>AP025055.1:2789857-2808881 GCA_036186865.1 Eustoma russellianum | reverse complement strand
ATATATATATATATATATATATATATATATATGTATGTATAAGTGTATAGATATACATATAAGTATGTATAGATGTATAAATGTATATTTATATACATATTTGGTTTTGAGTATCAATGTATATATATATACACATTTGGTTTTTGATGTATAATATATATACACATACGGTTTATATATATATATACGTATAGGTGTATAGATCTATGTATGTACATATACGGATCTATATGTATATATGCATATGTGTAATATGTATGCTCAAGACTTAAAAAAATGAATAAGTTTATGTGTGTGTGTATATATATATATCTCACTGTTTTATGGGTATATATATATATATATACAAATATATATACGTTAGTTATGTATATGTGTAAACAACATATACAATCCGGCCTTAGAGCCATTTCAAGGTTAAAATATGAATTTATATGTTTTATGTGTATTTATGTGTAATATATATTTTAAAGAGAGGAAATGAATAAGTATTGGTGTACTACATACTATATAGTAAAAAGATTTTATAAGTGTATATATAGTATATATACATATTCGGCCTTTAGGGCCTTGATGACAAAATGATTTCATTATATTTTTATACAAATATATATATATGTATATATGATGAATATGTTAAGATATGAAAATGAATAAGTTTTGGATATTATACAATATATCATAATATGATTTATATATATATATACCATATATATACATTTCGGCCACTAGGCCTTAAATGACAAAAAGTGATTCCAATATATTTTTATACAAATATATATATATATATATATATATATATATATATATATATATATATATATATGTATATATGATGAATATGTTAAGATATGAAAAGGAATAAGTTTTGGATATTATACAATATATCATAAAACGATTTATATATATATATATACCATATATATACACTTCGGCCTTTAGGCCTTAGTGACAAAGATAATTTCATCATATTTTTGTAAGTATAGATGTATATATGATAAATATGTTAAGTTATGAAAGTAGGCTAAGTATGTAATTTATGTATTATGTTATGAAAAGTAAGAAACATAAATAGTTCACATTTATGTGTGCGTAAGTATAAGACTACTAACTTTTACAATGTACGTACATGATATGTTACATGTTATATATATACTAACATAGATAGGTTATGATAAAATGTAAGTCATGAAATCTTAGATGAAATGTAAAGTAATTAGAGTTTTCATGATGTAGGCATTTAAGCTATGAATTATGAAATGTAGGTGTGGAATAGAAGTTACCAAATAATTGTATGATGAAAATGGGAAAAGGGGGCTGTTTTAGTGTGATAGCCGAATGGTATTTAATTGGAGGTTAAAATGGTATTTTCTTTAATTCGTAATACGTAGAAGGAAATTAAGTAAGTGATGATATTATAAAATGTAGAATGACCAAAGTACCTTCAAGCGACCAAGTCTCATGTTGCATGAAATCAAAGTTGGAAAAAGTTATGTTTTTGAATCACATATTTTAAAATTCATATGCTTAGGAATAATAAACACGAGACGAATGATTCCAATGACCCATGTTATGTTATGACCATGTTATGTTATGTTATGTTATGTTGTAGCGCTGTCCTGACATCGGGACCGGAGTGGTAGGTGTCAGGGGCCCATGTTTACGTTATGGCTGAGTGTAACACCGGATCTGGGACATGGGATCTCAGTTATAATGCGTCACCGTTAGCACATGTACCTATGTTCATGATGTTATGTTGTACATGTACTATATGGGGAATCATTCGGTATGTCGTGCGTTATTATTCTTATGAAAAGTGCTATAGCCAATGATGAAAATGTTATGTCTTCATGTTATGCAAATGTCATGTTATGCAAGTTATGAAAATCATGTCATGTTTATGAAAAGTCATGTTATGAACCATCATGTTATGAAAAGCCATGTTTTATGCATCACGTCATGACCATGCTAGCATATGTTACCTTCAGAAGATCCTTAAGTTACGATATGATACCTTAAGAGATTCTTAAGTTATGATGTCATTGATTTTAGTATGAGTTATGAGTTAGAAGCTAAGTATGGACATGTTATGATGTTATGGACTAAGTACTATGATATGTAAGTATGTTATGTTGAGGAATTCTCCTTGTTTATTCTTAAAGTTCATAATATGTCATACTAAGATTACTTTCTAAAATGCAAATATGTTATCTATTTTTGATACAAATGTTTATTAGACTTGTCACTCTATTTCCATGTATGATCCACATGTCGTATCTAGAAAGACTACTTGCTGGGCGATTAAAAGACGATGGCTATCGCTCATACTTGCCTTTAATTATCATTTCTAGATAACAGGTTCATTCACAGATTTGTTGAGAACAGGCTAGAAGAATCACTGATAATGAAGAAACAGGTTGAGAGTCTTGCTTCAAAGGCGTCAAGTCTTGATTTATGATGTAATTCAGAAAGTTTCAACACTATGTATATTTTGGTTGACACAGATTATGATGTAGTACATTGCATGTCGATGATGATTTGTTTATGTTATGTTGCTTCCGCTTATCGATTCATTATTCATGTCGACATGTACATGTATAGTATCGACGCTTTGTACTCTATGGAGTAGAGTACGGCGGGTGCACTGAGCCGGAACCCTGGTTTCGGGCGGGGCGCTACAAAACGTTTCTGAACATGCGATAAAATTTAAATAAAAAAATTAATAACTACTTAAGTTAGTAGGCTAAATTAAATCAAATAAAAATACATAACACAAGAATTCTCACTACTTAAACAAATGGAAATTAAACAAGACATGACAAGATTTTTAGGATAGAAAGAAAGAAAAATGAATACACACACACACACATATATTTTAAACGGCCAATTAGTATAAAAAGAAAGAAGGAAATTGTAGCTAGAAAAATACCCAACAAAATAAAAAGTGTAGAAAATTGTATAGAAATCAAATAATGTTATTTTGTCTTATTCTACCCACACAAAACAACCCATGGGTGCCCCCTCCACACAAGTGGGAAGATAACTTTTCTTCTCTTTTGTCTTCAACTTCACAACAAAATGTTACACACTTTTATACTAATCATCACATTTCCTCCCACTTTCTTACATAACCCACAAAACAGGCCACCCTTCCCTCCTTACACCCCTTTAGGGAGGCACCCCTTATCCAAGAAGACAAGTCTTGCTTTTCTTACACTCTTCTACCTACCATCATGAAACCTAAACCGAATACAACCAAACCCATATCATGAAAGTTTCCCACTCCCCAACCAAGCTCCACCCGCCCCCTTGTCTTGTAAAAGGGAAGAAACCTTTTTCTCTTTCCATTTACACTTCAACACATTTTCATCTTCAACAAAATACTCTCTCTTTCCTCTTCAACACAACAATGTCTTCTTACATCTTCCTCCTCTCGTCTTTTGGCCAAGAACACCCAATAAGAGCAAAAGAGAAATTTTCTTCTCTTCACCTCACATAAACATTATCCAAGACAAGGTTCAAACATCCTCTTTCATCCAAGTAGTGACCAAGTAAGGTTGTAGAGCCGAGAAACAAGGTGAAACAAGGTAAGGAACTTCATGTTGAATAAGTTAGGTTCTTCCATTTATCTATCTCTATAGTTGCTCACCAACTCCCTTATTTCTACTCCCTACCCGTTGCCCTCAAGGAAGGAAAAGAGATGGTTTTCTTCAATCTAAGTGAGGAAATCTTCACTTTAAGTTGTGAAATAAGTGAGAAAGACAAGTATTCTTCCTAGATCCTTCACGGATTTTTAAAGGTTAAGTATATATATTCATATTAAATTTGGATAATTCATGTAGTGTGTTCAAGGTTATAGTAGCAAGAATGTGTAAAATATATGTTGTACGTGATGTATAAATTTTCATAATTGTACACCTAAAAATCGGCCTACAGAAGGAAACATATACTTATATTTATAAATGAGATATAAAGAATAACTCTTATGTGATGCAAGAAAGAAAACTAAGTCATATTTATGTTAAGAAAAGTGTACTAAGAATATAACTTTGATGCACTTTTTCATGTATTTTCCATGGTGGTCATCATATATACAGCTTATATGATATTTCGGTTTTATATCTTTTAGTGATCTTGTTTTAGCATGTTTATAGATGCATCGTAATCATGACTAATATACTAGGTCACAAATGTTGCTCTTGATGATCACCATGTTCATATTTGCATATATATATATATATACACACACACACACACACGACCAAGGAGGCCTTTTTGGCTCTCACTTGAGATTGATCATTCATCTTCATGGTGTGTATATTAATGATGTTCATGGCTCAAAAAGTTAAACTTTTTATGGTTTCCAACATCTTTATGTTGTATGTATTTTTATCATGTTCATAATCTTGAAAAGCATCACGTGGATGGAAAATAGTATGTACATGGTTAGTATAAATGCTAAACTTAGAATATATATGTATAAGATGTGAAAAAGATGGGATTTATGTGGTTAGGAGAAGGAGGTAATATTTTTCCATAAGGCCTTAAAATGGAAGAAAACAAATTGTTACATGATATGAATATCTATATGTATATTTATACAAGTATACACTAGGCCATAAGGCCCAAAAGTGGAATAAACAAATTTTTGACATGTTATGAAAAAAATTTATAAATATACATATACGTAACACACGGCCCTAAGGCCTTTTTATGATATAAATAACTTTATTACATGTTTATCTATACATATATGTATGATATTTAGTAAGATATAAATTATGACCAAGTTATGTATTTTCTTGTGACATGTCAAAGTAATTAGAAAATAAGTGTCCTAAATATTTAAGTGTTGAACCATGAGTTTGTATGTGGAATATATAACCTAAGAATGTGGTGTTGGGTGAAAATTGCACAAAAGGGCTGTTTTGAGTATGAATGGTACGGATCATGACGATTTATATGTTTATGCATGTCGTATGTTTATCTTTATGTTGCTTCCGCTATATCGATTCATGTTTCATGTCAAGATGCACATGTATGTATCGACGTCTTGTACTTTTCGTAGCAGAGTACGGCGGATGCATTGGGTCAGAACCCTAGTTTCGGCAGGGCGCTACACAGAAAGGGTGTTAAAGGAATGTTGCGTGAGTGCTGTTGTCTAGGTTCACAGTAAAGACTGACCAGTTCAAGACATCAGGTCAATAATTAGTCGAGTGGATCCGATAGTACATCACTATGAAAGGTTCAAAGCCAGAAGCTGCCTCTTTTGATGCATCATTTCCTTGTCTGACTTCTCTACAGAGTCTACATCTGCATTTGGATTAATTTCTATTCATGTGGGGGATTGTTGGAGTAATTGGAGAAACTTGGGGTTTGGCCCAATAAGACAAGTTGCAAACTTGATAAGCAACATACTTTTAGCTTAAATTATAATTAGTTTTCATTAATGACAAATAACAACTAATGGGCCCTTAATTATCTACGTAACGAGTAGATAATTTTAAGCTTTGGAATCGCTCAATTAAGATACCGGGTGAATGACAAGTTGATGCTCAAAGTGGGTGTAAAACATTGTTTAATGGATGATGTGGCTTCCTAAGAAAGGGAAACTTCACCCTTGTGGAGGGAATACGATATAGGTGAAAGGAAGTAAACTTATCACTAAATATATGCCAAGAATGGTCACTTTAAATGTGTCCTAAGGACAAGATAAGTTTTGACAGGAGGGAAGATCTAGAAGATTGTCTCGCGTGCGCGTCGCCTGTTTGCCTGTCTGACTCGGCTCATGCCAGTTCTTATCTTTTTGGAGAAAATTTCAAACTGATCAAGCTATCCAACAATATGTGATTTTCATCCGACGCCTCAGGATTGATCCTACAGTGCGGTTTTCATCCAACGGATGTGGATTAACCTGTCTAGAAACCGTCCAACAAACATTGTTTTGGTTTTGATCCAACGGCTCTAGTTGATATGCGGTTTTGATCCGACAGTCACATTTAGTTAAAAGCGCAATTGATTAAAAATTAATTAAAATTAAAATTTAAAATTATTTTACATATCATTCACTAGAGTTTGACTTTAAATGATGTGAATTACTACATTGCAAAACTATTGTGTTAAGTTTTTTGAAAATTTTGTTTTAATTGATGTTTGACCAAATGTTTGTTTAATCAGATGTGATAATATTTTTAGAATAGGAGTAAGATTTCAATGTTTACATGTACAACTAGTCTAGTTTACAACTTACAACAAACTTTTAATTGATTTATTAGCCTAAAATTAGTTAAATACTCACCATACGTTTATAATGAGATGTCGGAAAAGTTAACATTATGAGGATGAACAAACTATGACACTTAAAAACATACGACTGAAAGAGTCTCCTTTTACATTTGAAGCAACAAGTCCGTGTTAATGAGAGAGGACTTAGTGCTTAATTAGGGGAAATATAAACATCATTATTCAAAGGGTAGATCTCTTCCAGAGATGGTCAGGGTAGGATATCACTTAATTACTTAACCAATTATTTGAAGTGAAAATTATTAATAGATCATCTTAGTATTGTTATTTGATATATAATTAATTTATATAAAAAATGATACACTTAAAAAGGTGTTTCTGATACACTCGGCTTCTTCGTTTGCGCAGAATCTGAGAAAAGCCTAGATCGATTCGTGATCTGATATACATAGCCTTACCCTATACTTTATGAAAGAGGTTGTTTATACAGTTCGAAACTGTGTCCTCAAGGTCATAAATCAACCACCTTACTAGTCAAACTTATAAAATTAAACACAATAAGTAATACATTTAAGATAAAAGTTGTATATTAAATTTTTTGGGTCCCCCACTATCCTAAGGAGAAAGTAAAATGGTAAGGGATGGGGTGAAATAAAGTTGTCAAGATTTACGATTCTTTTTTCCATTTCTAATTTCTACCGAACGTTTATTTACTATTCCTTTTCAAAAAAAAGGATAGATAAGATTTGGTGGCTATCTTTGAATTATTGGAGAAACCTCAAGAAAAAGGGAAAGAGATGAGACCACCACTTTTATAAGAGGAGTAACAATATCATAAAGATAGTTGGACGTTGAATCTTGAAACTCAGCTCATTTTGAGGTAGCGATGTAGACTGCATCCAGTTGTTATATTATTATTTTTATTGTTTATTATTACTATTATTTAAAAAGCATTAGTTGTTGTTTTTAGTATTGTTGTTTATCTGATGCATTGGAAGAGGTTTATGACTTCAACAACCACTAAATATCACTTTTATCTGATACAGCCAGAACTATTTTTTTAATTTTTATTTTAAAGAAAAGTAAATACATCATCTTAGTATTGTTATTTGATATATAATAAATTTATACAAAAAATGATACACTTAAAAAGGCGTTATGCGGGTTCTAGAGAGAGGCTAGATCGAATCACGATCTGATGTACACAGTCTTACCTTACACTTTGTGAGAGAAGTTGTTTCTGCAGTTTGAACCAGTGACTTTAACATCACAAATCAACAACCTTACCAGCCACACTTATAAAATAAAACACAATAAGTGAAACACTTAAGCTAAAAGCTGTATATGAAATTTTCTCGGTCCCCACTCTATCGTAAGGAAGAAAGTAAATTGGTAAGGGATGGATTGTGCTTCGGTGACGCTGCCCTTTGGTGACGCTATTACACGCGGCCACTCAGAGGCCGCCATGTGGCGAAGCCCTGTCCCTCTGGTTGACAAGCAATTGAAATCGCAGCAGTAAGGTTTAAGGAGTTGGTACAGTGGCTTTGTCAGTCTCTCTCTGGACAAGTATTTTTTTGGCTTGCATCAAATTATCCCATTAGGTTGACACTTAGATTGGCTTTAAGCTGGAGAAACAGATCAAAGAGCTGGCCCAGATCAGCAGCATTGCCATGAGAGTAGAGGAGAGTGAGCCTAGCATATGGGTTCTTTAAGTAAAAAGCTACAGTCTTGTTGCCCCTTTTGGTCTCAATAAAGAGGACATCAAGAGAAGGGTCTTCAGCAACTCCAGAAATGGGCATAGAAGTGGTGGTGGAAACAGCCACCAACTTACCATTATCCCTCGTTTTCACCTGATAAGTTGTCGGAGACGGCGGAAAGAATGCACGTTTAGCTGCCAGCTGAGAAACAACACAACCCATGTTGCAGATTTTGTTGCAGTTGAATTGAATTGCTGGGTTTTGAGAGACTCCACCACCTCCACCACCCCAGTATCAGTACAGACATAAGCGGCTGACGGAAACTTAAGGTTGATGAAGATGAAGACACGGGAAGAAATGAGACACCATGTATATTCTGTATATTCTTAATAAAATGAAATCAGGCAAAAAAAAAGAGCAGGCTGGGCTTTGCCACGTGGTGGCCTCTGAGTGGCCGCGTGCAATAACGTCACCAAAGGGCAGCGTCACCGAAGCATATGGGGTAAGGGATGGGGTGAAATGAAGAAGTCATGATATACGATTCTTTTTGCATTTCTAATTCTACCAAAACTTTTATTTACTATTCCTTTTCAAAAAAGGATAGATAACATTTGTAGCTATCTTTGAATTATTGGAAAAACCTCAAGAAAAAGGGAAAGAGATGACACCACACCTTTATAAGAAGAGTAACAATATCATAAAGATAGTTGGACGTTGAATCTTGAAACTCAGCTCATTTTGAGGTAGCGATGTAGACTGCATCCAGTTGTTATATTATTATTTTTATTGTTTATTATTTAGTATTGTGGTTTATCTGATGCATTAGAAGAGGTTTATGACTTCAACAACCATTATTATCCCACTAAATATCACTTTTATCTGATAGAGCCAGAACTATTTTTTTAATTCTTATTTTAAAGAACCCACAGCGATTTTAATATCAATTTGACAGACTTGAGTTCATATTTTATTTAATATCACAGTTTCTCTAATCTAATGTATATACATGGACTCGTATATTTAATCTGTAAAACCCCGTCCTCAAAAAAAAAAAATTTTGAAACCCCATGTCACAAAACAAATAAGGTATCATAAATAAGCCCCATGCCATATGACCTCTCCACATTCGAGTCTATGAGTTAACGAGTTTCTAAGAAAACGTAAAATCTTGAACGGTCATGTTCAGATTAACCCGCTTGATTATTTTAGCTTGTCGAGTTTGTCTTGTCGGGGTTAGTAGGTCACTTTCGGCCTTAGTGGAGTGTGTTTGACATGTTGGCGTGTCATATTGACAGGTTAACAGGTTATTTTTAAATTTGGTGGATTGAATTTGGTGAGTTGACATGTTGACTTTGTTATATTGATGGGTTCGACTGGTTCTAGCGTAAACTCGTAAAGTCTTTTTTTTAATTAATAAAAAAAAGACTTTACGAGTCTGAAGCATCTTGCGCTTGACTACCATTTCGTCCGGGAAAAAGTTGCGGCCGGGAATCTCGTCGTCTCACATGTCTCCACGCACAATCAACTAGCCGATGCCCTCACCAAATCTCTCCCAAAAGATCGTTTTCTTCTTCTTCGGTCCAAGATTGGCGTTTCTGACGGCACCGCCATCTTGCGGGGGCGTGTTAAGGAGACGTAAGTCTCACGATTGTGCTAATGGTATCAGAGCCATAACGACTCCAACGAGTTTTTGTATTCCTCGGCTCATTTCACTGTCTCTCATGGCTGAAAACGCAACCACCAAATATGGGTCTCTTGATGGAGTTATTGCCATCAATGTTGCAGCTCAACTTCCTATCAAGTTAACCAAGAATAACTTCCCCTCTTGGAAAGCTCAATTTGCATATATACCTAAACATGTAAGAAAACATATGCAGACTCATATCATATTTAAATATCGTGTCGAGAATTGTCATTTGTGTATAATGTGATGTCTTTTTAACTTAGTATACATGCTCTCGGTGCAAGATATCTCCATTTTAATTTTATTTTGAACGGAAAGGATCATGGTTAAGATACAAACCAGCTATTTGTGTTTTTTTGTTTATATTAAAAATGATTAGCTTTCCTCGAGTCATTAGTGTTGCAAGCAAATGTACATAATTCTTTATGATGTTTTAAAATTATAGTTATTTATAACGTCTATATGATCATAAGTGCTTCCTTTCTTCATTCACACATGTACGTTATAATAAAACAAGAGTATGTATTTGAAGTTGCAATTAATAAGAGGTTTCTTCCTTAAGTTTCTAACTGCAAAATTCACATGCATCTTCTATATATGGATTGTTTATTATAAAGTAGTAAGGAGAAAGAAGAAACCAAAACATGCCACCACATTGTCGTCAACCTCAGCTGAGGTAATTACATGAAGCAAAGCAGCATGGAGCCATGGACCAGAAATTTGGTGCATTTAGAATTCATATCAAAAATAGGAGAAATTTGGTGCATTTAGAATTCACATCAAGAATAGTAAACAAGGAAAAATTAAATGTTGAATCAGTATGAGTAAGGAGATCCAGCAATGGCAATTGACGGACAAAAGATGCAATTATAGCTTTAGGCATAAATGGTAAACTCATAAAGGCCTTCCCTGTTGAACCTTTTGTGATATACAACTCATAAGACACACGCAATTGATAAAAGCATTAAACGTAAATTTCAAATCAAATAAAAAAATACAACCACTCACCAACATTAACTTGTTAGTATAAAAGGGTTTCCGTATACTAGGCTCATGCGTTTACGTAAGATCCGTAGAGAGAACGGATCGTTTTGTGATCTGATGTACGCAAACTTGCTCTATATTTTGTGCAAGAGACTGTTTCCACGGTTCGAACCTGTGAACTCAAGGTCACAAAGCATCAACCTTACTAGTTATTCAAATGCCCGCCTTCTATTAACTTGTTAGTTTAAATAACATGAATACTTCCTCCCAAAAATATTTATAGGAAAAACCTATCACCTCCGAAAAATGTTATAGGAAAAATATACCACCTTCCAAAAATATTTATGGGAAAAAACAATCACCTCCCAAAAATATATATAGGAAAAAACTATTATGAATATGGGTGTTAGTGGGGATAGTGGATACCAAATATTTATACCCACTAAGGATAGTGGATGTCCAAATATTTATACCCACTAAAGATAGTGGAGTAGTGGGCATTAACCTTAGGAAGAGGTTACACTTGTTATACCCTATAAATATGACACCTTCTTGTATGAATTGTGATACCTTTGAAGAATATAGAGATTATACAATCTACTTCTTGGTGTTGTTATTTTCTTTATATTATTGTTCGAGTTTATAACACGTTATCAGCACGATAAATCTACGAATTTTTCAAGGCTTCACTGAAGGACCTGCCGCCACCAATGGCTTTGGCATCATGAAGTCCAAGCAAGAAATGGAGTCCTTGTCATCTGGTATAGGACGCAAATCGAAGCCATACAAAGTTTTCAGGTTCTAATCTTAACTCACTCAAGATGAATGGTAAACAAAAAATTGAATGTCTTTTCTATTCTTAGTTTTTACTAGTTCTAATCAAATCTTATGCTGCCATTACATATTCAAAATGATTTTGTTGCACTAAATAAATTGGGCAACTGAAGTTTTGATACCGAGACACTTGTTGATTAATTAGTAACAACTCTTGAATGGAATTCGCTTGGTTATGAGACTAACGTCAGAAAACAATTTAAACATTTGGTTGGTTTTATAAAAGCAACAAGCTTTCGTGGGATGCTAAGCTGCCTGTCTTCGTTGACATGATTTAATGATTATCATCAAATTCTTTGCGATAGTGGTGGATACATGTTCCAGGAGTCACTATTCCATGAGCATTTGAATGGATTTAATTCTTTTGTATGTTCTTCTTTTGATTGTCATGAGTTGCAGCTTCAAGTCTTTTGTAAGTTTAGGAAATTTCTGGTAGTCTGTCACTTTCGATGTACCAGTTTAGCATCCTAATTACATCACTGTGCATCTGCATGTGTCCATACATAAGTTGTTTATCATCAAGAATGTTGTCCAGAGTGCATTATTGGTCTTGGTATATAATTCCTGGATAACAAAGTATATTGGACTCCTATATGAAACCTTGGCGTGATTATTCCTATGCAATACAACTTTATTTGCAAAGTTTTATAATAAATGTTATGCTCTGGTTACTACTTACTTGGAACCATGGCATGATTGTTCATGTGCAACACAATTTTATTGGCAAAGATTTATAATGCATGATATACTCTTGTTCGTTTTGGATCTCTCTCCCTTTCGCTTGCTTTTCAGTTTCCAAATCTTTCTGGCTAATTCTTCAAGAATAGATAGGATGCTTATATGGTCTGTTCTCTAATTTGTGTGCATATATGCTTGCCACTTATCCTCCTTCAAACGAATATGTAATAAGATCATAGTCATGTAGTTTTGACTATACACAGAGACACATGAATGTATGTGTGTATATATGTGTACACATCTATACATATGTATGTCCTTTGAAAATGCATATAACATTATGTGATTCATTTGTTCTACATGGATTGTTGTCATGCCCGAAGAATGAAATTATCATACTCAGCATTAATTATTATCATGCCCGAAGCATGAATTATTGACGTGCCCGAATTATAAATTATTGATATACCCGAAGCATGAATTGTTAGCATGGCCAAAGCATAGATCATTGTTATGCCTGAAGCACAAATAATTGTCATGATCAAAGCATGAATAAATGACATGACCGCAGTATAAATAGTTGCCAGAAAACATGAATAATTGATATACCCGCAGTAGTGATAGTTGAAATACCATAAGTATGTGTAATTCACACGCCAGAAGCATGTGTAATTTACACGTCAGAAGCACGAATAGTTCAAATGCTAAAAGCCCAAATAGTTCACTTGCCGGAAGCATGTGTAATCAACATGCCAGAAGCATGAGTCGTCAACATGCCTGCAGCATGAATAGTCGACATGCCAGAAGCATGAATAGTCAACATGATTGAAGCATGAATAGCTGATATGTCTGAAGCACAAATAGTTGTCATGCCTGAAGCATGAGTAGTGAATATGTCCCAAGCAACACTTCTAATTTGTTTGTTCTAAGTTATTTCTAAATGACAAGTTATCAAGTTTGTTAATTGTTATGTTCTTGCATATATTCAATTTTTTCATATATATAGTTTTTTTATTAAATTTTGTTAGTGCGATTTTATTATGTCTATTTATTATGCCTAAAGCATCTTATGCCTGAAGCGTATAACATTTAACACAAACCTGTAGTTTTGAGTAAATATCTTGTTTTATCAGATATTTTACCTGTATATATTAAGAATAAATACATACATGTCTAACTTTTCACGTATCCAATATGCTCCTGCAGTAGCAATATCAGGAAAGAAAGTTTGAGACGTATTCTCATATATGAATTTTTGATGCAAAACCAGTATTATCACCAGACCAGATTACCACTATTCCCTGAAGCGAATGGAAGTAATTATAATAATATACGTAGTTGTGGTCGTGGTAATGAACGTTATAGAAATTTTACATCATGCCACCTGAAGTGGTAAAACAAGGAAAAGCCTCAAGAGAATACCAAGGCTATGAAAATGGTGTGCCGACTAAACAGACTTGTTACTAATGTTGAGCCTAAGGCTACTGGTCCGTACTTGCCACCACTGCATTTTCTTGATCTTTATCCAAACATCCCAGCAGGATGAAGGCAAGAGACAACTAGTGCATTTTGCCTAGATTGGTAACATTACATTGATTAATATATGAATATTGTTTCCTGAAGAAACACCATTGATTATTTCTGAGATGATATTCCAAAATTAAATTTGATGTTGCCCTATTATCCAAGATGAATGATATGGGCATCTGTCCAGTTGACAGTGAAATGACACACACAATATTGACTGAGGGCTCCAGAAGAGTTCTAATTGGCAATAGCAAATGTTTGTACCAATTCGAGTACTACGACATTGATTGAAGGCTCTAGAAGAGCAACTAATATATTAACGGGTGATACACATATATTGGTTAATGTGGCATCATTTCCCACCAAGTCGAAAAAAGCAACTATTGACTTTCCAAGATATACATCTTAATGGCGTTCATATTGAACCATGAATGAGGGGAATATGAAATTTTTATAGACCATGATTCAAGCCAGAAGCTTGTTCAAGAAACACCCCCAATTTTCTCATCTGGATTGTATTATGCGACTATACATCCAGCCGAATGTAATTTTGTGATGAACCAGAAGTTCGCTAATCCAAAGTTATTGATAACATAATCGACTTGGTCACCCAGATAAAATAATGATACGTACAATTGTACAATACTCACATGTGTAATATGAGCCCCTGACGGGTGATTTATTTAAGGCAAGATATGTTGATTGTCATTTTGATGAGAAAGTTTTCCCGTCGTTAGGGGGTGACAAAGTACTGTTTTCTAAAGAACGACGTGAAATTACATGGAACGTTCCTCCACTTTCTCATCTTGACCCACGAACAAATCAATGCGAGCAAGAAGTAAGAAGGATAATTCATTTACAAAATGTTGCAAATTAGTTGTCTGATATGATAGTCAAAAGATAACAAAATCCCACGTTCCGGCGATGAATACGCCGATTCGGCTTGATGTCTCTGAAAGACATGATAATGGTATACCAAAATCAAGTCTAAAACGTGGACGCCCTGTCGGTGCAAAAGATAAAAACCCTCGAAAGAGAAAGGTACAAGTTAATGCCCCCGAAGAGAAAACTCCAGAAGAGCAAAGAAGTTCACAACCTGAAAGCGCTATAGAAATTGAAACTGATCAGTCTAAAGTTAATAAACAAGTTGCTCCTGAAGAAGCAAGTGAACAAAATTTTGAAGAAATCTCTTTGAATTATGTAAGTTCAGGAGAAAATTGGGATAGACAAAAGGTTATTATTGATCATGTTTTTGCTTATGGTATTGCATGTGAAATTGTAAATGAGGATCCTAAACCGAGATCCATTGAACAATGTCGACACAGAAATGATTGGCCAAAGTGGAAAGATGCAATCCAAGCAGAACTGAAATCATTAGAAAGTCGCAAAGTATTTGGACATGTAGTCCAAACCCCTGAAGGGATAAAACCTATTGGATATAAATGGGTCTTTGTACGAAAATGCAATGAGAAAAATGAGATTGTGCGATACAAGACACGTGTTGTTGCGCAAGATTTTTCACAAAGACCTGGGCTTGATTATGATGAAACATATTCCCCAGTAATTGATGTCATTACATTACGATATCTAATCAGCCTGGCAGTGGCTGAAAACCTTGATATGCAGTTAATGGATGTGGTTACCGCATACTTATATGGATTTTTAGATAATGATATTTATATGAAGATCCCTGAAGGATTAAAATTGCCTAAAACATGTTATCAAAAGACACATAGATTATACTCAATCAAATTACAGAGATCCTTGTATGGACTAAAACAATCTCGCAGAATGTGGTATAATCGCCTCAGTGAGTACCTCATTAAAGAAGGATATGTAAATAATCCAATTTGTCCATGTGTATTTATCAAGAGATCTGAAAATGGATTCTTTATAATTGCTGTATACGTTGATGATTTGAATCTTGTTGGAACTCCTGAAAAGCTTACTAAAACTGCTAATTATCTCATGAAAGAGTTTGAGATGAAAGATCTTGGAAAAACCAAATTTTGCCTCGGCCTGCAGATCGAGCATTTGCCTAATGGAATCTTTCTTCATCAATCTACGTATACAGAGAAGATTTTGAAGAGATTTTATATGGATAAAGCTCACCCATTGAGTAGTCCTATGGTAGTACGATCATTAGATGTAAAGAAAGATCCATTCCGACCACCAGAAGATAATGAGGAATTATTAGGTCCAGAAGTACCTTATCTTAGTGCTATTGGTGCTTTAATGTATCTTGCAAATTGCTCGAGACCAGATATAGCATTCTCAGTGAATTTATTGGCGAGATATAGCTCTACACCAACACGAAGACATTGGAATGGTGTCAAGCATATTTTACGCTATCTTCGTAGAACAATATATAGGAGTTTATTCTATTCAAAGAATTCTGAGTCACAGTTGTTGGGATATGCTGATGCTGGATATTTATCTGACCCTCATAAGGGAAGATCACAGAGTGGATATGTTTTTACTTGTGGAGGTACAACTATATCATGGAGATCAGTGAAACAGACATTAACAGCCACATCTTCCAACCATTCTTAGATTTTAGCATTACATGAAGCGAGTCGTGAATGTGTATGGTTAAGGTCGACGATTCAACATATTCAAGAATCATGTGGATTATCTTCACTAAGAAAGACTCCGACGATATTGTTTGAAGATAATGCTGCATGTATTGCTCAAATTAAGAATGGCTACATCAAAGGAGACAGAACGAAGCATATATCACCGAAATTTTTCTACACTCATGATCTTGAGAAGAATGGCGACATTGATATCCAGCAGATACAATCAAACAAGAATTTTGCTGATTTGTTCACCAAAGCACTACCAACAACTACATTTAGAAAGATGGTCTACAGCATTGGAATGCGTCAACCCAAAGACCTTTTGTAAGCATCAGGGGGAGTGTGATTACTATACATACTGTACTCTTTTTCCTTCGTCCAAGTTTTTATCCCACAGGGTTTTTCTTGGCAAGGTTTTAACGAGGCAGTATATCACGCTTACCAATTTTTATGAATGTGTAATCTTTTTTTCGACCAAGTTTTTATCCCACTGGGTTTTTCTTGGCAAGGTTTCAACGAGGCATATTCTATAAAATTTGGACATCCAAGGGGGAGTATTATGAATATGGGTGTTAGTGGGGATAGTGGATACCAAATATTTATACCCACTAAGGATAGTGGATGTCCAAATATTTATACCCACTAAAGATAGTGGAGTAGTGGGCATTAACCTTAGGAAGAGGTTACACTTGTTATACCCTATAAATATGACACCTTCTTGTATGAATTGTGATACCTTTGAAGAATATAGAGATTATACAATCTACTTCTTGGTATTGTTATTTTCTTTATATTATTGTTCGAGTTTATAACAAAAACAACCACCTCCCAAAAATATATCTAGAAAAAAACAACCATCTCCAAAAAATATTAATTGAAAAGGAAGTCGATTAATATATTGCACCTATAGGTTAATAGTGTTTATATCAAGTGAAAGTTATATAAACATTTGAGTGCAGCCCCCCCCCCCCCCCCAACCTCTCACACACAAAGAACATTCAGCTACCTACTATATCTACAAATACAGCCAAAGAGAAGATGTCTTACTAGTCGTAGCAAATACATTATATGTTTGTCACACTATCTATATTCTTGCATATAATCTATTTATACTGTCAATTGACATTTTTTATTTTTTGATTCCTTTACTGCTAAAAGTGTTGGATTTTATCATAGAGTTAATTGCATATGTTATCGAAAATTATCCACAAAATTTTCAGTAGCGTACCTACTTTAACGAATTGCTTTGGGTATCCATAGATTTGAAGAAATTAGCACATGTCATCCTTGATCACGTCAAAAAGCTATGTGTTCTAATAGCCGCCCAGACTAGATATCATCAATACCATCAAGATCGTCTGCTAGCTGATTTCGGTGCCGAGGATAATGCAGACTTCAATTCTCCACCTTCGGGTTTTCCTCCTCGCTCGGTTTCTTCACCTTATGCATCTTGCCGGTAGTCCGACTGCGGCATCGAAGTTAAGCTTGATCGCCGGAGGTTCTTAGATCAGCGGTTCTTTAGCACTCTCTCGTGGGGCCTGATGGAAGTTATTTGTCATCGACGGAGGAGATTCGACTTATCGGAAGAAGAGAATGAATTCGGAGTGGATGCGTTAGAGGAGTTGACCGAAGAAGAAGATGAAAGGGGTGGGGGTTTTCTTTTTTATTTTTGAATTATTTTTTTCTTAAACTTTTAAAAAGTAAATGAAAAATTGTCTTTATGACGTCAGCAAGATGTCATGTGCTAATTTCCCCAATAAGTATGGATACCCAAAATAATTTGTTAAAGTACGAATGCCGCTTAAACTTTGGTGGATAACCACCAAACTTTATATACCAGATGCAATTAACTCTTTTATCATATCTTTTGGAACGCTAAGAGAAAACAAATTTCTTGTAAGAACCCATTGGATCTCACCTCATCAAATTCTTTTATACAGAGTTTTATAATGGTCAAATATAATCAATCCTTCTATACTAGTGCCCATCTACCTTAATTAACCCTATAGCACTGACTAAAAACCCTAGAATTAATTTAGTCCCATAGCTCAGGTGATGAATTATGGTAGTTGAGAGAGTGCTTGTACACCCTTTATTATTCATATAAATGCCCAAATACTATTTTTGCTGATATGCTGGTGGTGCTTGGACACTTAATGGTATGGTATGTTACTTTCAAATTCTATTTTCAAACCTTAAGGGATGAAAGGTAGATATGATAAAGACTAGCTAGATGTTACAATTTAAAGTATTGGACGTTTTTAGTTTCCCTTGAAAAAGAATTGGTTGATCTATGATATTGATGTCACCTAATAATGGAAAAGCTTTATACGCAAACCATTAGACCCCTTTGGGTGCACACAGTATGGTCTTCCTTGTTCTTTCGAGAGCAATATGGTCTTCATTGGTTATTTTTTTTCTTCTTAATTGATAAATACACATGAGTGGGCATTCGAGCAACTAGTGACCTTGCGGTCACGGATTTGAGCCGCTAGATCAGATAACACACATGAGAGAAGGTCTTGGAACAACTGGTAAAATTGTTATGTACGATTTCTTTTATGCATGAAAAAGAATAAGGAAAATAAGTTTAAAAAAATGGTATGGTTAAATATCCTAAACTAAATACGATTTGGAAAAAAAATAATAGGATATACACGTAGAATCTAAATCCTACACTAACTAAAAAAATCACCTAAGACTTATCTTACCTATCTAATTAACACTAACCCTAATATAATAATATATACACACATGCCGTCATCCCCTCTCCTATGCACAAAAAAAAAAAAAAAAAA
>AP025055.1:2726544-2789847 GCA_036186865.1 Eustoma russellianum | reverse complement strand
AAAAAAACCAATAGCAGCAGGTTTTGATTTCCTTTACCCTCTCCAATCTCTAGCCGTCGTCAGCGAGTAACAACAGCAACTTTATTGTTTCTTCTTTCTTGGCAAATCATTGGCTGGGTGCACCAGGGAAGGAAAAAAATTTAGTTTCTGTGTTAAACATGTTGGATAATTTCCTCATTAGATTAGGATTCCTAAATAGTAGGAACTAAAGATAGAGTTATTATCCTAAGATTCCTTAAGTTGCTTTTATCTATTCTAGTTAGGATTTGTCTTAATGATGTTTATCTAGTCCTAGTAGGGTTTGGTTTTGTTTAGACTAGTTGGTCTATAAATAAAGGGGGCCAGCCATAGTAGATGGTGCGCCAAGAGTGCCAACAGCAAGAGTGTCAAGCGCCAAGAGTGCCAGTGCCAAGCGCCAAGAGTGCCAGCGCCAAGGGTGCCAAGCGCCAAGAGCCTCCAGAGTGCCAAGAGCGCCAAGAGTGCCAAATACCAATCCTGGGTAGGGTGATTGGTGAGTCGATGCCAGGTAGGATCATTGACAAAGGGTGCTAAGAAACGTAGTTCGGTTTTGAGTTATTTTCCGAATATTAATAAAGTGAGTTGTGCTTTATGAGTGTTGTGTTTTGAATCCGTTGTTTACTTCAATTGGTATCAGAGAGCGGGCGTTGTTTACTTCACAACAAACCTTAATCCAATTGTATGGTATTGTTATTGAGACAAGTAAGTATTCTCCCTACACTTGCTATGTTTTGCAAAAATTTTACACGCAATGTTCGTAATAAAACTGGATCATGTTGGGATTAATTCGAGATACGTGTGATGCCCAGCACGTTGATAAAGTTTATACGAATTAATCATAAGGTGGACGTTATGTATGATAATATTATATGTCACATATGTCACGTAATAATATTAATTGTTACATAAATCATCCACAAGTTAAGAGATCATCGGGTATACTCGCGGATGTATAGTGTGGTCCAAATGGAAACCCCGAATATGTAGACAGTCATATGGTCAGAGACCACGATGGATGGGCTCAAAGTGCAACGACCATAAAGTTACGACATCTGGTCCCTGAGGGACGACAACCCACGTGTGGCTAGTAGATAATTGCTGGTACAAAAATTTAATATTAAATAATATTTAATAATATATATTGTTAAATATTAGATAATATTTGATAATGGATAGAGATAACTTGAATATAGCATCAAGTATATTCCAGGCATCTGGGATAAAAGAAAATTTATCCATTAAGGAATATGCCAATTAGGATTCCCCTATTCTCCCTCTATATAAAGGAGGAGGCCTTCACCTCCTCATACAGACCAAAAAAAGAAATCAGCCATATAGAGGGAAAGGGTGAGGGTGTGCCAAACTTGTTCTATAAAGCCCACACTGCCTAGCCTCTCCATCGGGTAAAGCAGTGAATTGTTGAAACCAGTCAAGGGGTGTATCAACAATTGGTGGGAGGTGGTGAATCCTTGGATCACGCCAGATTTTTCATCAGCCGGAGCAGTTGCAGTGTACGTGTTCAGATTAACAACAGCAATGGAGCAAGGTATATTTTCCGCATTTTGTTACTTTGTCCATTGATTCGATTAAACGGTCCTATTCAGGGGTTTATTAAATTAAATCCAACAAGTGGTATCAGAGCAGGCCTAATCAAATCATTATGTTAATCTGTTGATCTGTTCATGCTGAAATAAAACGAATTTTTCGGGTCAAAACGTTTTTTTCCCTTTCTGGAACGATTTTGGTTAAGAAAAAGCTTCTGTTTTTTGGGTTTAATATAAACTGCTACCTTTCTTTTGGACAAAAACCGATGCTGGCCTGGTGGGCAGCATCGCTACCTGCCAGAAGAAGGTCCCGTGCTCGAAACCCTTGGCCAAAATTTCGGTATATTTTTGATTTTCTGGTATTCTGCTATTTTAATATAAAGTAAAAAACCTCCTTCAATACAACATAAAAGGGACAGAAAGAAGGAGGTCTCCGGGTCGACTCCTCCTAGCGACAATTCTGGAGCATTTTTGCTCCTGACAGTGCTGGCAGGCTGTCTGGGGATTGGGCTGGCAATTCAGCTTCTGCCAGTCCGGCCCTGCAGCAGAAAGGGCTTTGGCCCAAACGGCTATTTAATTAAAAAAAGGTTTCAGATGGGTTTTAAGATTCGGCCCTAATTCTGTTCAGAAAGGGCCTCGGCCCAATTCAGTTGCAGAATTTAAAAAAAAGGCTGGTTATTTCATTTGGGGCGGGCGGGTTCTGCCCGAACCGACCCGCTCCCCTACCCTTTTATTTATTTTATTTTCAGTTTTTGGTTTATTATTATTATTATTTTTGATAAAGTAAATAACAATAATTTTTATTATTATTATTTAAAGTTTCTTTTAAGGAAAATAGTAATAACAATAAATTGTTATTATTATTATTATTTTAAAGTTTTCTTTTAAAGAAAATAATAATGATGATGATGGTAATTTAATTATTATTATTATTATTATTAAAAGAAAATAGTAATAATAATAATAGGTAATTATTATTATTATTTTAAAGTTTCTTTTAAAGGAAATAAAGTAAATAATAATGATAATAATTTGATTATTATTGTTATTATTTAAATTTTATTAAGAAAAATAGTAATAATAATAATAATAATAATAAATTCTTGTTATTATTATTATTATTTTAAAGAAATCCAAAATAATAATAATCAAGTGTTAAGTTTAATTTCTGGTTGTTGCATTATTATGTTTATATGCATGCAGTTATTTGTTTATTTATTTATTTATGCCTTATGTTTATGCATTTTATAAATAAATAAAATAAAGTTAAGGAACTTAACCCAATAAGGATCCGAATCTAGCTTGACTCGATTTGACCGAGTTCAACCAAGTTAATTCGATGGGCTAAGTTGACTGAACTAACCAACACTTATCAATCAATGCGGTTTATACTCGTGATAGATGACTCATTGAGTTGTGATAAAAACACCGTACACATAGTTTTGTCTAAGAAAGCCGGTACTTAAGCGAGACCATTGTGACTCCACCAGTGGCCTGGAAATTATGTGGAATGGTAATACACCATTATGGCAAGTGGGTATTGCTGAATCGGTTCACTTCACACTCAATGTGACCCATCATAAGGTTATATCACTTGTTATATTGATTGATGAAGATATTGTTTCTTAAACCGTAAGGAGAACCGAGCTTGGTTCAAGGTGGTTCTTATTTGAGCCGTAAAGGGAATCAAGCTGGTTCGAATTGGTTTAAGTAAAACAAAACGGATGTAGGTGTTAAGTATGCACGGTCGTGCAAAAGGGTCAGTCAGGAAACTGCGGATCATTTAGAACCATAAATTTACGCGACTTAGCAAATGAAGGACTTTAATATGATCCCCTTAAAGTGCGGCAATCATATTATCGCTACTATATTTGTTATGATCGTGAAGGGCATGTATGTGTTGGAGGCGATCATTGACCGGCCCAAAAGAAGGTGTGATTGTCAAAAACACATATGAGCATGGTAGTGGACCCAAATAGGGCCGGCGGCGAAGCTTTAAATGCATAGGTTAACTCATCGGCCAAAGGAAGGTTGTTAACCCGTGCATGGAGAGCCGTCATATTGACCACTACACTCAATTGTTGGAAGGTATTGGGATGACTCCAAAGAGCCCCAATATTGGAAGACAATTGGTAGATGGAATCAGGGTTCTATTTTGATATTTGTTTTTATGCATTTTAAAGATTACAAGTGTTGTGTATTTAAGTCCGTTTCTTGTTTGCTTTTCAGCAATAATGTCTAACATTAAGGATATTCCTACAATGAACGGTTCAAACTATAAGCAATGGAAAGGTCAATTTGAGATCTTTCTGGGGATTGCTGATCTAGACAATGCGTTACAGATAGATCGTCCAGCTGTGCTAACAGACGAAAGTACCAGTGAGGAAAAATCTCACATGGCACGCTGGCTACGATCAAATCGCATGTGTCTTATGATCATGCAAAAGACTATCCCTAAATGCTTCGGGGGACGCGTTTCTGAGTCCACGACGGCTAAAGAATTTTTAGCCGATCTCGAGCAAAGATATGTAAAGAATGAGAAAGCCGAGACAGGCAATCTCTTAAAGAAACTTTGCTCGAAACAGTACCGTAGAATCGACAGCATAAGGGTGCATAAAGTTATGAATGTTGTCGCCACCAAGTTTGGTGGTAAGAAACGCAAAGCTGCGGAAATGGTTACTGTGCAAAAGGCATGTCAAAAGGAAAAGGGGGTGCCTACTACTGACACACCCAAAAGCATGACTTCTTTCTTTTGCAATAAGGAAAGACATTTAAGGAAGAATTGTACCGATTATATATCTTGTCTCAAGAAAAAGGGTACATTCCTAGTTTGTTCTGAAGTTAATTTTGTTTCAGATATAGCCACTTGGTGGGTCGATACGTGAGCTACGACTCACCTACCTGTGAATATGCAAGGTTGCCTAAGCCATAGAAAACCAAGAGACGATGAAAGATACGTCTATTGGGGAAATGGCAGCGGCATAAAGGTTGAAGCCATCGGGCATTTCAGATTGCTGTTGACATCCGGTTTCTATCTAGATTTGCATGACACTTTTGTAGTACCATCGTTTAAACGAAATCTTAATTCGTTTTATCGATTGGATAAAAGTGGATATTACGGTCATTTTGGAAATGGAAATTTCCAACTTTATCATGCTTCTAGATTGATTGGTCACTGTATAATGTCCGAAATTGACAAACTTTATTCAATAAATGTTGCTTCAAATCAGGAAACCTTGCATGTTGTAACGCGAAACGTTAAAGCAAAATTAACTCATGAGAATTCAGGATCACTTTGGCATCGACGTTTAGAACACGTGTCCAAAAACAGAATAGAATGTCTTGTCAAAACAGAAATTCTCAATCCTTTAGACTTAACCGACTTAGAGTCGTGTGTATTTTGTGCTAAAGAAAAACAAACTAAAGTCCGAAGATATGAAGCAAATCGTGCAAATAGCCCATTAGAGTTAATTCATACCGATATTAGTGGCCCATTTCATCCGGTTACTCGAAATGGCCACTCTTATTTTATCACCTTTATTGACGACTATTCGCGATATGGCTACATATTCTTGATTAAAGAAAAAGCACAAGCAATAGACATGTTCAAATTCTTCAAAGCTGAAGTTGAGTTACAACTCAACAAAAGGATTAAAGCCGTCATATCGGACCGTGGGGTTGAATACTATGGTCGATATGATGGATCAGGAGAACAGTGTCCAGGACCATTTGCTAAATACCTAGAGGAAAATGGAATCTCCCTCAGTACACCATGCCTGGGTCACCAAGCATGAATGGTGTAGCTGAAAGACGAAACCGTACACTTATGGATATAGTGCGTAGTATGATGAGTCAAACTACACTACCATTATTCCTCTGAGGAGAAGCGCTTAAAACCGCAGCTTACATCCTCAACCGAGTATCAACTAAAGCAACGATAAGGACCCCTTATGAATTATGGACTAAGCGTAAGCCTAGCCTTAACCACATAAGGGTTTGGGGCTGTCCAGCAGAGGCAAAGCCTTACAGACCAAATGAAAGAAAGCTGGACACCAAAACAATTAGTTGCTATTTCGTTGGTTACTCAGAAAGGTCACAAGGGTATAAATTCTACAATCCCACAAGTAAAGTGTTTTTCGAGAAAATTCGGTAAAGTTCTTTGAGGATACTTTGGTTACGGGGGGAATGATTTGCATCAGCAGATCATCGAGTTAGATGAGGCACACTCAGATGCGACAGAAATACGAATCGAACCACCTATTGGGGAGATAGCATCAGCCATACCCGCACCTGAGGTACCTCATCCCAGTAGTGATGCTCCACAGGAACAAGTTCATTTTCCTGAGGAAGTTACTGAAGAACCCGATGAATTGCCAGCTGATACCGTTCAGGAACCTACAGTATCCCAAGAACAAGTGCCTCTAAGGAGATCCACTCGTGAATGGAGAAACCCCATACCTAGCGATTATGTGGTGTATCTCCAAGAACACGAATTCGATGTTGGTATGTTGGACGATGACCCAGAAAATGTCCAACAAGCATTGCAATGTCGAAATTCAGAAAAGTGGATAAAGGACACGGAATAAGAAATAAAGTCTATGCACGACAACAAAGTATGGGATGTCGTCTCGTTGCCTAAAGGTTCGAGACCCGTTGTTTGCAAATGGATATTTAAAACCAAACAGGATTCAAAAGGCAACATAGAACAATATAAGGCTCGACTTGTTGCTAAAGGGTTTATCCAAAAGGAGGTCATAGACAATACGGAAACCTTCTCTCCAGTATCAACGAAGGATTCTTTT
Source organism: Eustoma russellianum (assembly GCA_036186865.1). Classification (NCBI taxonomy): domain Eukaryota; kingdom Viridiplantae; phylum Streptophyta; class Magnoliopsida; order Gentianales; family Gentianaceae; genus Eustoma; species Eustoma russellianum. The sequence goes on along the minus strand of AP025055.1, from coordinate 2,783,483 downwards.
CGGATAATCATGGCTTTAGTGGCACACTTAGATCTTGAGCTACATCAGATGGATGTTAAGACTGTGTTTCTAAACGGAGAACTCGACGAGACTATTTACATGGTTCAACCGCCTCAATTCGAGGTGGGAGATCCAAAAGGCATGGTTTGTCGACTAAAGAAATCCATCTATGGGCTCAAGCAAGCGTCTCGACAGTGGTTCTTCAAATTCGCCAAAGTGGTTGCCTCCTTCGTTTTTGAGGCAAACCAAATTGACAAATGCGTGTATCACAAGTTTAGTGGGAGCAAGTTCATATTCATGATCTTGTACGTAGATGATATACTGCTTGCAACAAACGATGTAAACACGTTGAGCGACACCAAAGCCTTTCTGAGAAAGCATTTCGAGATGAAAGACCTTAGTGAAGCCTCATATGTGTTGGGACTTGAGATACGAAGGAATCGTACCCAAGGTATCTTAGGTCTCTCACAACAGACATACATCGAAAAGGTGTTGAAGCGGTATAGCATGGATAAGTGTAAACCACTTAATACCCCTGTGGCAAGAGGAGACAAGTTTAGTCTGAAACAATGTCCCCAGACTGAGTTTGAACGTTCGGAAATGAGAAATACTCCCTATGCTTCGGTAATAAGGAGTATAATGTATGCCCAAGTATGTATACGACCAGACTTGACATTCATTACAGGAATGTTAGGCAGATACCTCTCTGATCCAAGTAAGGATCACTGGACCGCAGCAAAGAGGGTGCTGAAATATTTACGAGAAACGAAACAACATGTAATGACGTATCGGAGATCTAATAAGTTAGAGATCACTAGATATACAGATTCCGATTTTGCTGGATGCTATGATAGCATGAAATCGAAATCAGACTGTGTTTACTTTAGCCGGAGGTGCGATCTCATGGAAAAGCGCGAAACAGACCTTATTGGCGTCTTCCACTATGGAGGGGGAATTCGTTGCATCATTCCACGCATCCAATCAGGCGATATGGCTTCGCAATTTTGTCACAGGGCTGCGGGTATTAGAGACTATCTCATATCCAATAAGGATTTACTGTGACATTAAAGCTGCGGTGCTATATTCAAATAACAACCAGAGTTCATCTAAAGCGAAATACATAGAGATGAAGTATCTGGCTGTTAAAGAAAGAATTCAGAGTGGTCTGATCAGTATTGAGCATATCAGTACAGACTCTATGGTGGCCGACCCTTTGACTAAGGCCGTGGAACCGGTTGTGTTTCACAAGCATGTTAGCCGTATGGGTCTTAGTCCAGTTGAGGATGTTTTATCCTAGTGGGAGTCTGTAAGGTTTTTATTGTGTTCAATAGAGTTGTTTATTTCAGACATACAGTATAATGTACTTTCCGGTTATGTTAAAGTTTTTCTGCAGAAGTAATGTACATTAAGCAGTTACGGCATACATTCTGAATTCTATTGATCTCGCTAAAGAGGGCCAAGTTGGAATTAAATATGTATGATCAACTAGCATATTAATTCCACACTACATATCCATTTCAGTACCCATGTCATTCAGTAGAATGTTAGCATCATGATTTAAGAGGGACTAGTCACTAATTTAATGTGGCGACGTGCGGCTTAAGCCTTTTGCTAACATTTGCTGACGGACCGGAAAAGGAAAGACACACTAAAGGACATACGGTATATGAGCTCAAAAGGGTTGACATATGATCTTTAAGATACATACATAGTCCAAGTGGGAGATTGTTGGGATTAATTCGAGATACGTGTAATGCGCAGCACGTTGATAAAGTTTATATGAATTAATCATAAGGTGGACTTTATGTATGATAATATTATATGTCACATATGTCACGTAATATTATTAATTGTTACGTAAATCATCCACACGTTAAGTGATCATCGGGTATACTTGTGGATGTATAGTGTGGTCCAAATGGAAACCCCGAATTGGTAGACAGTCATATGGTCAGAGACCGCGATGGATGGGCTCAAAGTGCAACGACCATAAAGTTACGACATCTGGTCCCCGAGGGACGACAACCCACGTGTGGCTAGTAGATAATTGCTGGTACAAAAATTTAATATTAAATAATATTTAATAATATTTATTATTAAATATTAGATAATATTTGATAATGGATAGAGATAACTTGAATATAGCATCAAGTATATTCCAGGCATCTGGGATAAAAGAAAATTTATCTATTAAGGAATATGCCAATTAGGATTCCCCTATTCTCCCTCTATATAAAGGAGGAGGCCTTCACCTCCACATACAGACCAGAAAAAGAAATCGGCCATATAGAGGGAAATGGTGAGGGTGTGCCAAACTTCTTCTATAAAGCTCACACTGCCTAGCCTCCCCATCGGGTAAAGCAGTGAATTGTTGAAACCAGCCAAGGGGTGTATCAACAATTGGTGGGAGGTTGTGAATCCTTGGATCACGCCAGATTCTTCATCAGCCGGAGCAGTTGCAGTGTACGTGTTCAGATTAACAACAGCAATGGAGCAAGGTATATTTTCCGCATTTTGTTACTTTGTCCATTGATTCGATTAAACGGTCCTATTCAGGGGTTTATTAAATTAAATCCAACAGATCATGTATGAGTATTCTTGAATGGATAGTTGTATGGAATTATGTATAAAAGTATATGTGATGCAATTTGTATATGTTTATACATGAGATTGATGTGTGACTTAAATATGTATACACATGACTGGGGTGGCCGAGTGTGTGCAAGATGTATCTATGTGTAATTGTTGTGGTATGTATGTATATATAATTATTTTTGGTCCGGCCAAATATTTGGGGCGGCCATGTTAGAAAAAAGAGAAAAACATATTGATTGATGGTTTCATATGATAAACATAGCAATTGTAGAATTCATTCCATCTCAGATTTTATGGGCATTGTTGTGATACTTGACGATGTGGGACTCCTCAATTTGTTGAAAGTCACACCTCAATCTGTTGCAACTTTCAGTAATAAAATAGCAAGCTGTCTTTTGAAAAAAAAAATGCACTGTCCGAGGCCTTTTGTTTATACGTAAATTGGGGGTATGACATTTTAACACATGGATATATAAGAAGTATATCTCACATACACACACACACAAAATGATTTGCATTGATTTATGTATTTGAAACCGAGTACTGTATTGGTTTGGGGAGGCTTATTAAATTGTATGAATTTGACAATTATATAGAGTTATATTTTTTTTGGGGGAAACTATGGCCTATTTAGATAGTTTGATTGGAATTATTTGGTATTTGGAGGGCAATTTGGTAATTTTGACAAATTTGGCATTTTGGCCCATTTTGGTACTTTGGACTAACTTTGGTACTTGGAAAATTATTTTGGAAATTGCATTTGCATATTTTTAGAAATTTACTCCTATACTTGAAATATATTGTTAAGTCGGATTGATTCCAAAGAAACGGAGCATCCGAACATGTTGGTTATTTTAGATATAGAGCGCTGGGACATATTAGCCGCAATAAGGTTGCTCGGGCATATTGGCTGCCATTAGGTTACCCCGGCATATTGGCTATTGTGATATAGAGCGCCGGGGTATATTGACTATTGGGGGGCCAATTCGTAAATTTTACAGTATAAGTCATTTTTAGGGAAAGTGCTATAGCCATTGCATTATTTTGGACCGTTTTAGTCGGGTTTTGGATTTTGGACACTTTGATATTTGGATTTGGAATAGGTTATACTCAGATTTGGACTTCGGACGTTGGACCGGCTAAACCGAATTTGGAAACTTTGGACTTTTGGACTTTGATGTTTTGTGCCTTTGACTTTGGACATTTTGGTATTCCATATTTGAAACTTTGCATGATCAAGTTTGGATTTGGACTAACCCCTAATTGGACTTTGTTACATACCTTATTGGACTTTGTTACGTACTTTATTGGATTTTTTACGTATTTTGTTGGGTTTATTTACTCTATTTGCTTTTGGATGTTAGGGGCAGAAATGAAAATTTATTTGCAAAGAGAAGCATGCTACTACTTTATGTTGTTTTATATTTTTATCACACTTGCTTCTCCGTGTATGATGACATGGAAAATATAGTGGGATTGCTTACTGGGCGACTTGTCGCTCATACCACTCCCTCTCTATTTTTTACAGATGATCAAGAGCTCAAGTGGGTTTACGTAGAGGATGACCCGGAGCAAGAGAGTTGATTGATCGTGACTATTTAGTATTTTCTGAGGAGGAGTTAAAGACATTTGGATTTTCTGTTTAGTTTTCGACAATTGAGACTTATTCATTTATTTATTTTGATTACTCCAACATTGTATTAGATTGACCTAGACTTTTCATATTCATTTATGATATTGATGATTTCGAGGAATTTTATTTTGATTTCTGCTGACGTGTACACATGTTGACTTTGACGCCTCGTATTTTTCTTAGCAAAATACGCGGGTAAGTCGTTTTGAGTACTAGGATTAGGGACGGGTCACTACAAAGGTTGCCTCGATGTGACATCAAGGTTACATGTTCGAGCCGCGGAAACATCCTCTTAAACAAAAAAATATAGGGTAAGACTACGTAGATCAAATCGCAAAACGCTTCGATATCTTCTCGAACCTTGCACAAGCGCGGAAGTTTAGTATACCGAAAACGTCCTAATTGATAAATACACACCCTTATTTTATAAAGACACACATTTTTTTTTATTTTACTTTCAAACATCACAATCTAACCCTTTACATTTAAAGGGATAATCTATCGTTGTGAATTGTTATTATTTTAGGAGATCAATGTGGAATTTTCAGAAATTGCAAGCTTTGCATCTGTTTCTTTTAATGGTCACACACAATATGGAGAAGCTTAGTGAATAGACACGCCAATATCTCCATTTGGTTTCTTAGTAATTGTTGATTAATTAATTAAATAAAGACACTATATATTTGGAGTTTCTTACATAATCACACTAGGTATCAATGTTTTTTCACTTTTTTATATAATTATTCTGATTCTATTATTCAATAGTACTGAAACTATTATATGTTTAGTTGTTCTCTTAGTAGCAACTACAAAGTTGCCTTGAGCATAGAAATTGGGCCTTGAATACGGCATACTTAGAAGTGAAAGAAAGATGAGTTGAATCCACTTTAATTTATATTTTATGGTAGTTTGTATGTTCGGTTCCTATTTAATTACACACTTTTTCTTGAATTTGAAATATGATGGAAAAAAATGCACTGTGCTTCTTATATTATGAAGTAGCAGTTGATCGACACAGCGCAATTTTCGTTATGGGTCAATGGAAAACAATCTTTGTATGTTTCTAACACATGAGTATAGCTGCGTACATTTGACCCTCTATACCCGTCATAGACGGGAATATCTAAAGCAATAGAGTAGTGATGTTGTTGTTGGTAGTTCGTGTCCTAATGTTAAAATAACGGTATATTATATATACTTATTGATGAGCCTAAAACCCAACTATGGGATAAGACAAAACTCCCAAGGTCAACAAACAGTCAACGTTGGAACACTTCAGTTCAGCTGCATTTCAGCTCGGCAAATTCTTTCGGTGGACCGAAGTGCTCCACCTCTTCCCAAGCTACTGATTTCACCTCTGTTCAAACAAGACCTTATTTGACCAAGGTATTCACTTCGGCCTCAGTGAGCAGATGCTTCAATAATCAGGAAAACCATTTTTTCACCAAGGAGTGCACTTCAGCTCTGCCTCAGCCCCGAGCTCCAACCTCAGCCTCGGCATGAGTAAAAATCTGTCCTTAAGCGATTTATCTAGATCAGAGCGGGAGTTTAAGTGAAATATATGGGCCTCAAAGAGACATTTTGCAGAGCTATAGTATAAAGAGTGGCTATTGGCGACTCTACACGCATCCCAGATTTGATGACTTGCAAAAGTATCCATCCAACCATATTGCAAAACTACGACAAAATAGCCCCCCTGATACACGTTCAAGTCACATCAACTATCAGACACATGGAACAAGGCAGCGCATAAAGACAGGAATGGGGGGAGAGGACAAGGATTTGGAACTTTCTTCTTTGAGAGCTAAGACAGAGCAAATCTTCAGACGAAAACTGTGAGATCACCTCAAACTCTTAAAACACAAAAATATCTCAGTGAGAAATGGCCCAAATTGACTTGAGCGTCGGAGGGTTTAACCCAGGATCATAACCTTGGGACTTCTGACATTTGTTCCCTGTGCAGGTCATACGGGAAAGATCCCAACGGTGCAAGTCAAGAAGAGCTAACGACGTTTGATTTCGGATCATCTCTGATCCTTGGTGAAGATCCAGCTTCATCATTTGGCGCTAGAAGGAGGGCCTCGTATCCCTCGATCCAGTAAAAGATTTCTGAAAAACTTTGAAATAGCCAACATTCTATAATGGTTAGAAGCAGGCGTGAGGGGTTGGGGGAGTCCTCCAACTCGCAGTGGCGAATGGTTACTCGCTCAGGTATCCCAGAACATGATTCTCTAGAACTTGAGCAACATTATCCAACTCCAGAAATATCAATGGAGGAACAAGAAAAAGCGATGAAATATGTTGCTAAAAATTTAAAAGTATTTGAAGCTGTAGTGGAAAAGCTTAAAGGCAAGCAGAAGGAAGTTGGGAATATGGATGAGGATCCCCCTCTTCGTCCTATGGAACTATCACAGCACAAATCCTCCAGACCTCCTAAAGGTTTTATGGCGGATGCTAGAAGTGCAGTTTCAAGGCCCCAGTAGTGGAGTCAGAGCCTATGACCAGACAGTGTCTGAGCGTAAGGTCTCGATCCCTTAAGAGCTTCCCGAAGGAAGAAGAAGTTCATCGCAGGCCAAAAAATTACTATGAGGAGCATAGGCAAGAATATATGCAAGCCGTCCAAGAAAGTCCTTTTTCTTGGGATATTGCAGAATACTTGGCACCCAAAAGCTTTAAGGTGCCCAAGATGGACACCTATGATGGGACGCCAGACTCAACTGATCATCTATTTCAGTTTCAAACTGCTATGAGTCTGAAAAATGTTCCAGACCCACTACGGTGCAAAGCCTTCCCAATGTACTTGAGGGGAAAGGCTAGCATATGGTTCCAAGAGCTCCCATCAATAACAATCAAGTTACAACACAATCATAACTTAACGACTCACGTGATGCATGACAAAATATGCACTACACTACACCGTCCCAAATGCATGTGCAACTTCTTTTCAAAACAGTGCAATGCATGTACAATGTCCGGTCACATAACTTTATACCGTGTAATGCACCACGGCTTACATTTTCATCCCGTGTAACATTACAACCAACTTTATACCCTGTAATGCACCACGGCTTACATTTCCATCCCGTGTAACATGACAGACAACTTTATACCCTGTAACGCTCCATGGCTTGTATTTCCATCCCGTTTCACGTTACAGCCAATTTTGCAAACTTTATGCCATGTGCCGAAGCACCCCTCTTTTCAAAACAATATGCAGATGCAAGTGCCATGATGCAAGACTCCTCATTTCAATCACATTCTTTGTTCACGTAATTCAAGTCATATTCAATATCAATCAATCACACGAGACTCACCTCACTTTCACATTCGGGCTTATGTTTCACGCTGGTCATCAACACCTAGACGTCGATTCTAGAACTCAAAGACTAATGTGAGAACTCTCACATTCCTCCATTAAACTCTGTAAGACCTCATTCGTTCATTCCTAACCCCTTCAGTCATTCATGTTGAAATCAGATTCGAATATCCCTTTGCATTCTCCAAATTTGATTCCCCATCTTAAGTCATGTTCCCAAGTCCTATACTATCCTCAATCAGGTCCTAAGAAGTCCCTAAGGTTACCCAAAGAGATCCCCTAGCTTCCTTCTTTCTCTCCTTACTTTCCACAAAACTGATGGACATCATACCCTCACATCGATCGATCGATGTGACTTCATACCCTCACATCGATCGATCGATGTTCATCAGAGAACATCGATCTCTCAACCCTTCCTACATCGATCGATCGAAGTGACTTCGATCCCTCACATCGATCGATTGAAGTTCATCTGAGACACATCGAACTCTCAACCCCTTATACATCGATCGATCTATAAACTTCTGAGACACATCGATCTCTCAGCCATCGGACATCGATCGATCGATGTACTTTGAACTCTGACATCGATCGATCGATGTCAGCGTTCCTCCAGAATTTCCTCTGCGATTTTCTGCAGAAACTGCAGATCTCAACCCAAACGTTTTCCAATTTTCTTCCAACCATTCCAAGCCTATACTTCCCTATCAATCCATTATTATCTCACCAAAACGAGATCCTTTCCACGCACATCACAGATTCAATCCTAAAACTCACATCATTCATCAACGAAACCCCAAAGCTCTCACCTTTTCACCCCCAAACCCTATACAACAATGAAGTCACATCAAGAAGGGGTCTACGGGGTAGGGATTTGCAGGGTCTCAAGTAATCAACAACAACAAAATGATTTTCAACATATAATGGCCAAATCATCAACACCAAAACACATAAATCACATATAGATTCACGGAAAGAAACTACTGCATGGTGATCCAATTTGATATCAAAAGTAGGCCTTTTTCTTTCGCAAATCATAAGAACTTGTAAGATGATTACTTGCCTTTGATTACTCGAAAACGGATTGAAGAACGAACGGAGAATGGACTGGAGATCTAGAGGAATCCTTCGCCTAGAGTTGAAGATGAGAGAAAATCACCTTAGAAAGGGAAGAGGAAACCGCCAATGGGGAGGAGAGGAAAAAGAGCGTCGGTTTCTTTCTGATATAAGGAGAAACTGACGTTCTATCAGTTTTGATATGGGAAGAGTGGAATTTGAAGTTTCTAAATCACATCCCATTATCTTATTTACCTTAAAGGATTAACTCTAATTATTCAATTCTAAATTAAATACTATTTAATTTCTAGAATTAATCCTTTCAATTAATCCCAATTAATTCTATTACTTAATTCTTTATTCATTACTATTAATGATCATCAATCCCATTTAATTTCTTTTATTCTTCAATTACTCTACGAAGGTGCGGGTCATAACAATTGGTATGGTATATGTGTGGCATTGGTATATGCATGGATATTTGTATAGTATATGTGTGGCATTGGTATGAGTAATGTTGCATGCTTGATGGAGGATGATGCGCTTGACAGGTTGGTTGAAAGGAAGTATTACTTGTTTTGGGAAGATTACTTGTTGAGGGGGAGTTTGGATATGTTCACATGATTTATGTCTTGGGAGCATGGACTAAGGGGGAGTTATAAAATATCAAGTTCGAAATATTTAGCTAGCTCAAATGTAAATTTTTCAAGCAAAAACATCTTTTGGATCATAGTTTTTGAAATCATCAAAAAGGGGGAGATAAGATATAAAATGTTTTGATGATGTGAAGATGTTTTAAATGAGTTAAATTTACACTTGAGATTTGATGCAAAATGAGAAAAACACACTATGTCAAAGGTTGGAACTTTATTGTTCAACATCGATCTCTCAAAGCAGGGGACATCGATCGAAGTGACTTCAGTCACTAAAGGTGAGACTTCGATCGATCGATGTCACAAAAGCTCAAATGCAGAATCTCTCTGTCAAACATCAAACCCTCAAAATTGTGGACATCGATCGGTCGATGTCACTTCAGTCTCTCCAAGAGGGACTTCGATCGTTAAATTTCAGGCAGTTTGAAATCAGAAAGTTTCTGTCCAACATCGATCTCTCAGTCCAGGGGATCCATGGTGTTTTCTCTTATCAATCTTGCTCAACTTTCTTGTCGACTTTACTCTGACATAATACATGCTTCCTTCACTCTTATATCAATGTCTAAGATTCTCTAGGGTAGCTATTGAGGATCAAATCACTCTATAGGGTGACTAAAGACTATTTGGACATGGTCTTGACATTTGATGGAGTTGAAGGCATAGTGGAGGCTACAAAAACATGGTGAACACCTCCTATAAATGGATGAAGCTCAGCTGAGGCAAAAACACACTTTTCACCATCATCAGGCTTCATTGTTCATTGTTGTATGTTTCTCTCATATGTATAAAAGTGCTTAAAGTTTGTTAAGCCTTTCCTTATTCTTAATTGTTGTATATTGAGAGATAGTAAGTCTAACACAAGAGGAACCATAAACATTTGACCTCTTGCTTGTGTTTAGACTAGTAAGAAAGTGTGATCCCCACTACTTCCTTTAACCCACTGTGAGAAAGTTCTTGAGAGAACTTTGTTGAAGTTGTGAGGTAGCAAGAAGTTGTTCTTGCTTAGAGCTATAGTTATGTAGTTGCACAAAGGTATTTTGCGCAAGAAGTTGTTCTTGTGATCTCTTACACTAAGTTTTTAGTGTAAGTTTGTTGTGGTTTTTCTTATTAACTTTAATAAGAAGAGTAGTTGTTGAAAATCCACTTTGGCAACAAAGTGGTAGTGGAGGAGAATCATTTACGATTTGAACCATTGTACATCTGGTGTATTCATTCATTGTCTCTCATCTTCCATTCTTGCTTTAATTTTGAATTCCATTTGAGTTGAGTGAAACAAGAAAATTCTGCAAAATTGCCCAATACTCTATTCACCTCCCTCTAGAGTGTGCTACGGACCTAACAATTGGTATCAGAGCCTAAACTTGATTGCTTATCCTATCTTAGCAAGTAGCAAGGTTAAAGATTATTGCAATGACAACCTATTTATCCTACACCTCAACCTCCAAGACAATTGCACTATTCTCAGGATCAAACACTAAATCACCTATGTTTGATGCCCAAAATTATTTTTTGTGGAAATTTCAAATGATCAATCATTTGAAAGGCTGTGGATTTGATAAATGGAGAGCCGTTGTCAAAGAAATCGAAGTTCCTATGATCACCAACTCAAAAGAAGAATTAATGTTCAAAATGAGGACGACTACACCGACGAAGAGAAGATAAACTTCACCATCAATGGAAAAGCATTCGATATTCTTTCAAGTGCTCTTACCACCACTGAGCTCATAAGACTTCAAGGTCTTGAAACATCCCATGAAGCATGGAAAAGCCTAGAAATGATACATGAAGGGACTGAGCAAGTAAGAATGGCCAAAAGACTTATGTTCATGAATGAGTATGAAATATTCGGTATGTAGAGCGGTGAAAAGATTGAGGAAACTGGCGACCGATTCACTCGAATAGTGAATCAACTTTCTATGGTGGACAAGAAAATCTCAAATGAAGACCTTGTCTCAAAACTCCTTAACTCTTTACCAAAAGATTGCCCAACACTCTATTCACCCCCTCCCCCCTCTAGAGTGTGTTACGGACCTAACAAAAAGGACATAACCACATTCAACAAACGGGTGCAAGAACACCGCTTGTACTAACTGCTCGCTGCAGTCAATGATAGGTAGCACCTATTACTCAAAAGAGAACCGCTTCCATCAGTAGAGATGGCATACAATGAGGTCCGAAGATAGGATGTTTGGGATAGAGTAGTACTGGAACAATCTCCCTCAGCAATAACATCACAGGGTGTAGGTCACGGTTTGGCCATCAAAGGACCCAATAATTGGAGCAAGGGAGTAGCAGAAAAAGGGGTTCGGCCATCTCAGGGCAGAGGAGCATTAGAGGGACGGAGGGCTCAAATCTCTCGGTCAGGGACTCTATCATCCCGAGAGGACAATACCAACTTAGTGTGCAGCCACTGTGGGCAAAAGAGACACATGGTGGAACAGTGCTTCAAGCTTCATGGCTTCCACAAATGGTGGGAGGCTCACAAAGCATCCCTGAAGCAACAAGATAAAGGTAAGGCTACAACTGCAGCAACAAAAGGGCACACAGCAAACCAAAGCCAGAAGGTTCTGGACGAAGAAGAAGACGGAGCAGAGAATGAGGACCAGAAGGTCCTAGAAGGCGGCCGAAATGAAAGAGGTAGAAAGGGGATAGGGCAAATCTCTAATCCCCTTTCCTTTTTAAAGGAAAAAATTGCCCCATACCCCATGTGTTATTTAATATGTATAAATTGCCCCGCAAAGGTTCAAGAAATATGGATCCAACCCTAATACAATCCAAAATCTCCACATCAGTCCCTAAAGTATCCTCGCAGGTACAATTAAGGCCTCTTATATCTAGAAATACCACTTTAGCCCCTAAAAATTCCCAAATTTTACACACCAAGGCCTACTAACCCAATTCACCATACCACTCACCAACAAATATCCAGTGCATATAATACTATCTGAACCAATCAAAAATTCAAGTCTTCGGAATGGATTTTTGACTGTGGCATCACGAACACTATGTCCTATGACCCAACCGACTTTATAACCTATACTCCTCCAACAAAAATCTCAATTGAGACAGCCAATGGTCAACTCATATCAGTCTCAGGGGGAGGAACTAATCCCATCACCCTTAACATTACTTTATCAAGTTGCCTTTATGTTCCTTCTTTGTCAAATAAGCTACTATCCATTAGTCAGCTTACCAAAACACTAGATTGTGTCGTACTCATGTATCCTACTTTTTATTTGTTGCAGGACATTCATACGAAGGAAATTATTAGACTTGGTACTGAGAAGGATAGTCTGTATTATGTTGATACGGGGTGCGACAAGGCCAGTCCAATCTTACCACCGGTACGATCTCCCGCCACTTATGGCTTTGGCATCGACGGTTAGGTCAGACCTCTTTTCCTTATCTCCAAAAACTATTTTCATCGTTGTTTTACCCTAATTCACCCCATATTACATGTGATACTTGCCTTCGGGCCAAACAAACTCGGACTACATATCTCTCTAATAATACACGTGCTAGTATTATATTTGATTTAGTTCATTCAGATGTCTGAGGTCCATCCCCAGTCAATACACCACTTGGCTTCCAATATTTTGTCACCTTCGTCGATGATTGCTCACGTATGACCTGGATTTATCTTCTCAAACACAAATCTGATATTAGTATACATTTTATGGAGTTCTATAAAATGATTCAGCACCAGTTCCATAAATCAGTTAAAATTCTCCGGCCTGACAATGGTGGGGAATATATTGATGGAGGGATGGGACAATACTTTCGTGACACTTGTCTCATAAATCAAAATTCATGTCCTGGAACCCCTGAACAAAATGGCGTTGCGGAATGTAAAAAACCGCACTCTGTTAGTTTTGACAAGTGAAATGATGCTTGAGTCAAACGTTCCTCCGAGTTTTTGGTCCGAAGCAGTGGTCACAGCCGCATACCTTCTAAATCGCCTACCCACCACTATTCTTCATCATAAAACACCTCTCTAAACCTTATCTGGCCAAACCTCCCAACCATCCATATACGCTCTACCACCTAAAGTCTTTGGATGTACTGTCTATACCCACGTCCCACGAAACCAACGACATAAACTCAAACCCTGTGCCGAGAAATGTATCTTTGTGGGCTATGCCACCAACCAAAAAGGTTATCAGTGTTATAACCTTAAAACCCAAAAAACTTCTCATTACCATGAACTGTGTGTTTGTCGAAACCGAGTACTACTATGGAACCCATAATAGGGAACAGGGGAGTCCTCAACCAATGGTTCCTAGGCATGGCTTCCGGAATTGATTGAACTAACAAGACAAGTTGGTGGCGCCGACCGTGCTATCCAAGCAACAGACATACATAATGATCAACCAGTATCAGGCAATAATGATGCATCAGTGAATGTTTTACAACAAACAAGTGGTAATACAAGTACTACTGACTCTTGTGAATTATCTGCTCCCAACCCTAAAATTATCCATGAAATTATTACTTCTGAAATATCTCATGATTACCCCTTGTTGGATAACGTTGATGAAACTATGGGAGACAATTCTGAACATATTATGCAGGAACAGGTACATACCCTTCCAACTAGAGTAAACCGAGGAGTTCCGCCTAACAGGTACTCTCCCACCAAGATTGCAAAATCCTCCAAGTATCCACTCAATATAATCAAGGGAGCATTTCTGAAAATGCAAAAGTATTGTTTGCCTCTATATATTCCTAAATTGTATCCAAAAACGCTGATGAGGCCATAGACCTACGAGAATGGAAGGCCGCCATGTGAACTGAGATGGAGGACCTACAAAAAAAACATGGAGAAAATGCTCTCTACCTCTAGGAAAGAAAACCGTAGGATGTAAATGGGTATTCACAATAAAATACAAAGCAGACAGGAGTATCGAGCGACGTAAGGCAAGACTTGTGGCCAAAGAATATAATCAGGGGGAGCAGACCTACCAGAATGGAAGGCCGCCATGTGAACTGAGATAGAGGACCTACAGAAAAATGAAACATAGAAAAAATGCTCTCTACCTCGAGGAAAGAAAACCATAGGATGTAAATGGGTATTCACAATAAAGTACAAAGCAGACGGGAGTATCGAGCGACGTAAGGCGAGACTTATGGCCAAAGGATATACGCAGTCCTTTGGCAGACCTACGGTATCGACTATTCTGAGACATTCTCCCTGGTGGCCCGAATTGATACAATCAGAGTCCTTCTCTCAGTCGCAGCCGCAGAAAATTTCCCACTACAACAATTCGACTTGAGGAACGCTTTCTTACATGGTGATCTATCGGAAGAAGTATACATAGAACCTCCTCTGGGGTACTCATCAGAATTTTGTAATGGAGAAGTATGTAGGCTGCATAAAGCACTATATGGACTCAAATAGTCTCCTCGTGCCTGGTTTAGAAGATTCACCGCTGTAATGAAGCAGGACAGGTATCAACAAATCAATGCTGATCACACTTTGTTTATAAAACAAAGGGGAGAACTTATGCCGTGCTTAACAATTTATATGGACGATATGATCATTACTTGGAGTGACACGGAAGAGATTGCCAGACTAACAGGGTATTTATTCACAAAATTTGAGATGAAAGACTTAGGAGGGCTAAAGTACTTCTTAGGGATTCAAGTATTGAGGTGATCGTCTGCTATATATATATCTCAGAGAAAATACATCCTGGACCTACTCGCTAAGGTAGGAATGATAGACTGCAAGCCAGCCAACAAACCAATGGTGATGAACCATAGGCTAGAAGTTATGAAAGGAGCCCATGATACCAACAAAGAACGGTACCAAAAACTAGTGGGAAAGCTAATCTACCTATGACATACCCAACCTAATATAGCATACCCTAGTAGTGTTGTGAGTTAGTTCATGCATAGCCCTCAGAAACACCACTTTGATGCAGTTATAAGGATCCTTCGATATCTAAAAGGTACCCCAGGGCGAGGGTTAGTGTTTAAAAACCATGGACATATAAATATAGAGGCATATACTAATGCAGATTGGGCTGGGAGTCAAAGTGACAACAAGTCTACATCTGGGTACTTCACGTTAGTCGGAGGTAATGTAGTGACATGAAAGAGTAAAAAGCAGAAGGTGGTTTCGTTATCAAGCGTTGAAGCAGAGTTCCGAGGAATAGTCAAAGGCATAACTGAAGTCTTGTGGTTACATAAGTTGTTGACTGAAATTGGTGTTTGGGTCAAGGCCCAATCAGGTTGATGTGTGATAACAAGGCATCTATCAGTATTTTGTCGAATCCCGTCCAACATGATCGTACAAGGCATGTGGAGGTTGATCGACATTTCATCAAGGAAAAGCTTGAGTGTGGGCTTGTTGAGCTTCCTTTTGTACGCTCTGAGGATCAGTTAGATGATATATTGACCAAAGCAGTGAGTGCACAAGCCTTCGAAGATGCCTGACCAAGTTAAACATTGGTGATCCCACAGTTTAACTTGAGAGGGTGTGTTAGAAATTTATCATACGAAGGAGATGGAGATATCCGGACCACATCACAGCCACATCACAAGATCAACTATAATTAGAAATTAACTTAAGTAGATATTTGATTGATTGTACTTTTGATTGACTAATTATATTTGATTGAGTAGACTTACCTTGTATAGAGAATCACATACGTGTATATAGGAGTGAATATTGTAATACGAAAAACATAAGAATTAAACACAAGAAATTGCTTTTGATCATATTACTCGTAGTACTCTGATTAACAGGATAACCTTCCGTTCAAGAGGCCTAACAGCAAGTAGGGTTCCCCTTTCCATAGGATGCATAGAGACTTTGAACCTGAACCATGCACATCTCTTTTAATTTAAACGAAGATCACGTAACTTATTATACATCACAATATAAGAGTCGCAGCTAATTTAGTGGGTCATTTTGCTGTATTCCATCATATTCGAAAGTCAAGAAAAAAATGTGTCATTGACTTCATTGGAAATGGAAGCTTACTTGTAAAAACAAGAGGGCTATATTACAAAAATATAATTGAAATCACATTTTTCATATATGGAACATAGAAGTGAGGTATGAAATCTGGACAACAAATTTGAACCTAATTAGTTATTATCATACTTAATTATGAATTCATTAAGTAAATATAAATAAAGAGGGAGATAGAGTAATATTTTAAACTTGTTAATTTAATTAGAATTATGATTTTAATTGCCATCGTCAGTTCTAGTTATTTATCCCATCGAAATGTGACTGCCAATTAAGTTTAAAAATTTGTGTTGGACCATCACACAATGACTAGATATTTAAAGTTAACTTGCCTTGTTCAGACACTAAATTATGAGTCGGGTGAAAGAATCTCTCGCTTTCAGTCGATCACATTCAATAATAAATTAAATTAGCCTCCCTATAAATTGAATGTATCAGTGGACATATCTGCATACAAAAGACGATATTTCCATATGGCAAACCACAGCTTCCTCACCCCAACAATGTTTGCCTTCCTTTGTCTTTTGACCACCTCCATAGGCAATTGATTATTATAATAGCTACCCATCTCTTTGTTTTATGATTTGTTTTCTTTTTATTTAAGCAGCCACCCATCTGTTTGATGCAATTTCCAGTGAGCAATCTCATAGCAGTTGAAGGCATTGAAGTGAGGTGCACTGTAAACATCGTCGTGTGCGACGCAAGTTGTGATAATAACTGTTGTCACTCTCGCTGCGTTCAAAAGTTTAAGATTGGCAGCCTGACGGAGGTTGTCAAAGAGTAAACAATCAACAAATTTCCGTTTGTTCTTACAATTGCTAAAAAGAATCAAGTGTTTAAATTTGCCATCATCTCTGCCAACTTTATGTGATCTCCTCGTTATGTAGGCACAATATAAGAAGCTATAGATTATCAAAACACTTCCTTCTTTTCTATTTTGTTGTTCTTCCTGCCATTTAAGGTTTCTCCTCGCCACTCTCTCTCCTTGTCATTTTCTTTTCTAGTCTTGTTTCATGCATTGGATGGTCTGGCTCTCTCTATGAGAGGGTGGCTTTGTTCGTTTGAAGTCACATGAAGCGTCTTACGTGGGCAACTAAAGTTGTTCGAAGTCACATGAAGCGCCTAATGTCAGCCTTCATGCTTGTTCGAACTAATTCTGACATTTCTCAGAATGTACTTGGTGTACGTGCCCATTTTGAAAGGAAAAGTACTTTTGACTTGGTGGTACACATGAAGCGCCTAATGTAGGCGTTGAAAGTGTACTGCCTTTTCCCAGAACACATGAAGCGCCTAATGTAGGCATTCGAAGTGTTCGGGCGACCAGACACTTCACATAAAGCGCCTGATGCAGGCGTTCGAAGTGTACTAGACTTCACTAAGGCACATGAAGCACCTAATGTAAGCGTTCGAAGTATACTGACTTCCAACGACATCACATAAGGCACCTAATCTATCGTTCGAAGTACAAACTTGTGCAAATCATCAAAACTTAAACTTGTTTTAACATTAGTGGTCTCTGGTGCAAGACATCTCCACTTTAATTTTATTTTATACGGAAAGGATCATGATGAAGATACAAACCAGCTCTCTATGTTTTTTTGTTTATATTAAAAATGATTAGCTTTCCTTGAGTCATTAGTGTTGCACGTAAATGTACATAAGTTTTTATGATGTTTTAAAATTATAGTTATATATAACGTCTATATGATCATAAGTGTCTTCTTTTCTTCATTCACACACGTACGTTATGATAAAACAAGAGTATGTATTTGAAGTTGCAATTAATAAGAGGTTTCTTCCTTAAATTTCTAACTGCAAAATTCACATGCATGTTCTATATATGGATAGTTTATCATAGAGTAGTAATGAGAAAGAAGAAACCAAAACACGCCACCACATTGTCGTCAACCTCAGCTGAGGTAACTACATGAGGCAAGCAGCATGGAGCCATGGACCAGAAATTTGGTTCATTTAGAATTCACATCGAAAATAGCAGAAATTTGGTGAATTCTATATAGCAGAAATTTGGTGCATTTAGAATTCACATCAAAAATAGCAAACTTGAATTATGTATAGGAAAAAGAAGAACCAATTCTATTTTGGGAGCTGAAAGTTTGATATCAGTATGAGGAAGGAGATCCAGCAATGGCAATTGATGGAGAATAGATGCAATTATAGCTTTAGACATAAATGGTAAACTCATAAAGGCCCTCCCTGTTGAACCTTTCGTGATATACAACTCATAAGACACGGTATTTGATAAAAGCATTAGACGTAAACTCATAAAGTTTAAAAAGGCTGTTTCTGCCGGTCGAACCTGTAATTTTAAAGTCACAATGCAGCAACCTTATCAGTTGCTCGAAGGGGCGCCCTCTATTAACTTGTTAGTCTAAATAACATGAATACCACCTCCCAATAATATTTATAGGAAGAAACTACCACCTCCCAAAAATGTTATAGGAAAAAGATACCACCTTCCAAAAATATTTATGTGAAGAAACTACCACCTCTCAAATATTTATGAGTAAAAACAACCACCTCCCAAAAATACTTATAGGAAAAATCTACCATCTCCCAAAAATATTCATTGAAAAGGAAGTCGATTAATGTATTCCACCTGTAGGTTCATAGAGTTTATAGCAAGTGATAGTTATATGAACTTTTGAGTGCACCCCACCCCCTCACACACAAAGAACATTCAGCTACCTACTATATCTACAAATACAGCCAAAGAGAAGATGTCTTACCAGTCATAGCAAATACATTATATCTTTGTCACACTGTATATATTCTTGCATATAAACTATTTAGACTGTCAATCGACATTTTTGTTTTTATTTTTGATTCCTCTACTGCTAAAAGTGTTGGATTTTATCATATCTTTTAAAACAGAACAAGAGAAAACAAATTCCTTATTAAGAACATGATCAAATATAATCAATCCTTCTACCTCCAAATCTTATCTATAATATAAGAGTTTCACACCAGGGCCCTGATGAAGTCGGATCTCCACCAGATGGATCATGGGTGATACTTGTGATATGCCGTCAGCTCTCCATTAGGATACGTCTTTAGAACCTGAGAAGGAAAGGCAACGTTAGAGGCCCAGGGTCAATGCCCTGGGAAAACCCTCCGACGCTCAAGTCAGTTTGGGCATTTTTGTATGTAATTTATGCTGGCAGTAGAGATCGAAGCAACCTGTTTCGAGGCTCTCTTTATGAGAGGGTGGCTATTTTCGTAGTAGATGAGCTTAGGCTCAGGCTCAAGCTTTGGCCGAGCTTAAATGACTTTTTTAGTCTGAAGGTGGTCTTGAATTCGCTTGAAGACACCTGAATGGCTTCTCTTGGAGAAGCTCTTTTTTATAGCTGTTGAAGTTGAAGGCTGCGTAGCATAGAGGGAAGATAGTGATGACACCTGGTGGTCTTGGTGGCGGTTCTGGCTTGCATGGCCGCCACGCGGAAGCTGATAGCTGTTGTGCTGGCAATTCTTCATTGTACGGTTGACTTGTGGAGATAAGTGGCTGAGCCGCTGGCAGTCCCAGGCTGCATGAAGGCCAAGTGGCGCTACGTGTTAGGATGGAAAGACAAGCTTGCTGTGTGGCAGGAGTTCACCTAAGCATGCTGTGGCTGAGCTGAAGGGCCGGACCAACCTGGCCGAGACAGTCTAAATAGTTTATATGCAAGAATATATACAGTGTGACAAAGATATAATGTATTTGCTATGACTGGTAAGACATCTTCTCTTTGGCTGTATTTGTAGATATAGTAGGTAGCTGAATGGTCTTTGTGTGTGAGGGGGTGGGGTGCACTCAAAAGTTCATATAACTATCACTTGCTATAAACTCTATGAACCTATAGGTGGAATACATTAATCGACTTCCTTTTCAATGAATATTTTTGGGAGATGGTAGATTTTACCTATAAGTATTTTTGGGAGGTGGTTGTTTTTACCCATAAATATTTGAAAGGTGGTAGTTTCTTCACATAAATATTTTTGGAAGGTGGTATCTTTTTCCTATAACATTTTTGGGAGGTGGTAGTTTCTTCCTATAAATATTATTGGGAGGTGGTATTCATGTTATTTAGACTAACAAGTTAATAGAGGGCGCCCCTTCGAGCAACTGATAAGGTTGCTGTATTGTGACTTTAAAATTACAGGTTCGACCGGCAAAAACAGCATTTTTAAACTTTATGAGTTTACGTCTAATGCTTTTATCAAATACCGTGTCTTATGAGTTGTATATCACGAAAGGTTCAACAGGGAGGGCCTTTATGAGTTTACCATTTATGTCTAAAGCTATAATTGCATCTTTTCTCCATCAATTGCCATTGCTGGATCTCCTTCCTCATACTGATATCAAACTTTCAGCTCCCAAAATAGAATTGGTTCTTCTTTTTCCTATACATAATTCAAGTTTGCTATTTTTGATGTGAATTCTAAATGCACCAAATTTCTGCTATATAGAATTCACCAAATTTCTGCTATTTTCGATGTGAATTCTAAATGCACCAAATTTCTGGTCCATGGCTCCATGCTGCTTGCCTCATGTAGTTACCTCAGCTGAGGTTGACGACAATGTGGTGGCGTGTTTTGGTTTCTTCTTTCTCATTACTACTCTATGATAAACTATCCATATATAGAACATGCATGTGAATTTTGCAGTTAGAAATTTAAGGAAGAAACCTCTTATTAATTGCAACTTCAAATACATACTCTTGTTTTATCATAACGTACGTGTGTGAATGAAGAAAAAAAGACACTTATGATCATATAGACGTTATATATAACTATAATTTTAAAACATCATAAAAACTTATGTACATTTACATGCAACACTAATGACTCAAGGAAAGCTAATCACTTTTAATATAAACAAAAAAAACATAGAGAGCTGGTTTGTATCTTCATCATGATCCTTTCCGTATAAAATAAAATTAAAGTGGAGATGTCTTGCACCAGAGACCACTAATGTTAAAACAAGTTTAAGTTTTGATGATTTGCACAAGTTTGTACTTCGAACGATAGATTAGGCGCCTTATGTGATGTGGTTGGAAGTCAGTATACTTCGAACGCTTACATTAGGTGCTTCATGTGCCTTGGTGAAGTCAAGTACACTTCGAACGCCTACATCAAGCGCTTTATGTGAAGTGTCTGGTCGCCCAAACACTTCGAATGCCTACATTAGGCGCTTCATGTGTTCTGGGAAAAGGCAGTACACTTTGAACGCCTACATTAGGCGCTTCATGTGTACCACCAAGTCAAAAGTATTTTTCCTCCCAAAATGGGCACGTACGCCAAGTACTTTCTGAGAAATGTCAGAATTAGTTCGAACAAGCATGAAGGCTGACATTAGGCGCTTCATGTGACTTCGAACGACTTTAGTTGCCCACGTAAGACGCTTTATGTGACTTCGAAGGAACAAAGCCACCCTCTCATAAAGAGAGCCAAACCATCCAATGCATGAAACAAGACTAGAAAAGAAAATGACAAGGAGAGAGAGTGGCGAGGAGAAACCTTAAATGGCAGGAAGAACAACAAAATAGAAAAGAAGGAAGTGTTTTGATAATCTATAGCTGCTTATATTGTGCCTACATAACGGAGGAGATCACATAAAGGAGGCAGAGATGATCGCAAATTTAAACACTTGATTCTTTTTAGCATTTGTAAGAACAAACGGAAATTTGTTGATTGTTTACTCTTTGACAACCTCCGTCAGGCTGCCAATCTTTAAACTTTTGAACGCAGCGAGAGTGACAACAGTTATTATCACAACTTGCGTCGCACACGACGATGCTTACAGTGCACCTCACTTCAATGCCTTCAACTGCTATGAGATTGCTCACTGGAAATTGCATCAAACAGATGGGTGGCTGCTTAAATAAAAAGAAAACAAATCATAAAACAAAGAGATGGGTAGCTATTATAATAATCAATTGCCTATGGAGGTGGTCAAAAGACAAAGGAAGGCAAACATTGTTGGGGTGAGGAAGCTGTGGTTTGCCATATGGAAATATCGTCTTTTGTATGCAGATATAAGAGGATATTGTGACTCCGATTATGCATCTAGTTGTGGTAAAAGTGATCCTAGGGATAACAATCCCATTTCAAAATGATCCTAGGGATATGCATCTAGTTGTGGTAAAACGCATCCTTAGATACCTTCGATGTACTTTGAAATTTGGTCTATTTTATCCTAAGAATGCATGTTTTGATTTAAGAGGATATTGTGACTCCGATTATGCGGGGAGTCTTGTTGATGGGAAGAGCACCTCTGGAACTTGTCAGTTTCTTGGAGATTGTCTTATTTCTTGGTTTTCTAAGAAACAAAACAGTGTGTCTCTTTCTACGGCAGAATCCGAATATGTGTCGTCTGCCTCTTGTTGTGCACAATTTTTATGGATGAGAAAGACTTTAAATGATTATAACATTCACTTCTCCAAGGTGCCTATTTTGTGTGATAACACGTCTGCTATCAATATTGCACAAAATCCCGTCCAACTAAGCACATTGAAATGAGGTATCATTTCATCCGTGATTGTGTACAAAAGAACTTGGTAAGTGTAGAATTTGTTCCTACACGAGACCAATTAGCAGACATATTCACGAAACCCTTACCTAGTGATGTATTTGCATATATAAGAAGTAGGTTGGGGTTGCTCAACATGGGTTGACAATAACCCATCTTGAGTTTTGAGCAAGAAAATTTTCAAAATTTTCAAGGTCAGTATGCATAAGGCGCTTCATCACAGTTATATAGGCGTTCGATGTCACATCAAGCGCCTAATGTTAAGGATGTCACTCGTTCGAAGTGACATCATGCGCTTTATGTTCCTAATCACTAGCGTTCGAAGTTGGATTAAGCGCTTCATCTGTAGGAGTTCACTTGTTCGAAGTGACATTAAGCGCCCAATGTTCTTTTCCACAACCGTTCGAAGTGACTTCAGGCGCTTCATCCCTGTTTATGAAGTCGTTCGAAGTTACATTAGGTGCCTAAACCCTAGTTCGTCACTGTCTTTTCCGCCGTCTCTTCAGCTTTTCGCGCCAATCAACAGCCATCAATTCCTGCCGTCATTCCTCTTTCCCACCTCTTCCCCACGTTTTCCCACTCTCTCCACTTCCCAACAATCAAATCCCTTCTTCTTCTCCTTCAACTCTTCATCTTCCTCCACTTCTTCAACTCTCTATCTCTTCCATTATCCTCCATCATTAACGTCAAGCCCCTTCATCTTCTTTCCAATTCTTTCAAATTCCATCCTTACCTTCATCTCTCCTCACTCTGCTCACTTCATTTCTTCAAGACTTTCTCTTCTCCAACCATCAAACAACTCTCTCAAATGGCATCCGCATGTCCATCCAAATGCCCTCATAGCCAAAAACGAAAACAATCTGCTGGCAGTATTGAGCCTCCTGAACTCATCTCCATTCGAGAAGGGCTTTCCAAGGAAAATTTCCTTGGATGAAAAGTTAGATTCGGATGTGACAAAACCACCTCCTCATGTGACGAAAGGCGCCCACTGTCTTCTTTCTCCCATCTCTTGTTTCAAGAATGGACTTTCAACAAAAGACCTGTTGCGCCTCTCAAACTCGTTCGGATTACCGATTTCTCAGAGGAGCACAACACAAATCAAGTCATCTCCTTGCTTGAGCATCAAGGCTGGATGACTCTCTGGTCTAGAGCTGATATGATGAACTTCTCTCGCGATCACGCCATGCTGTTTTATGCAAATATGTGGATAACTCCACAATCTGAGTCCCAGAAATTTTCTCTGAATACAGTTGTTGTTGGTACACCCCTCAGTTTTTCTATCCAAGAAATATGTGATGTTCTTGGAGTCAGAAATGAGGGATTATCAGATTTCTCTGTTTTTGACTGGAGCAGCAAGTATGGTGTTCGTGAACAGGAGGTGAAGTTCGATCTGGGGTATTTTCCCTCCAAGAATACTCAGAACATGCCTCTGGTAGACCGCATTTTGCTGGCTGTAGTCACTTGCTATGTAAACGGTAAGTCAACTAGAAATCCAAACAACATGGATTTCTATATTGCTTATCGTATCAAACATCAGACTCAGCTCAACTTTGCATGGATTCTTGTTGAAGTCATGATGGCAGCACCACGGAAAGGTTCAAAAGCCTTACCTTCTGCAAACATTGTCACTATTTTAATGAAGTTCAAGGGTATTGATATACCTGATAGTGATTTGAGAATGGTGGCCAAGACTGACTTCTACAATAACTACAACATTGCTCAAGCCATAGATTCTCAGAAACGCAAAGCCACTACCATTCCTGACGTTGCTGATGAGGTTGATGAAGGACCTCAGGAAGATACAAGTGGTAGCAATTCATCTGAGTTGCTATCACGAATAGCCTCACTTGAACGGACTATTCAACAGTTGTGGCTTCGTGATACTGAGCATGAAGCTCGGCATGTGCGGAATGAACTTTGCAGGAACGCAGTTAAAAGTGCTTTCATGTAGATCAGTCCATGGGCTATTCCCCCTAATTTTGATAATTTAGGGGGAGAAAGTGGTGGTGGTGATGGTGCAGGCGGCTCTGGCAGTGTTGAAGGGTCCATGGGCATGGGCGGCTTCTCTGATTTTGCAGCTAGTGGTGGTTTTAGTTTTAGTAGACTAACACCTCCAAGTGGAGGTGATAGTGGTGAACATGTGTAATTTTTTTTTGTGTTTTGTGAAAATTTCATTTTTGCAAGATAATTTGACTTGGTAATTTGCTAATTTCCAAATGATGTTGTCCAGTTACTTGCATCATCATTTTGTTCTTTCTAAGTTATTTTTTTTCTTGCACCAAGTGAGGGGGAGCATAAGTTAAGGGGGGAGCTAACTTTAAAAGTTATGCATTTTGTGAAATCATCAAAAAGAGGGAGAATGTTAAAACAAGTTTAAGTTTCGATGATTTGCAAAAGTTTGTACTTCGAACGATGGATTAGGTGCCTTACGTGATGTGGTTGGAAGTCAGTATACTTCGAACGCTTACATTCGGCGCTTCATGTGCCTTGATGAAGTCTAGTATACTTCGAACGCCTACATCAGGCCTTCATGTGAAGTGTCTGGATGCCCGAACACTTCAAACGCCTACATTAGGCGCTTCATGTGTTCCGGGAAAAAGGCAGTACACTTTGAACGCCTACATTAGGCGCTTCATGTGTACCACCAAGTCAAAAGTACTTTTCCCTCCAAAATGGGCACGTACACCAAGTACTTTCTGAGAAATGTCAGAATTAGTTCGGACAAGCATGAAGGCTGACATTAGGCGCTTCATGTGACTTCGAACTACTTTAGTTGCCCACATAAGGCGCTTTATGTGACTTTGAACGCCTGTTCATTTTCACATAAAGTGCTCTATGTCACATTGAACGCATGTGTTATAAACACATTAGGCGCTTCATGTGACCAACGTTACAAAAGTCTTATGCTTCACTTTCTAACATCGTTTGACTCCTTGTACCCTCCTCTTTTAGTGTTATTTTCCCAGGTCCTTTCTCAAACCTGAAGATGCCAGGTTTCCTATTTTGGCTTTCTTTTTGAAATCTCTGCAAAAATATTGCTACAAGCCAAAGGGAGATCTCCAATGATGAGGACACACCAACACAAGATGCCAAAACCCATTATTGGCTCTGCAGAAGGTTCCAAACGGGCAGTTTTTTCAAGAGTGATAAAACAAGAGTCTCATCCTTTTCTTCAACAACTTTCTACACTTTCAATCTCTAAGTTTTCTCTCAAAGCTCAAACTCTCAAGATAGTTGTAAACTTTGTATATTTTTACTTTATTGTTGAGAGTGATTATTATAAGAAGAAGAAGAGTCTTCTTCTTGGTGAGTAAAGATTGTGAGAGATGAAGTAGATTGTTGGTCAAGGAGCAAGGGTGCTTCTTGTTGGAGATTTCTAGACCTTGGAGGGTTAGTTGATAGTGTTGTGGTGCACTATACTCCCTACAAGATTTCTTTGAGGGTAAAGAAGATCTTTGGAGGCTAGACTTCAAGGGGTTAGATTTCTCGGTTGTGGTCTAGGCGTGTGGCCTAGTTTTCCATCTTGTTGGATTTTGTTTTTAATTGTTGTTTCCCCCCATATAAATAACAATCCTCATTTCAAAATCCTTCTTGTGAAAAATCAAGAAGGTAGAGTAGTAGAGTCATTTGACTTGAACCTATATACATCTTTGTGTTCTTTACATTTCCGCAAAGTTTCATTCATTTCAAAGAACACACCCAAGTATTGGTTGCACTCCAAAATGAAAAATATCCATAAAATATCCATACTTGGTGAACACACTATTCAACCCCCCTTCTAGTGTGTTCTAAGAGACCTAACACGCTAACACTAAATTAAAAAGACATCACATTATATACAACTGACAATTCTCTGACACGATATTTTAACATGATACGAATATGCATAGTTCTTTACATGTTTGGATATGACTTTACGGATTTACGCTAGAATCAGACGAACCTGCTAACGTAACAAAATCAACATGTCAACTCAGCAAACTCAACCCGCTAACCTATCAACATGACACGTAAACATGTCAAACACATTCCACTCAGTCTGAAAGTGACGTACTAACCCTGACACGATAAACTCGACAACCTAAAAAAATCAAGCGGGTTAATAAGAACATGACCGCTCAACCTAACATGTTTATGTTCATGTTTGTTTTCTTATAAACTCGTTAACTCATAGACTCCAATATGGAGAATTCATAAAGCATGGGGCTTATTTCTGATATCTTTTCTTTAGGACGGGGTTTTACAGATTAAGTATGCAAGTACATGTATATAGATTAGATTAGAGAAGCTTTGATATTAAACAAAATATGAACTCAAGTCAGTCAAATTCATATTAAAATTGCTGTGTGTTCTTTAAAATCATTTACACAATTTTCATTATAGGTCATCGAAAAACAACATCTGTGTGTTTCTAACACATTGGTATAGTTGCGTATATCCGACCCCCCATACTCCGCCATAGGCGGGAGCCTCTAAGTCAATGAGATAATGTTGTTGTTGTTGGTTCTTTAAAATAAAAATTAAAAAAATCTCGTTGTATCAGATAAAAGTGATATTTAGTGGGATGATTGTTGGATTATAAAATGTTTTGATGATGTTAAAGAGATGTTTTAAAAGGGCTAAAATGGAATTTCACATTTTGAGTTTGAAGCAAATTGAGAAAAACACATTGCGAGACGTAAATCTCTCATGGATCGGTTGAAGTATACATCAGCTAGGAGGCACATGGATCAATCCATATGAAGTTTTGTAAACATTTGAGCTCTCAGATCCACGTAAATCTCTCAGCCAAGAGACGTGGATCGATCGACGTGCTTTTGAGAGACGTCAATCTCTCAGCCAAGGAGACGTCGATCGATCGATGTCAATCTGAGAGACGTCGATCTCTCAGCTAAGGATACGTCGATCGATCGACGTCATTCTGAGAGACGTTGATCTCTCAGCCAAGAGACGTCGATCGATCGACGTCATTCTGAGAGACGTCGATCTCTCAGCCAGGCAGATGTCGATCGATTAACGTCATTCTGAGAGACGTCGATCTCTCAGCACTGGCACGTGGATCGATCGACGTCCCCAGAAGTCAAAATTTTTTGAACGTTGGAACAAAATCCAAGGAAGATCTATGATGTTTTCTCTCTCCAATCTTGCTCAAATTTCTTGTGGACTTTAACCCAACATATTACATGCTTCCTTGACTATTTTAACCATGTCTAAGATTATCTAGGGTGGGTATTCAAGGTCAAATCACTCCATAGGGTGGCTAAAGACTATTTGGACATTATTTTGACATTTTTGAAGATGAAGACTTGGTGGAGAGCCTCAAAAACGCGGTCAACTTCATCTATAAAAAGAAGAGGCTTGGATGAGGCAAATACACACTTTCAATATCATCTAGCTTCATTTTTCATTGTTGTATAGTTCTTTCATACTTGTAAATTTGCTTAAAGTTTGTTAAGCTTTTCTTTGCTCTTTATTGTTGTATATTGAGAGATAGAGAGTCAAGCACAAGAGGAACCATAAATATTTGATCTCTTGCTTGTGCTTAGACTAGTGAGAAAGTGTGAACCTTACTATATTTCTTCAACCTACTGTAGTTCTTGAGGAAACTTTATTGAAGTTGTGAGGTAGCAAGAAATTGTTCTTGCTAAAGAGTTGTAGTTGATGTAGTTGCACAAGTGTGGTTTGTGCAAGAAGTTGCTGTTGTTGTTGCTTACACTAAGGTGTTAGTGTAAGTGTTACTGTGGTTGTTCTTATTGCTTTAATAAGAAGAGTAGCTGTTGAAATCCACTTTGACAACAAAGTGGTAGTGGAGTAGAATCATTTACGATTCAAACCACTTTATATCCGGTGCACACATCCATTGCTTCTCATCTCCCATTCTTGCTTTGATTTTGAATTTCTTTTGAATTGAGCCACACTAGAAAATTCCGCAAAAAATGGCAAACACTCTATTCACCTCCTCTCTAGAGTGTGTTTCGGACCTAACAATGATAATGGCTGTTGAGGTCATAAACCTCTTCTAATACATCAGATAAACAACAATACTAAAAATAACAACGAATGCTTTTTAAATAATATAATAATAAACATTAAAAATAATAATATAACAACTGGATGCAGTCTACATCACTACCTCAAAATGAGCTGAGTTTCAAGATTTAACGTCCAACTATCTTTATGATATTGTTACTCTTCATATAAAGGTGGTGGTGTCATCTCTTTCCCTTTTTCTTGAGATTTTTTCAATAATTCAAAGACAGCTACAAATGTTATCTATCCTTTTTTGAAAAGGAATAGTAAATAAAAGTTTGGTAGAAATTAGAAATGGAAAAAAGTATCGTAAATCATGACAACTTTATTTCACCCCATCCCTTACCAATTTACTTTCTTCTTAGGATAGAGTGGGGACCGAGAAAATTTAATATACAGCTTCTAGTTTAAGTGTATCACTTATTGTGTTTTATTTTATAAGTGTAGCTGGTAAGGTTACTGATTTGTGACCTTGAGGTCGCGAATTCGAACTGCGGAAATAATTTTTTGCACAAAGTGTAGGGTAAGGCTGTGTACATCATAAGATCGCGAATCGATCCAGCCCCTCTTCAGGCCCTGTGTAAACACGGGAATCTAGTGCACTGGGAACGCATTTTTAAGTGTATCATTTTTTATAAAAATTTATTATATATCAAATAACAATACTAAGATGATGTATCTATAATTTTCACTTCAAATAATTGGTTACGTGATTAAGTGATTTCCTACCGTGGCCAGCTCTGGAAGAGATATACTCTTTGAATAATGATGTTTACATTTTCCCCTAATTAAGCACTTACTAATTTAGTCCTTTCTCATTAAGAAATTAAGACTTGTTGAATAAGACTTGTTGCTTCAAATGTAAAAGATGACTCTTTCAGTCGTATCTTTTTAGCTGTCATAATCTGTTTATCCTCATAATGTTAACTTTTCCGACATCTAATGGTTAGGTCTGTAACACACTCTAAAGCGGGTGAATAGAGTGTTGGGCAATTTTGCGGAATTTTTTTTGTTTGACACAACTCAAATAGAATTCAAAATCAAAGCAAAAATGAGAGATGAGAAACAATAAATGAGCACACCGGATATAGAGTGGTTCGAATCGTAAATGATTCTACTCTACTACTACTTTATTTCCAAAGTGGATTTTTAATAACAACTTGTTGCACAAATTACCTTTGTGCAACTACAACAACTACAGCTCTAAGCAAGAACAACCTTTTGCTACCTCGCAACTTCAACAAAGTTCTCTCAAGAACTTTCTCACAGTGGGTTAAATGAAGTTGTGGGGATCACACTTTCTCACTAGTATAAACACAAGCAAGAGATCAAATATTTATGGTTCCTCTTGTGTTAGACTCACTATCTCTCAATATACAACAATGAAGAACAAAGAAAGGCTTAACAAGCTTTAAGCACTTTTACACAGAAAAATACACAACAAAGAAGAATGAAGCTTGATGATGGTGAAAGTGTGTATTTGACTCATCCGAGCTTCTTCTACTTATAGGATGTGGTCATCATATTTTTGAAGTCTCCACCATGTCTTCAACTCCATCAAATGTCAAAATAATATCCAAATAGTCTTTAGCCACTCTGTGGAGTGATTTGATCCTCAATAGCCAACCTAGAAAATCTTACAAATAGATAAAATAGTCAAGGAAGCATGTATTATGCTAGAGTAAAGTCCACAAGAAATTTGAGCAAGATTGGAAAGAGAAAACACCATAAATCTCCCTTGGATTTTGTTTCAGCGGTCATAAAATTTTGAATTCTGGGAGACATCAATCAATCCATGTGTCTGGGCTGAGATATCGATGTCCTCCAGAGAGTTTGCAATTTTGAAACTGTAGTACATCGATCGATCGATCGATGTCCCCTGGCCTGAGAGATGTCTTCCAGAAACTTTCTGATTTGAAACTGCCTGACATCGATCGATCGATGTCTCTTCCTGAGAGACTGACGTGGCATCGATCGATCGATGTCCTTCAGGCTGAGAGATCGACGTTGGATAGAAAGTTCCAAACTTGATAGCCTCAACATGGATCGATCCATGTCTCTCCCTGAGAGAATTATGTAAACATCAATCGATCCATGTGAGAGATTGATGTCTCATAGTGTGTTTTTCTCATTTTGCTTCAAACTCTAAGTGTGAATTTCTATTTTAACCCATTCAAAACATCTTTTAAGATCAAAAAATTTCATATCCCAACACTAATTATAAACGTATGATGAGTATTTAACTAATTTTAAACTATGGAACATCCATGCTAATAAATTAATTAAAAGCTTGTTGTAAGTTGTAACCTAGACTAGTTGTATATGTATACTTTCAAATCTTATTCCTTCCATTTCAAAAATTTTGTCATATCTAGTTAAACAGATATTTGGTCAAACATCAATTAAACCAATAGTTTTCCGATGTAATAATTCACATCATTTAAGATCAAACTCTCATGAATAATATGTAAAATAATTTAACAATTTAATGTTAACTAATTTTCAATCAACTGCGCGTTTGAGTAAATGTAGATAGTTTTAAGACGGGATGAGTACCTTTTTTGATTTAAAATTTTTAGTAAACCTGACTAACAAGCGGATTATATTGTCTCGTCTAGAAAAAATTAAAACAAAATCTGTCGTATAAATTTCCTTCTATCTTCCAACTGCTTCACAATTTGCACTTAAATATGGATTCTGTTTAAAATCACAAACAACAACATTATAAACAACAACATTATCTCATTGCTTTAAGGTTTCGGTCTATCGCGGGGTATAGAGAGTCGGATGTATGCAGCCATACTCATGTGTTAGAAACAAACAAAGGTTGTTTTCGATGATCCATAATGATTCGTCAAGCTGTATCGATCAATCGATACTTCACAATATAAAAAGGCAGCCAATTTAGTGAGTTATTTTGCTTTATTCTATCATCTTTCAAAGTCAAGGAAAAATATGTCATTGACTCATTGGAAATGGAAAAATTCTGGTGAAAATTGACCCATGAATTTAAGGGAGAAGAAATTCATGAAGAAGATGGATATGGAGAAGGGGATACGCAGATGGGAAAAACTCCTGCTACAAAGACCATACACTAGCCGTTACTGCATTTCCCTCGGAATTTTATGGTGGTTAAGTGGTGACACTCGAGTACGAGTCCTTTCTAACACGTTCAACCAATGTTCCATCCAAAAAATAGTTCGTTGTGCATTAACCTCATGCGTTGGTGCAGAGTCTGGAAAGAGGCCGGATCGTTTCGCGATTTGATGTACGAGGTCTTACTCTATACCTTTTACAAGAGGTTGTTTCCGCGTCGCGAACTCGTCACTTCAATATCACAAAACAGTAAGCTTTCAGTTGATCCAAATGCCGATTCAGTTCTCAAAACTGTCTGTTTAATAGCCTAATGCTTTGATGAGCCTAACTTTGCCTGCCCCTCCCAGAGTGCTGCGACTTTGTATTAGATTATATCTACTTTCAAAATTATTTTTGTAAACAACTGTTTTTGTGTGTGTTCACTTATATATGCTGCAACTCCATTGTCTCTTGGTTAGAGTGGGATCCGCTGACCCATGGATCAGCGTGACTGTCTTTCATTTACACCAACAGTACTCTCTTTGCTGGCCATCTAGACTAGTATCAACAGCTTCTATTAGTTACGTAGTAATTGTTAGAATATGTTAGAGTTTTGATGATTTGCACAGTTTGGCACTTCGAACGATATATTAGGCGCTTCATGTTGTGTGTTGCAAGTCAGTATACATCGAACGCTCACTTTAGGCGCTTAATGTGCCTTGGTGGAATCCAGTACACTTCGAACGCCTACATTAGGCGCTTCATGTGAAGTGTCTGGATGTGCGTACACTTCGAACGCCTACATTAGGCGCTTCAAGTGGTTCACCAAGTCAAAAGTACCTTTCTCCATAATGGGCACGTACACCCAAGTACTTTTTTTTTTGAGAAATGTCAGATTTAGTTCGAACAAGCATGAAGGGTAACATTAGGCGCTTCATGTGACTTCGAACTCCTTCAGCTGCCAATATAAGGCGCTTAATGTGACTTCGAACGTCAGTTCTTTTTCACATTAAGCGCTCGATGACACTTCGAACGCATGCTTATTAAACACATTAGGCGCTTTATGTGACTAACGTTACAGAGGTCTTTTGCTTCACTTTCTAACATCAGTTGACTCTTTGTACCCTCCTCTTTTAGCACTATTTTCACAGGTCCTTCCTCAAATCTGAAGATGCCAGGTTTCCCTTCTTGGCTTTCTTTTTGAAATCTCTCCAAAAGTGTTGCTACATGCCAAAGGGAGATCTCCAATGATGAGGACATACCAACACAAGATGCCAAAACCCATTATTGGCTCTGCAAGGGTTTTCAAACGGGAAGAAAATCTGAAGATTGATAAAAGCAAGGGTTTTCTCTTTTCTTCTCCAACTTTCTACATCTCATGCTCTCAAGTTTGCTCTCAAGCTCAAGCTCTCAAGATAGTTGTAAACATTGTATATTTTACTTTATTGTTGAGAGTGATTTTTGTAAGAAGAAGAAGAGTCTTCTTCTTGGTGAGTAAATATTGCGAGAGATTATGTAGATTGTTGGTCAAGGAGCAAGGGTGCTTCTTGTTTGAGTTTTCTACACTTTGAAGGGTTAATTGATAGTGTTGTGGTGCACTATTCTCCCTACAAGATTTCTTTGAGGGCAAAGAAGATCTTTGGAGGCTAGACTTCAAAGGGTTAGATCTCTCGGTTGTGGTGTAGGCGTGTTGCCTAGTTTTTCTATTTGTTGGATTTTGTTTTTGATTGTGTTTCCCCCATTGAAATAACAATCCCCTTTTCAAAATCCTTCTTGTGAAAAATCAAGAAGGTAGAGGAGTAGAGTCATTTGACTTGAACCTCAATACATCCTTGTGTTCTTTACTTTCTTGCAAGTCTTCATTCCTTCTAAAGAACACATCCAAGTACTGGTTGCACTCTAAAACGAAAAATATCCAGAAAATATCCATACTTGGTGAACACAATATTCAATCCCCCCTTCTAGTGTGTTTTAAGGGACCTAACAATTGGTATCAGATCCTAATCTTGTTCATTTGAGTCCAAATAAAAGATTTGATCATTAGAGTATGGATCCCTTTGTCTTTGATGATGCTAGTTCCCCTAGTGGTGATGCCTCAAGAAGAAGGAGGCAAGAAACACTACTCCCTTCTATTTCCAGTGTACATGTCAAAGTTCCAATGTTTGACCTCTATACTACCCACTATGGAAGTCCAACATGGAAACATATTTACGTTCATGTGGGTACAGAATATGGAGAGAAGTTTCAAAAGGCTCCATTATTCCTTTTGATATTGATGATCCTACTCCTGATGAGGAGTTACAGTTTGCCATAAATAGCAAAGCTTTTGCTATTTTGAACAGCTCTTTTACTCCAAATGAAAGAGCTCAGATTCAAAGAGTCCAATCCGCTCATGAGGCTTGGACAAAGCTTGAGATGATCCACGAAGGAACATCTCAAGTAAGGAAGGAAAAGAGGAGACAGTTGATCAAACAGTTCTACAACTTTACTGTCCCCAAAGGTGAAAAATAGAAGAGTCCATCCAAAGATTCACCAAGCTTGTCAACCTTCTCACAGCGGTTGGCAAGAAAATCGAACAAGAGGATCTCAATCATTGCTTCCTAAACAGTTTAGGAAGAGAATAGAACGCAAAGGTGGCGGCCATTGAGGAGTCTAAGGATTTGGAGACCATCACCTTGGATGAGTTATATGGGAATCTCATCACTTATGAGATTCATCTAGATGCGCAAGAAAAGAACGACTCCATTCGCCACTCCACTAAAGCGCTTGCATGCGAGTCGGAGGACTCGGACGATGAAGTCGGACTTCTTGTTAGAAGATTCCGACATTTTGCGAGAAAGAATGAAGATGAAGCAAAAGATTCATCAAAGAAAAATTCTCCAAGGACAAGGTGAAGGACCAAGACAATAAATGCTACAATTGTGGGAAGTTTGGTCACTTACATGAAGGATTGTCGGGTGAAGGAGCCGCAACTCAAGGACAAGAAGACCATCTAGCAAAGGAAGAAGGCCTTGCAAGCGGAAGTAGCCCATTGGGAGAGCATTCCTTTCGGGTCCGAGAGTGACAATAGCGACCATGATGATCTTGCACTCGCCGGTGTGGTTCAAGATGATCTTGACAAGGAGTTTGTTGCACTCATGGCCATCGACGATGACATGGAGGTATGCAATATCTCATCTCAGTATAGATTAATTGATGAAAGAGATGATTTAGTGCAAGAAAATGACCTCTTAGACTTGAAATATAAACGTGTCAAGAAGGAATTTAGAGCATGCTTAAATGAAAATAATGACACGTTAGAAGATCACATTGCATTACAAGTTGAGCATGATATATTTTTGAATATGCATGTGATTGCACTTGAAGAGAAACATGATTTGATGAAATCATGTGCTCAATCCATTGATGAAAAGAAAAATGATTCAAGGGTAAGTGTTTCAAAGATAGAGGTTAAGGATGCATCTAGGCCAAACATGAAAGCTAAAATCAAGCCTAGTGCCATGTATGCATCTAAGAAGGGAAAGAAAAAGGAACAAGCACAAGTAGTCAAGGAATCTAAAACCTCCTTGAAGAAACAAAGTCACATGCCTAAGGCAAAGGCTAATGCACCAAAGGCATCACAACATTTGGTTCATGTCGTGAGACAAAAACCTTCTTTGATTCCAAACAAGGTTGTTCCTAAAAAGGAAACACGATATGTGCCTACGCACAAGCATACAGAATCTCACAAGCATACTCCTACATGTTTTTATTGTAATAGGAAAGGTCATGTAGAAAGAGTATGTAGGCCTAAAAATAACAAGAGTCTTGAGTGGGTGCCGAAAGGCGAGATGAAGGTAACTAACCTTCAAGGACCCAAAACAAAAAGGGTACCAACTTCATATGGTTCTTTTGTAGGCCCTAGCACTCAATGGAGAAAACAAAGACAAGAAGGTCAAATGGGTCGTGGACAGTGGGCATTCCAACCATATGACGGGAGACAAACGTCTCTTCCATAGACTCACTATGCAAGATGGAGGAGTTGTCCACTTTGGTGGTAGCAAAGGCCAAATCAAAGGACATGGTATTGTGGGTAACGATTCCTTCTCTCTTAGTGATGTCTTATATGTTGTAGGCCTTAAGTTTAACTTGATAAGTGTCAGTCAACTATGTGATGCTAATTATGAGGTAACGTTTTTGAAAACAAAGTGTGTTGTGAAAAAGGGTAATAATATCTTATTTGAGGCTTTGCGTTTCAAAAATATTTACAAACTTAACATCAACGATTTGGTTTCTCAAAATGTATTTTGCTTAGTTGCTAAGAATGATTTGACGCAACTATGGCATAGACGTCTCGGACATGTATGTTTCAAAACATCTAAGTTTATTTGCGAAAATAATAAAGTCCGAGGCCTTCCAAAAATGAATTTCGAAAACCATGACTTATGTGACACTTGTCAAAGGTGAAGCTTGTGAAAACAAGCTTCAAACCCAAGACAAATATTTCCACCTCCAAACCCTACAATTGCTTCATATAGATTTGTATGGGGATGTTGGAACAAAAAGTTTGGGTGGTAAACATTATACCTTCGTGGTAGCAGATGACTATACTCGTTATACATGGGTAATGTTTCTAGCTAAGAAAAGTGATGCATGTAGTGAGTTTATGAGTTTAAGTAGACGATTGGAAAATCACGAGGGCGACACCATTAAGACCATCCGTAGTGATCGTGGTGGTGAGTTTGATGGTGATTTCGAAAGGTTTTGTGTATCCAAAGGATACTCTCATGACCTTTCGGCACCTAGAACTCCTCAACAAAATGGTGTGGCCGAACAAAAAAATAGAACTCTACAAGAAATGTGTAGAGCAATGTTGAATGAGTTCGGTTTGCCCAAATACTTTTAGGCCGAAGCGGTAAATACCACTTGTCATGTGATCAATCGTGTCTATTTGAGACCATACCTAAATGTCACATCCTATGAGCTTTGGAATGAAAAAGTTTCCAATATTGGGTATTTCAAAGTCTTTGGTTGCAAGTGTTTCATACTTAATACCAAGGATACTTTGGACAAACTTGACCTCAAAGCGGATGAAGGTATCTTTTTAGGTTATGCCTCAAATAGTAAGGCATTTCGTGTTTTCAACAAAAGGAGTCAAAAGGTGGAAGAATCAATCTATGCTAAGTTTAATGAGTCACTTAGTGACGAACCTAAATTTAATGAGGATTATGAAGAAAAAAGAAGATGTAACTCCTCAAGAAGAAATTCTGGAGGATATTCCTATGGTTGTTCCTCAACAAGAGATTGTTGATGATCCTCCGAATGGAAACATTTTCATTGACTTGAGAGTAGAACCTATTAAAGGTACTCCTCCACCTTGTGTGCATGAACTTAGTGAGTCAAATAGAAATATTTCTCATACTTATGTTGATACACAAAATGTAGATAATGCATCATACATTTCGGAACATGTGATTCATGTGAATGATGAAGGTTCATTACTTCCGGAACGTGATCATGAGGAAGTTAGAGGAGATGTCTCCAATCTTCCTAGATCATTTAAGCACAAAAGTTCTCACCCGCAAGAGTTGGTCATAGGTGATTTAAATAGGGGTATCACCACACGAAGGCAATATAGAGAGAATGCATTTGTCTCTATTATAGAACCTAAAAATATTAAAGATGCAATTCTTGATGAAAATTGGATCTTGGCTATACAAGAAAAATTAAACCAATTTGAAAGAAGTGATGTTTGGGAGTTGGTTCCCAAACCACACGATCATCCTATTATTGGTACGAAATGGGTTTTTCGTAACAAGATGGATGATCAAGGTAATGTCACTAGAAACAACACTAGGTTAGATGCTCAAGGATAACGTCAAGAAGAAGGTATCGATTTTGATGAGACATTTGCACCCGTAGCACAGCTTGAGGCTATTAGGATGTTGTTAGCATATGTTTGTTATAGGGATTTTAAACTTTACCAAATGGATGTTAAATCCGCCTTCTTGAATGGTGTTATTCAACAAGAAGTGTATGTTGCACAACCTCCCGGATTTGAATGTCATGATTCACCACATCATGTCTTCAAACTCAAAAAGGCTCTTTATGGTCTCAAACAAGCTCCAAGAGCTTGATACGAGAGGTTAAGTACTTTTCTTCTTAATAATGGCTTTTCAAGAGGTAAAGTTGATACTAATTTGTTCATAAAAGAACAAGGTAGAAATCATTTAATTGTTCAAGTATATGTTGATGATATTATTTTTGGTGCTACTAACAATTGTCTTTGTGAGCAATTTGCTAGTCTTATGCAAGGTGAGTTCGAGATGAGCATGATGGGCGAACTCAACTATTTTCCTGGATTACAAATCAAGCAAATCGAAGAAGGCGTGTACATTTCCCAAACCAAATACACAAAGGATTCGCTCAAAAAATACAATTTTGGTGAAGGAAGAGAAGTAAACACTCCTATGAGCACAAGTGTCAAGCTTGACAAGGATGAAAAGGGAAAGCATGTCGAGATAACCTTGTATCGTGGCATTATAGGTAGTCTACTTTATTTGACGGCTAGTAGACTCGATATTTTACATGCAGTGTGTTTATGTGCTAGATTTCAAAGTGATCCCAGGGAGATGCATTTTATTGCGGTAAAACACATCCTTAGATACCTTAGAAGTACTTTGAAATTTGGTCTATTTTATCCTAAGAATGCATGTTTCGATTTAAGAGGATATTGTGACTCTGATTATGCGGGGAGTCTTGTTGATAGGAAGAGCACCTTCGGAACTTGTCAGTTTCTTGGAGATTGTCTCATTTCTTGGTTTTCCAAGAAACAAAACAGTGTGTCTCTTTCTACGGCGGAATCTGAATATGTGTCGGCCGCCTCTTGTTGTGCACAGTTATTATGGATGACTAAAACGTTAAATGATTATAACATTCACTTCTCCAAAGTGCCAATTTTGTGTGATAACACGTCTGCTATAAATATTGAACAAAATCCCATCCAACATAGTCGGACTAAGCACATTGAAGTGAGGTATCATTTCATCCGTGATTGCGTACAAAAGAACTTGGTAAGTGTGGAATTTGTTCCTACACGAGACCAATTAGCAGACATATTCACGAAACCCTTACCTAGTGATGTTTTTGCATCTATAAGAAGTAGGTTGGGGTTGCTCAACATGGGTTGATAATAACCCATCTTGAGTTTTGAGCATGAAAGTTTTTAAATATTTCAAGGTCAGTATACATAAGGCGCTTCATCACAGTTACTTCGGGCGTTCGATGTCACATTAGGCGCCTGATGCTAAGGATGTCACTCGCTCAAAGTGACATCAGGCGCTTTATGTTCCTTTACACAAGCGTTCGATGTAGGATTAAGCGCTTCATCTAAATGAGTTCACTTGTTCAAAGTGATATTAAGCGCTCAATCTGCATCTCCACAACCGTTCGATGTGACTTCAAGCGCTTCATCCTATTTTGTGAAGTCGTAGGAAGTCTCATAAGGCGCCTAAACCCTATTTCTTCACTGTCCTATCCGCCATCTCTTCAGTTTTCGCGACATTCAAGAATCATCAATTCCTGCCGCCACTACTCTTTCCCACATCTTCCCACATTTTCCCACTTTCCCCACTTCGCAACAATAAATCATTTCCTCTTCCTCTTCAACCCTTCATCTTCTCCACTACTCCACTTCTTCAACTCTCTCTCTCTCTCCCATTAACCTCCATTATCACCATCAAAAATCTTTCATCTTCTATTTCCTCCTATAAATTTCAATCTTCTCTCATCTCTCCTCACTCTGATCTACTTTTTTTTGCCTTCAACATTTTCATCATCACCATCTTCTCTCCATCCTTCAAACAACTTCTACCATGGCCTCAGCAGGACCCTCCAAGCGTCCCCGCAGCCACAAGCGAAAGCAAACTGCGGGAGTTGTTGAACCGCAAGAACTGATTTCCATCCGCGAAGGGCTATCCAAGGAAAATTTTCCTTGGATGAAAAAATTTGATATGGATGTGACAAAACCACCTCCTCACATGGCCAAAGGCGTCCACTTGTCTACCCACTCCCATCTTTGGTTTCAAGAATGGATCTTCAGTAAGAGGCCTGTTGTGCCTCTCAAAATTGTTCGGAGCACCAACTTCACTGAAAATCACAACATTCATCAGGTCATCTCCTTATTGGACCATCAAGGCTGGATGCCTCTCTGGTCTCGAGATGATATGATGAGCTTCTCTCGCGATCGCGC
Organism: Eustoma russellianum; assembly: GCA_036186865.1. Lineage (NCBI taxonomy): Eukaryota > Viridiplantae > Streptophyta > Magnoliopsida > Gentianales > Gentianaceae > Eustoma > Eustoma russellianum. The sequence continues at coordinate 2,743,390 of AP025055.1, read as the reverse complement.
CATGCTCTTTTACGCAAACATGTGGATAACTCCACAATCTGAGTCCCAGCCCTTCTCTCTCAATACTGTCGTTGCTGGTACACCCCTCAGCTTCTCTATCCAAGAAATCTGTGATGTTCTTGGAGTCAGAAATGAGGGACTTTCAGATTTCTCTGTTTTTGACTGGAGCAGCAAGTATGGCGTTCGGGAACAGGACGTGAAGTTCGATCTGCGATACCTTCCCTCCAAGAAGACTCAAAACATGCCTCTGGTGGACCGCATTTTGCTGGCTGTGGTCACTTACTTTGTAAATGGTAAGTCCACTAGAAATCCAAGCAACATGGATTTCTATGTTGCTTTTCGTATCAAACACCAGACTCAGCTCAACTTTGCATGGATTCTCGTTGAAGTCATGATGGCAGCACTAAAGAAAGGCTCAAAAGCCCCGCCTTTTGCAAACATTGTCACTGTTCTAATGAAGTACAAGGGTATTGATATCCCTGATAGCGATTTGACAATGGTGGCTAAGACTAACTTTTACGACAACTACAACATTGCTCAAGCCATAGATTCTCAAAAACGGAAAGCCACTACCATTCCTGATGTTGAGATGAGGTCGATGAGGGACCTCAAGAAGATACTGGTGGTAGAAATTCATCTGAGTTGCTATCACGAATTGCCTCTCTTGAACAGACTGTTCAACAGTTGCATCTTCGTGATGCTGAGCATGAAGCTCGACATGTACGAAATGAACTGCGCATGAATGCATTCAAAAATGCCTTCATGCAGATCAGTCCATGGGCTCTTCCTCCTAATACAATCCAAAATCTCCACATCAGTCCCTAAAGTATCCTCGCAAGTACAATTAAGGCCTCTTATATCCAGAAATACCACTTTAGCCCCTGAAAATTCCCAAATTTTACACACCAAGGCCTACTAACCCAATTCACCATACCACTCACCAACAAATATCCAGTGCATATAATACTATCTGAACCAATCAAAAATTCAAGTCTTCGGAATGGATTTTTGACTGTGGCGCCACGAACACTATGTCCTATGACCCAACCGACTTTATAACCTATACTCCTCCAACAAAAACCTCAATTGAGACAGCAAATGGTCAACTCATACCAGTCTCAGGGGGAGGAACTAATCCCATCACCCCTAATATTACTTTATCAAGTTGCCTTTATGTTCCTTCTTTGTCAAATAAGCTACTATCCATTAGTCAGCTTACCAAAACACTAGATTGTGTCGTACTCATGTATCCTACTTTTTATTTGTTGCAGGACATTCATACGAAGGAAATTATTAGACTTGGTACTGAGAAGGATAGTCTGTATTATGTTGATACGGGGTGCGACAAGGCCAGTCCAATCTTGCCACCGGTACGATCTCCCGCCACTTATGGCTTTGGCATCGACGGTTAGGGCACACCTCTTTTCCTTATCTCCAAAAACTATTTTCATCGTTGTTTTACCCTAATTCACCCCATATTACATGTGATACTTGCCTTCGGGCCAAACAAACTCGGACTACATATCTCTCTAATAATACACGTGCTAGTATTATATTTGATTTAGTTCATTCAGATGTCTGAGGTCCATCTCTAGTCAATACACCACTTGGCTTCCAATATTTTGTCACCTTCGTCGATGATTGCTCACGTATGACCTGGATTTATCTTCTCAAACACAAATCTGATATTAGTATACATTTTATGGAGTTCTATAAAATGATTCAGCACTAGTTCCATAAATCAGTTAAAATTCTCCGGCCTGACAATGGTGGGGAATATATTGATGGGGGGATGGGACAATACTTTCGTGACACTTGTCTCATAAATCAAAATTCATGTCCTGGAACCCCTGAACAAAATGGCATTGCGGAACGTAAAAAACCGCACTCTGTTAGTTTTGACAAGTGCAATGATGCTTGAGTCAAACGTTCCTCCGAGTTTTTGGTCCGAAGCAGTGGTCACAGCTGCATACCTTCTAAATCGCCTACCCACCACTATTCTTCATCATAAAACACCTCTCTAAACCTTATCTGGCCAAACCTCCCAACCATCCATATACGCTCTACCACCTAAAGTCTTTGGCTGTACTGTCTATACCCACGTCCCACGAAACCAACGACATAAACTCAAACCCTGTGCCGAGAAATGTATCTTTGTGGGCTATGCCACCAACCAAAAAGGTTATCGGTGCTATAACCTTAAAACCCAAAAAACTTCTCATTACCATGAATTGTGTGTTTGTCGAAACCGAGTACTACTATGGAACCCATAATAGGGAACAGGGGAGTCCTCAACCAATGGTTCCTGGGCATGGCTTCCGGAATTGATTGAACTAACAAGACAAGTTGGTGGCGCCGACCGTGCTATCCAAGCAACAGACATACGTACTGATCAACCAGTATCAGGCAATAATGATGCATCAGTGAATGTTTTACAACAAACAAGTGGTAATACAAGTACTACTGACTCTTGTGAATTATCTGCTCCCAACCCTAAAATTATCCATGAAATTATTACTTCTGAAATATCTCATGATTACCCCTTGTTGGATAACGTTGATGAAACTATGGGAGACAATTCTGAACATATTATGCAGGAACAGGTACGTACCCTTCCAACTAGAGTAAACCGAGGAGTTCCGCCTAACAGGTACTCTCCCACCAAGATTGCAAAATCCTCCAAGTATCCACTCAATATAATCAGGGGAGCATTTCTGAAAATGCAAAAGTATTGTTTGCCTCTATATATTCCTAAATTGTATCCAAAAACGCTGATGAGGCCGCAGACCTACGAGAATGGAAGGCCGCCATGTGAACTGAGATGGAGGACCTACAAAAAAAACATGGAGAAAATGCTCTCTACCTCTAGGAAAGAAAACCGTAGGATGTAAATGGGTATTCACAATAAAATACAAAGCAGACAGGAGTATCGAGCGACGTAAGGCAAGACTTGTGGCCAAAGAATATAATCAGAGGGAGCATTTCTGAAAATGCGAAAGTATTATTTGCCTCTATATGTTCCTATACAGTATCCAGAAACGCTGATGAGGCAGCAGACCTACCAGAATGGAAGGCCGCCATGTGAACTGAGATGGAGGACCTACAGAAAAATGAAACATAGAGAAAATGCTCTCTACCTCGAGGAAAGAAAACCATAGGATGTAAATGGGTATTCACAATAAAGTACAAAGCAGACGGGAGTATCGAGCGACGTAAGGCGAGACTTATGGCCAAAGGATATACGCAGTCCTTTGGCAGACCTACGGTATCGACTATTCTGAGACATTCTCCCCGGTGGCCCGAATTGATACAATCAGAGTCCTTCTCTCAGTCGCAGCCGCAGAAAATTTCCCACTACAACAATTCGACTTGAGGAACGCTTTCTTACATGGTGATCTATCGGAAGAAGTATACATAGAACCTCCTCTGGGGTACTCATCAGAATTTTGTAATGGAGAAGTATGTAGGCTGCATAAAGCACTATATGGACTCAAATAGTCTCCTCGTGCCTGGTTTAGAAGATTCACCGCTGTAATGAAGCAGGACAGGTATCAACAAATCAATGATGATCACACTTTGTTTATAAAACAAAGGGGAGAACTTATGCCGTGCTTAACAATTTATATGGACGATATGATCATTACTGGGAGTGACACGAAAGAGATTGCTAGACTAAGAGGGTATTTATTCACAAAATTTGAGATGAAAGACTTAGGAAGGCTAAAGTACTTCTTAGGGATTCAAGTATTGAGGTGATCGTCTGCTATATATATATCTCAGAGAAAATACATCCTGGACCTACTCGCTGAGGTAGGAATGATAGACTGCAAGCCAGCCAACAAACCAATAGTGATGAACCATAGGCTAGAAGTTATGAAAGGAGCCCATGATACCAAAAAAGAACGGTACCAAAAACTAGTGGGAAAGCTAATCTACCTATGACATACCCAACCTGATATAGCATACCTTAGTAGTGTTGTGAGTTAGTTCATGCATAGCCCTCAGAAACACCACTTTGATGCAGTTATAAGGATCCTTCGATATCTAAAAGGTACCCCAGGGCGAGGGTTAGTGTTTAAAAACCATGGACATATAAATATAGAGGCATATACTAATGCAGATTGGGTTGGGAGTCAAAGTGACAACAAGTCTACATCTGGGTACTTCACGTTAGTCGGAGGTAATGTAGTGACATGAAAGAGTAAAAAGCAGAAGGTGGTTTCGTTATCAAGCGTTGAAGCAGAGTTCCGAGGAATAGTCAAAGGCATAACTGAAGTCCTGTGGTTACATAAGTTGTTGACTGAAATTGGTGTTTGGGTCAAGGCCCAATCAGGTTGATGTGTGATAACAAGGCATCTATCAGTATTTTGTCGAATCCCGTCCAACATGATCGTACAAGGCATGTGGAGGTTGACCGACATTTCATCAAGGAAAAGCTTGAGTGTGGGCTTGTTGAGCTTCCTTTTGTACACTCTGAGGATCAGTTAGATGATATATTGACCAAAGCAGTGAGTGCACAAGCCTTCGAAGATGCCTGGCCAAGTTAAACATTGGTGATCCCACTGTTTAACTTGAGAGGATGTGTTAGAAATTTACCATACGAAGGAGATGGAGATATCCGTACCACATCACAGCCACATCACAAGATCAACTATAATTAGAAATTAACTTAAGTAGATATTTGATTGATTGTACTTTTGATTGACTAATTATATTTGATTGAGTAGACTTACCTTGTATAGAGAATCACATACGTGTATATAGGGGTGAATATTGTAATAAGAAAAACATAAGAATTAAACACAAGAAATTGCTTCTGATCATATTACTCGTAGTACTCTGATTAACAGGATAACCTCCCGTTCAAGAGGCCTAACAGCAAGTAGGGTTCCCCTTTTCATAGGATGCATAGAGACTTTGAACCTGAACCATGCATATCTCTTTTAATTTAAACGAAGATCACGTAACTTATTATACATCACAATATAAGAGTCGCAGCCAATTTAGTGGGTCATTTTGCTGTATTCCATCATATTCGAAAGTCAAGAAAAAAATGTGTCATTGACTTCATTGGAAATGGAAGCTTACTTGTAAAAACAAGAGGGCTATATTACAAAAATATAATTGAAATCACATTTTTCATATATGGAACATAGAAGTGAGGTATGAAATCTGGACAATAAATTTGAACCTAATTAGTTATTATCATACTTAATTATGAATTCATTAAGTAAATATAAATAAAGAGGGAGATAGAGTAATATTTTAAACTTGTTAATTTAATTAGAATTATGATTTTAATTGCCATCGTCAGTTCTAGTTATTTATCCCATCGAAATGTGACTGCCAATTAAGTTTAAAAATTTGTGTTGGACCATCACACAATGACTAGATATTTAAAGTTAACTTGCCTTGTTCAGACACTAAATTATGAGTCGGGTGAAAGAATCTCTCGCTTTCAGTCGATCACATTCAATAATAAATTAAATTAGCCTCCCTATAAATTGAATGTATCAGTGGACATATCTGCATACAATAGTTTATATGCAAGAATATATACAGTGTGACAAAGATATAATGTATTTGCTATGACTGGTAAGACATCTTCTCTTTGGCTGTATTTGTAGATATAGTAGGTAGCTGAATGTTCTTTGTGTGTGAGGGGTGGGGTGCACTCAAAAGTTCATATAACTATCACTTGCTATAAACTCTATGAACCTATAGGTGGAATACATTAATCGACTTCATTTTCAATGAATATTTTTGGGAGATGGTAGATTTTTCCTATAAGTATTTTTGGGAGGTGGTTGTTTTTACCCATAAATATTTGAGAGGTGGTAGTTTCTTCACATAAATATTTTTGGAAGGTGGTATCTTTTTCCTATAACATTTTTGGGAGGTGGTAGTTTCTTCCTATAAATATTATTGGGAGGTGGTATTCATGTTATTTAGACTAACAAGTTAATATAGGGCGCCCCTTCGAGCAACTGATAAGGTTGCTGCATTGTGACTTTAAAATTACAGGTTCGACCGGCAGAAACAGCCTTTTTAAACTTTATGAGTTTACGTCTAATGCTTTTATCAAATACCGTGTCTTATGAGTTGTATATCACGAAAGGTTCAACAGGGAGGGCCTTTATGAGTTTACCATTTATGTCTAAAGCTATAATTGCATCTATTCTCCATCAATTGCCATTGCTGGATCTCCTTCCTCATACTGATATCAAACTTTCAGCTCCCAAAATAGAATTGGTTCTTCTTTTTCCTATACATAATTCAAGTTTGCTATTTTTGATGTGAATTCTAAATGCACCAAATTTCTGCTATATAGAATTCACCAAATTTCTGCTATTTTCGATGTGAATTCTAAATGCACCAAATTTCTGGTCCATGGCTCCATGCTGCTTGCCTCATGTAGTTACCTCAGCTGAGGTTGACGACAATGTGGTGGCGTGTTTTGGTTTCTTCTTTCTCATTACTACTCTATGATAAACTATCCATATATAGAACATGCATGTGAATTTTGCAGTTAGAAATTTAAGGAAGAAACCTCTTATTAATTGCAACTTCAAATACATACTCTTGTTTTATCATAACGTACGTGTGTGAATGAAGAAAAGAAGACACTTATGATCATATAGACGTTATATATAACTATAATTTTAAAACATCATAAAAACTTATGTACATTTACGTGCAACACTAATGACTCAAGGAAAGCTAATCATTTTTAATATAAACAAAAAAACATAGAGAGCTGGTTTGTATCTTCATCATGATCCTTTCCGTATAAAATAAAATTAAAGTGGAGATGTCTTGCACCAGAGACCACTAATGTTAAAACAAGTTTAAGTTTTGATGATTTGCACAAGTTTGTACTTCGAACGATAGATTAGGCGCCTTATGTGATGTCGTTGGAAGTCAGTATACTTCGAACGCTTACATTAGGTGCTTTATGTGCCTTGGTGAAGTCAAGTACACTTCGAACGCCTACATCAGGCGCTTTATGTGAAGTGTCTGGTCGCCCAAACACTTCGAATGCCTACATCAGGCGCTTCATGTGTTCTGGAAAAAGGCAATACACTTTGAACGCCTACATTAGGCGCTTCATGTGTACCACCAAGTCAAAAGTACTTTTCCTCCCAAAATAGGCACGTACGCCAAGTACTTTCTGAGAAATGTCAGAATTAGTTCGAACAAGCATGAAGGCTGACATTAGGCGCTTCATGTGACTTCGAACGACTTTAGTTGCCCACGTAAGACGCTTTATGTGACATCGAACGAACAAAGCCACCCTCTCATTAAGAGAGCCAAACCATCCAATGCATGAAACAAGACTAGAAAAGAAAATGACAAGGAGAGAGAGTGGCGAGGAGAAACCTTAAATGGCAGGAAGAACAACAAAATAGAAAAGAAGGAAGTGTTTTGATAATCTATAGCTTCTTATATTGTGCCTACATAACGGAGGAGATCACATAAAGGAGGCAGAGATGATCGCAAATTTAAACACTTGATTCTTTTTAGCATTTGTAAGAACAAACGGAAATTTGTTGATTGTTTACTCTTTGACAACCTCCGTCAGGCTGCCAATTTTTAAACTTTTGAACGCAGCGAGAGTGACAACAGTTATTATCACAACTTGGGTCGCACACGACGATGCTTACAGTGCACCTCACTTCAATGCCTTCAACTGCTATGAGATTGCTCACTGGAAATTGCATCAAACAGATGGGTGACTGCTTAAATAAAAAGAAAACAAATCATAAAACAAAGAGATGGGTAGCTATTATAATAATCAATTGCCTATGGAGGTGGTCAAAAGACAAAGGAAGGCAAACATTATTGGGGTGAGGAAGCTGTGGTTTGCCATATGGAAATATCGTCTTTTGTATGCAGATATAAGAAGATATTGTGACTCCGATTATGCATCTAGTTGTGGTAAAAGTGATCCTATGGATAACAATCCCATTTCAAAATGATCCTAGGGATATGCATCTAGTTGTGGTAAAACGCATCCTTAGATACCTTCGATGTACTTTGAAATTTGGTCTATTTTATCCTAAGAATGCATGTTTTGATTTAAGAGGATATTGTGACTCCGATTATGCGGGGAGTCTTGTTGATGGGAAGAGCACCTCTGGAACTTGTCAGTTTCTTGGAGATTGTCTTATTTCTTGGTTTTCTAAGAAACAAAACAGTGTGTCTCTTTCTACGGCAGAATCCGAATATGTGTCGTCTGCCTCTTGTTGTGTACAAATTTTATGGATGACAAAGACTTTAAATGGTTATAACATTCACTTCTCCAAGGTGTCTATTTTGTGTGATAACACGTCTGCTATCAATATTGCACAAAATCCCGTCCAACTAAGCACATTGAAATGAGGTATCATTTTATCCGTGATTGTGTACAAAAGAACTTGGTAAGTGTAGAATTTGTTCCTACACGAGACCAATTAGCAGACATATTCACGAAACCCTTACCTAATGATGTATTTGCATATATAAGAAGTAGGTTGGGGTTGCTCAACATGGGTTGACAATAACCCATCTTGAGTTTTGAGCAAGAAAATTTTCAAAATTTGCAAGGTCAGTATGCATAAGGCGCTTCATCACAGTTAATTCAGGCGTTCGATGTCACATCAAGCGCCTAATGTTAAGGATGTCACTCGTTCGAAGTGACATCATGCGCTTTATGTTCCTAATCACTAGCGTTCGAAGTTGGATTAAGCGCTTCATCTGTAGGAGTTCACTTGTTCGAAGTGACATTAAGCGCCCAATGTTCTTTTCCACAACCGTTCGAAGTGACTTCAGGCGCTTCATCCATGTTTATGAAGTCGTTCGAAGTCACATTAGTTGCCTAAACCCTAGTTCGTCACTGTCTTTTCCGCCGTCTCTTCAGCTTTTCGCGCCAATCAACAGCCATCAATTCCTGCCGTCATTCCTCTTTCCCACCTCTTCCCCACGTTTTCCCACTCTCTCCACTTCCCAACAATCAAATCCCTTCTTCTTCTCCTTCAATTCTTCATCTTCCTCCACTTCTTAAACTCTCTATCTCTCCCATTATCCTCCATCATTAACGTCAAGCCCCTTCATCTTCTTTCCAATTAATTCAAATTCCATCCTTACCTTCATCTCTCCTCACTCTGCTCACTTCATTTCTTCAAGACTTTCTCTTCTCCAACCATCAAACAACCCTCTCAAATGGCATCCGCATGTCAATCCAAATGCCCTCATAGCCAAAAGCGAAAACAAGCTGCTGGCATTGTTGAGCCTCCTGAACTCATCTCCATTCGAGAAGGGCTTTCCAAGGAAAATTTCCTTGGATGAAAAAGTTAGATTCGGATGTGACAAAACCACCTCCTCATGTGACGAAAGGCGCCCATCTGTCTTCTTTCTCCCATCTCTTGTTTCAAGAATGGACTTTCAACAAAAGACCTGTTGTGCCTCTCAAACTCGTTCGGATTACTGATTTCTCAGAGGAGCACAACACAAATCAAGTCATCTCCTTGCTTGAACATCAAGGCTGGATGACTCTCTGGTCTAGAGCTGATATGATGAACTTCTCTCGCGATCACGCCATGCTGTTTTATGCAAATATGTGGATAACTCCACAATCTGAGTCCCAGCAATTTTCTCTGAATACAATTGTTGTTGGTACACCCCTCAGTTTTTCTATCCAAGAAATATGTGATGTTCTTGGAGTCAGAAATGAGGGATTATCAGATTTCTCTGTTTTTGACTGGAGCAGCAAGTATGGTGTTCGTGAACAGGACGTGAAGTTCGATCTGGGGTATTTTCCCTCCAAGAATACTCAGAACATGCCTCTGGTAGACCGCATTTTGCTAGATGTAGTCACTTGCTATGTAAACGGTAAGTCAACTAGAAATCCAAGCAACATGGATTTCTATATTGCTTATCGTATCAAACATCAGACTCAGCTCAACTTTGCATGGATTCTTGTTGAAGTCGTGATGGCAGCACCACGGAAAGGTTCAAAAGCCTTACCTTTTGCAAACATTGTCACTATTTTAATGAAGTTCAAGGGTATTGATATACCTGATAGTGATTTGAGAATGGTGGCCAAGACTGACTTCTACAATAACTACAACATTGCTCAAGCCATAGATTCTCAGAAACGCAAAGCCACTACCATTCCTGACGTTGCTGATGAGGTTGATGAAGGACCTCAGGAAGATACAAGTGGTAGCAATTCATCTGAGTTGCTATCACGAATAGCCTCACTTGAACGGACTATTCAACAGTTGTGGCTTCGTGATACTGAGCATGAAGCTCGGCATGTGCGGAATGAACTTCGTAGGAACGCAGTTAAAAGTGCTTTCATGTAGATCAGTCCATGGGCTATTCCCCCTAATTTTGATAATTTAGGGGGAGAAAGTGGTGGTGGTGATGGTGCAGGCGGCTCTGGCAGTGTTGAAGGGTCCATGGGCATGGGCGGCTTCTCTGATTTTGCAGCTAGTGGTGGTTTTAGTTTTAGTAGACTAACACCTCCAAGTGGAGGTGATAGTGGTGAACATATGTAATTTTTTTTTGTGTTTTGTGAAAATTTCATTTTTGCAAGATAATTTGACTTGGTAATTTGCTAATTTTCAAATGATGTTGTCCAGTTACTTGCATCATCATTTTGTTCTTTCTAAGTTATTTTTTTTCTTGCACCAAGTGAGGGGGAGCATAAGTTAAGGGGGGAGCTAACTTTAAAAGTTATGCATTCTGTGAAATCATCAAAAAGAGGGAGAATGTTAAAACAAGTTTAAGTTTCGATGATTTGCAAAAGTTTGTACTTCGAACGATGGATTAGGCGCCTTACGTGATGTGGTTGGAAGTCAGTATACTTCGAACGCTTACATTAGGCGCTTCATGTGCCTTGATGAAGTCCAGTATACTTCGAACGCCTACATCAGGCACTTCATGTGAAGTGTCTGGATGCCCGAACACTTCAAACGCCTACATTAGGCGCTTCATGTGTTCTGGAAAAAAGGCAGTACACTTTGAACGCCTACATTAGGCGCTTCATGTGTACCACCAAGTCAAAAGTACTTTTCCCTCCAAAATGGGCACGTACACCAAGTACTTTCTGAGAAATGTCAGAATTAGTTCGGACAAGCATGAAGGCTGACATTAGGCGATTCATGTGACTTCGAACGACTTTAGTTGCCCACATAAGGTGCTTTATGTGACTTTGAACGCCCGTTCATTTTCACATAAAGTGCTCTATGTCACATTGAACGCATGCGTTATAAACACATTAGGCGCTTCATGTGACCAACGTTACAAAAGTCTTATGCTTCACTTTCTAACATCATTTGACTCCTTGTACCCTCCTCTTTTAGTGTTATTTTCCCAGGTCCTCTCTCAAACCTGAAGATGCCAGGTTTCCTATTTTGGCTTTCTTTTTGAAATCTCTGCAAAAATATTGCTACAAGCCAAAGGGAGATCTCCAATGATGAGGACACACCAACACAAGATGCCAAAACCCATTATTGGCTCTGCAGGAGGTTCCAAACGGGCAGTTTTTTCAAGGGTGATAAAACAAGATTCTCATCCTTTTCTTCAACAATTTTCTACACTTTCAATCTCTAAGTTTTCTCTCAAAGCTCAAGCTCTCAAGATAGTTGTAAACTTTGTATATTTTTACTTTATTGTTGAGAGTGATTATTATAAGAAGAAGAAGAGTCTTCTTCTTGGTGAGTAAAGATTGAGAGAGGTGAAGTAGATTGTTGGTCAAGGAGCAAGGGTGCTTCTTGTTTGAGATTTCTAGACCTTGGAGGGTTAGTTGATAGTGTTGTGGTGCACTATACTCCCTACAAGATTTCTTTGAGGGTAAAGAAGATCTTTAAAGACTAGACTTCAAGGGGTTAGATTTCTCGGTTGTGGTCTAGGCGTGTGGCCTAGTTTTCCATCTTGTTGGATTTTGTTTTTAATTGTTGTTTCCCCCCATATAAATAACAATCCTCATTTCAAAATCCTTCTTGTGAAAAATCAAGAAGGTAGAGTAGTAGAGTCATTTGACTTGAACCTCTATACATCTTTGTGTTCTTTACATTTCCGCAAAGTTTCATTCATTTCAAAGAATACACACAAGTATTGGTTGCACTCCAAAATGAAAAATATCCATAAAATATCCATACTTGGTGAACACACTATTCAACCCCCCCTTCTAGTGTGTTCTAAGAGACCTAACACACTAACACTAAATTAAAAAGACATCACATTATATACAACTGACAATTCTCTGACACGATATTTTAACATGATACGAATATGCATAGTTCTTTACATGTTTGGATATGACTTTACGGATTTACGCTAGAATCAGACGAACCCGCTAACGTAACAAAATCAACATGTCAACTCAGCAAACTCAACCCGCTAACCTATCAACATGACACGTAAACATGTCAAACACATTCCACTCAGTCTGAAAGTGACGTACTAACCCTGACACGATAAACTCGACAACCTAAAAAAATCAAGCGGGTTAATAAGAACATGACCGCTCAACCTAACATGTTTATGTTCATGTTTGTTTTCTTATAAACTCGTTAACTCATAGACTCCAATATGGAGAATTCATAAAGCATGGGGCTTATTTCTGATATCTTTTCTTCAGGACGGGGTTTTACAGATTAAGTATGCAAGTACATGTATATAGATTAGATTAGAGAAGCTTTGATATTAAACAAAATATGAACTCAAGTCAGTCAAATTCATATTAAAATTGATGTGTGTTCTTTAAAATCATTTACACAATTTTCATTATAGGTCATCGAAAAACAACATCTGTGTGTTTCTAACACATTGGTATAGTTGCGTATATCCGACCCCCATACTCCGCCATAGGCGGGAGCCTCTAAGTCAATGAGATAATGTTGTTGTTGTTGGTTCTTTAAAATAAAAATTAAAAAAATCTCGTTATATCAGATAAAAGTGATATTTAGTGGGATGATTGTTGGATTATAAAATGTTTTGATGATGTTAAAGAGATGTTTTAAAAGGGCTAAAATGGAATTTCACATTTTGAGTTTGATGAAAATTGAGAAAAACACATTGCGAGACGTAAATCTCTCATGGATCGGTTGAAGTATACATCAGCCTCTCAAGGAGGCACATGGATCAATCCATATGAAGTTTTGTAAACGTTTGAGCTCTCAGATCCACGTAAATCTCTCAGCCAAGAGACGTGGATCGATCGACGTGCTTTTGAGAGACGTCAATCTCTCAGCCAAGGAGACGTCGATCGATCGACGTCAATCTGAGAGACGTCGATCTCTCAGCTAAGGATACGTCGATCGATCGACGTCATTCTGAGAGACGTTGATCTCTCAGCCGATCTCTCAGCCAGGCAGACATCGATCGATTGACGTCATTCTGAGAGACGTCAATCTCTCAGCACTGGCACGTGGATCGATCGACGTCCCTAGAAGTCAAAAATTTTTTGAACGTTGGAACAAAATCCAAGGAAGATCTATGATGTTTTCTCTCTCCAATCTTGCTCAAATTTCTTGTGGACTTTAACCCAACATACTACATGCTTCCTTGACTATTTTAACCATGTCTAAGATTATTTAGGGTGGCTATTCAAGATCAAATCACTCCATAGGGTGGCTAAAGACTATTTGGACATTATTTTGACATTTTTGAAGATGAAGACTTGGTGGAGAGCCTCAAAAACATGGTCAACTTCATCTATAAAAAGAAGAGGCTTGGATGAGGCAAATACACACTTTCAATATCATCTAGCTTCATTTTTCATTGTTGTATAGTTCTTTCATACTTGTAAATTTGCTTAAAGTTTGTTAAGCTTTTCTTTGCTATTTATTATTGTATATTGAGAGATAGAGAGTCAAGCACAAGAGGAACCATAAATATTTGATCTCTTGCTTGTGCTTAGACTAGTGAGAAAGTGTGAACCTTACTATATTTCTTCAACCTACTGTAGTTCTTGAGGAAACTTTGTTGAAGTTGTGAGGTAGCAAGAAATTGTTCTTGCTAAAGAGCTGTAGTTGCTGTAGTTGCACAAGTGTGGTTTGTGCAAGAAATTGCTGTTGTTGTTGCTTACACTAAGGTGTTAGTGTAAGTGTTGCTGTGGTTGTTCTTATTGCTTTAATAAGAAGAGTAGCTGTTGAAATCCACTTTGACAACAAAGTGGTAGTGGAGTAGAATCATTTACGTTTCAAACCACTTTATATCTGGTGTACACATCCATTGCTTCTCATCTCCCATTCTTGCTTTGATTTTGAATTTCTTTTGAATTGAGCCATACAAGAAAATTCCGCAAAAAGTGTCAAACACTCTATTCACCTCCTCTCTAGAGTGTGTTTCGGACCTAACAATGATAATGGTTGTTGAAGTCATAAACCTCTTCTAATACATCAGATAAACAACAATACTAAAAATAACAACGAATGCTTTTGAAATAATATAATAATAAACATTAAAAATAATAATATAACAACTGGATGCAGTCTACATCACTACCTCAAAATGAGCTGAGTTTCAAGATTTAACGTCCAACTATCTTTATGATATTGTTACTCTTCTTATAAAGGTGGTGGTGTCATCTCTTTCCCTTTTTCTTGAGATTTTTTCAATAATTCAAAGACAGCTACAAATGTTATCTATCCTTTTTTGAAAAGGAATAGTAAATAAAAGTTTGGTAGAAATTAGAAATGGAAAAAAGTATCGTAAATCATGACAACTTTATTTCACCCCATCCCTTACCAATTTACTTTCTTCTTAGGATAGAGTGGGGACCGAGAAAATTTAATATACAGCTTCTAGTTTAAGTGTATCACTTATTGTGTTTTATTTTATAAGTGTAGCTGGTAAGGTACTGATTTGTGACCTTAAGGTCGCGAATTCGAACTGCGGAAATAATTTTTTGCACAAAGTATAGGGTAAGGCTGTGTACATCATGAGATCGCGAATCGATCCAGCCCCTCTTCAGGCCCTGTGTAAACACGGGAATGTAGTGCACTGGGAACGCATTTTTAAGTGTATCATTTTTTATAAAAATTTATTATATATCAAATAACAATACTAAGATGATCTATCTATAATTTTCACTTCAAATAATTGGTTACGTGATTAAGTGATTTCCTACCGTGGCCAGCTCTGGAAGAGATATACTCTTTGAATAATGATGTTTACATTTTCCCCTAATTAAGCACTTACTAATTTAGTCCTTTCTCGTTAAGAAATTAAGACTTGTTGAATAAGACTTGTTGCTTCAAATGTAAAAGATGACTCTTTCAGTCGTATCTTTTTAGCTGTCATAATCTGTTTATCCTCATAATGTTAACTTTTCCGACATCTAATGGTTAGGTCTGTAACACACTCTAAAGCGGGTGAATAGAGTGTTGGGCAATTTTGCGGAATTTTTTTTGTTTGACACAACTCAAATAGAATTCAAAATCAAAGCAAAAATGAGAGATGAGAAACAATAAATGAGCATACCGGATATAGAGTGGTTCGAATCGTAAATGATTCTACTCTACTACTACTTTGTTTCCAAAGTGGATTTTCAACAACTTGTTGCACAAATTACCTTTGTGCAACTACAACAACTACAGCTCTAAGCAAGAACAACCTTTTGCTACCTCGCAACTTCAACAAAGTTCTCTCAAGAACTTTCTCACAGTGGGTTAAATGAAGTTGTGGGGATCACACTTTCTCACTAGTATAAACACAAGCAAGAGATCAAATATTTATGGTTCCTCTTGTGTTAGACTCACTATCTCTCAATATACAACAATGAAGAACAAAGAAAGGCTTAACAAGCTTTAAGCACTTTTACACAGAAAATTACACAACAAAGAAGAATGAAGCTTGATGATGGTGAAAGTGTGTATTTGACTTATCCGAGCTTCTTCTACTTATAGGATGTGGTCATCATATTTTTGAAGTCTCCACCATGTCTTCAACTCCATCAAATGTCAAAATAATGTCTGAATAGTCTTTAGCCACTCTGTGGAGTGATTTGATCCTCAATAGCCAACCTAGAAAATCTTACAAATAGATAAAATAGTCAAGGAAGCATGTATTATGCTAGAGTAAAGTCCATAAGAAATTTGAGCAAGATTGGAAAGAGAAAACACCATAAATCTCCCTTGGATTTTGTTTCAGCGGTCATAAAATTTTGAATTCTGGGAGACATCAATCAATCCATGTGTCTGGGCTGAGATATCGATGTCCTCCAGAGAGTTTGCAATTTTGAAACTGCAGTACATCGATCGATCGATCGATGTCCCCTGGCCTGAGAGATGTCTTCCAGAAACTTTCTGATTTGAAACTGCCTGACATCGATCGATCGATGTCTCTTCCTGAGAGACCGACGTGACATCGATCGATCGATGTCCTTCAGGCTGAGAGATCGACGTTGGATAGAAAGTTCCAAAGTTGATAGCCTCAACATGGATCGATCCATGTCTCTCCCTGAGAGAATTATGTAAACATCAATCGATCCATGTGAGAGATTGATGTCTCATAGTGTGTTTTTCTCATTTTGCTTCAAACTCCAAGTGTGAATTTCCATTTTAACCCATTCAAAACATCTTTTAAGATCAAAAAATTTCATATCCCAACGCTAATTATAAACGTATGATGAGTATTTAACTAATTTTAAACTATGGAACATCCATGCTAATAAATTAATTAAAAGCTTGTTGTAAGTTGTAACCTAGACTAGTTGTATATGTATACTTTCAAATCTTATTCCTTCTATTTCAAAAATATTGTCATATCTAGTTAATGTTAGGTCCCTTAGAACACACTAGAAGGGGGGTTGAATAGTGTGTTCACCAAGTATGGATATTTTAAGGTTATTTTT
>AP025055.1:2708328-2726534 GCA_036186865.1 Eustoma russellianum | reverse complement strand
GAATGTTAGGTCCCTTAGAACACACTAGAAGGGGGGTTGAATAGTGTGTTCACCAAGTATGGATATTTTAAGGTTATTTTTCGTTTTGAAGTGCAACCAATACTTGGGTGTGTTCTTTAGAAAGAATAAAGACTTGAAGGAAAATAAAGAACACAAGTATGTATAGAGGTTCAAGTCAAATGACTCTACTCCTCTACCTTCTTGATGTTTCACAAGAAGGATTTTGAAATGGGGATTGTTATTTCTTTTGGGGGAAACAACAATCAAAAACGAAATCCAGAAAATACAAGAACTAGGCACCTTGCCTAGACCACAACCAAGAATTCTAACCCTTTGAAGTTGAGCCTCCAAAGATCTTCTTTGCCCTCAAAGAAATCTTGTAGGGAGAATAGTGCACCACACACTATCAACTAACCCTTCAAAGTCTAGAAATCTCAAACAAGAAGCACCCTTGCTCCTTGACCAACAATCTACCCAATCTCTCACAATATGATCTCACCAAGAAGAAGACTCTTCTTCTCCTTACAATAAACACTCTCAACAATAAAATAAAGTGTACAAATATTACAAGTATTTTGAGAGCTTGAGCTTGAGAGAATTTGAGAGCTTGCAAAGTAGAAAGTTGGAGAGGAAAAATGGAGGAAACCCTTGTTTTATCAACCTTCAAAATTCTTCCCGTTTGAAAGCCTCTGCACAGCCAATAATGGGATTTGGCAGCTTGTGATGGTACTTTATCATTCTTGGAGAACTTCTCTTGGCATGTAACAAAACATCTTGGAGAAGCTTCAGAACCATGGCCAAGAATGGAAAACTGGCAACTCTGGGTGTCAGAGAGAACCTGTGAAAATAACACTAAAAGAAGAGGGTACAAAGAGTCAACTGGTTAGAAAATGAAGCACAAGAACTTTTGAACCGTTGGTCACATGAAGCGCCTAATGTGTCTAGTGTATAGGCGTTCAATGTAACATTGAGCGCTTAATGTGAAAGAGAACAGTCGTTCGAAGTCACATTAAGCGCCTTATGTTGGCAACTGAAGGCGTTCGAAGTCACATGAAGCGCCTAATGTAGCACTTCATGCTTGTTCGAACTGAAACTGACATTTTCTCAGAAAAGGACTTTGGGAGAGCGTGTCCATTCAGAGAAAAGTACTTTTGACTTGGTGACAACACTTGAAGCGCCTAATGTGGCGTTCGAAGTGTTCGCACTTTTCATCAGGACACATGAAGCGTCTAATGTAGGCGTTCGAAGTGTCCTGACTTTCATACACTTCACATGAAGCGCCTGATCTAGGCGTTCGAAGTGTACGCACATCCAGACACTTCACATAAAGCGCCTAATGCAGGCGTTCGAAGTGTACTGGACTCCACCAAGGTACATTAAGCGCCTGAAGTGAGTGTTCGAAGTGCACTGACTTCAAACATACAACTTGAAGCGCCTAATCTAAAATTTCTGGTGCCAACCTTGTGCAAATCATCAAAACCAAACCAAATCATGTTCTAACATTCTCCCTCTTTTTGATGATTTCACAACGTGTGTTATTTTAATTGACTCCCCCTTAACAAATGCTCCCCCTCACAAAGTGCATAATTACTTCTCATGAAGAGAACCACATGACCCAATATAAAGTGATGCAAGAAAAACATTATCATTAACATAAGCTAGACATAATAAAGAAATTTTTCAAATGACACCAAAAGGAAAGATAAGTTTCTAGCCATCATCACAAGATAAGAGGTTTGCAAACAACAGAAAAAAAAAACAAACTACAATCCACCGCCAGAGCCAGCACCACTTCCGCCAGGATGCTGCAAATCACCAAAACTGAAACTACTTGATGCATACTCTGCAAAGCCACCCATTTGCTGGCCATTTCCACCAACATGTTCGACTCCACCAACACCACCAACACCAGTTCATGTATCTCCAGCAGTAGCAGCAGCCGATTCTCCCCCTAAATCATCAAAATCAGGGGGATAAGAGGCCCATGGCATTTCTCGGAGAAGAGCTGCTTTAAGAACGCCAAATCGATATTCATGACGCGCATCTCTAAGCTGAAGGTGCTGAACAGACTGTTCCAGAGACTGGATGCGTGCAATCAGCTCAGCATTGGTACTGGTCCCATTACCGAGTAATCGGCTGCTGCTACTGCTGGAGATACAGGAAATGGTGTTGGTGGTGTTGGTGGAGTCGAACATGCTGGTGGAAATGGCCAGCAAATGGGTGGCTTTGCAGAATGCGGTAGGTAACATAGAAATCCATATTACTCGGATTTCTAGTTGCCTTCCCGTTCACACAGTAAGTAACGACAGCAAGTAAAATTCGATTTACTAAAGGCATGTTTTGAGTCTTTTTGGTAGGAAAGTATTGAAGGTGGAATTTGACATCTTGCTCACTGATGCCATATCGATCGCTCCAATCAAACACAGAAAAATCACTTAGGCCTTCATTTCTAACTCCTAAAATGGTACAGATTTCCTGAATTGAAAAACTAAGAGGAGTACCATTTATGACGGTGTTTAAGAAGAAAGAGGAGTTTTCAGAAGCAGGGGTAATCCACATGTTTGCATAAAATTTGCGTGTAAGAGTTTTAGAGTAGGATTTCATGTCTAACCTAAGCCACAAATGAGTCCATCCTTGTTTTTCAAGAAGAGTAATAACCTGGTTTGCATTGTGGGAAGCGGTAAAATCATCGATCTGAACCAATTTTAACGGAGCCACTGGTCTGTTTTTGCCTTTCCATTCTTCATAAAGCAAGTGGGAGTAGAGAGAGAGATGAATTCCCATGGCCGTGTGATGAGTAGATTTTGTAACATCAGAATCTAGTTTGCGTTTCATCCATGGAAAGTTTTCCTTTGTGAGAGATTTTCGGATTTCTTTCAGTTCAGAGGGTTCTCTGATTCCGGCAGGTCTCTTCCTCCGGTGACCGATGGGGACATTTTGTGAGGAACCAGCGGAAGCCATTTTAGAATGCTAAGGATTTGAGTTTGAGAGAAGGATGATCAGGAAGATGAGGAGAAATGATGAGAGCAGGTGAAATTTAAGGAGGTTGTGGGGAGTTGAAGAGATTTGCAATGAAGAGGAGCTTGGAAGTTGAAGGGATTGCAATGGGGGACGTGGGAAAATGGGGAAGGTGGGAGAGATAAGGTAAGGGGAAACGGCGGAGGAATTGATGGGAAATTGATGATTCTAAAATGGCGCGAAAGCTGAAGAGACAGCGGCAGTGTGAAAAAATGGATGAAGCGCCTAATGTGACTTTGAACGACTTCACAATGTTGGATGAAGCGCTTAAAGTCACATTGAACGGTTGTGGAGATGAGGATTAAGCGCTTTATGTTACATCGAACGAGTGAACAATTTCAGTTGAAGCGCTTAATCCTACATCGAACGCCTCGATAAAGCGTCTGATGTCACTTCGAACGAATGACATCCTTAGCATCAAGCGCTTGATGTAACATCGAACGCCTGAACACTTTGTGATGAAGCGCTTTATGTGCACTGATCTTGAAGATTTTTTGAAATTTTCATGCTCAAAACTAAAAATGGTTTTATCAACCCATATTGAGCAACCCCAACCTACTTCTTATGGATACAAAGACATCACTAGGTAAGGGTTTCGTGAAAATGTCAGCTAGTTGGTCTCGTGTAGGAACAAATTCCACACTAACCAAGTTCTTTTGTACACAGTCACGGATGAAATGATACCTCACTTCGATGTGCTTGGTCCGACTATGTTGGACAGGATTTTGTGCAATATTAATGGCGGACGAGTTATCACACAAAATTGGCACCTTTGAGAAGTGAATGTTATAATCATTTAACGTGTTTGTCATCCATAATAATTGTGCACAACACGAGGCGGCCGACACATATTCGGATTCCGCCGTAGAAAGAGACACACTGTTTTGTTTCTTGGAGAACCAAGAAACGAGACAATCTCCGAGAAACTGACAAGTTCCAGAGGTGCTCTTTCTATCAACTAGACTCCCCGCATAATCGGAGTCACAATAACCTCTTAAATCAAAACATGCATTCTTAGGATAAAATAAACCAAATTTTAAAGTACTTCTAAGGTATCTAAGGATGCGTTTTACCGCAATAAAATGCATCTCCCTAGGATCACTTTGAAATCTAGCACATAAGCATACTGCATGCAAAATATCGGGTCTACTAGCTGTTAAATAAAGTAGACTACCTATAATGCCACGATACAAGGTTACCTCGACATGCTTTCCCTTTTCATCCTTGTCAAGCTTTGCACTTGTGCTCATAGGAGTGTTCACCTCTCTTCCTTCACCAAAATTGTACTTTTTGAGCAAATCCCTTGTGTATTTGGTTTGGGAAATGTACACGCCATCTTCGGTTTGCTTGATTTGCAATCCAAGGAAATAATTTAGTTCGCCCATCATGCTCATCTCGAACTCACCTTGCATAAGACTAGCAAATTGCTCACAAAGACAATTGTTAGTAGCACCAAAAATAATATCATCAACATATACTTGAACAATTAAATGATTTCTACCTTGTTCTTTTATGAACAAAGTAGTGTCAACTTTACCTCTTGAAAAACCATTATTAAGAAGAAAAGTACTTAACCTCTCGTACCAAGCGCTTGGAGCTTGTTTGAGGCCGTAAAGAGCCTTTTTAAGTTTGAAGACATGATGTGGTGAATCATGACATTCAAAACCGGGAGGTTGTGCAACATACACTTCTTCTTGAATAACACCATTCAAGAAGACGGATTTAACATCCATTTGGTAAAGTTTAAAATCCCTATAACAAGCATATGCCAACAACATCCTAATAGCTTCAAGCCGTGCTACGGGTGCAAATGTCTCATCAAAATCAATACCTTCTTCTTGACGGTATCCTTGAGCAACTAACCTAGCCTTGTTTCTAGTGACATTACCTTGATCATCCATCTTGTTACGAAAAACCCATTTCGTACCAATAATAGGATGATCGTGTGGTTTGGGAACTAACTCCCAAACATCACTTCTTTCAAATTGGTTTAATTCTTCTTGCATAGCCAAGATCCAATTTTCATCAAGAAGTGCATCTTTAATATTTTTAGGCTCTATAAGAGAGACAAATGCATTCTCTCTATATTGCCTTCGTGTGGTGAAACCCCTATTTAAATCACCTATGACTAACTCTTGAGGGTGAGAACTTTTGTGTTTAAATGATCTAGGAAGATTGGAGACATCACCTCCAACTTCCTCTTGATCATGTTCCGGAAGAGATGAACCTTCATCATCAACATGAACCTCATGTTCCAAAGAGTGTGATGCATTCTCTACATTTTGTGTATCAACATGAGTATGAGAAATATTTCTATTTGACTCACTAAGTTCATTCACACAAGGTGGGGGAGTACCTTCAATAGGTTCAACTCTCAAATCAATGAAGATGTTTCCGTTTGGAGGATCATCAACGATCTCTCGTTGAGGAACGACCATAGGAACATCCTCAAGAATTTCTTCTTGAGGAGTCACATCTTCATCCTCTTCACAATCCTCATTAAGTTTAGGTTTGTCACTAAGTGACTCATTAAACTTAACATGGATTGATTCTTCCACCTTTTGACTCCTTTTGTTGAAAACACGAAATGCTTTACTATTTGAGGCATAACCTAAAATGATACCTTCATCCGCTTTGAGGTCAAGTTTGTCCAAAGTATCTTTGGTATTAAGTATAAAACACTTGCAACCAAAGACTTTGAAATACCCAATGTTGGGAACTTTTCCATTCCAAAGCTCATAGGGTGTCACATTTAGGTATGGTCTCAAATAGACACGATTGATCACATGGCAAGCGGCATTTACCGCTTCGGCCCAAAAATACTTAGGCAAACCGAACTCATTCAACATTGCTCTACACATTTCTTGTAGAGTTCTATTCTTTCATTCGGCCACACCATTTTGTTGAGGAGTTCTAGGTGCCGAAAGGTCATGAGAGTATCCTTTGGATACACAAAACCTTTCGAAATCACCATCGAACTCACCACCACGATCACTACGGATGGTTTTAATGGTGTCACCCACATGATTTTCCAATCGTTTACTTAGACTTATAAACTCACTACATGCATCACTTTTCTTAGCTAGAAACATCACCCACGTAAAACGAGTGTAGTCATCTACTACCACGAAGGTATAATGTTTACCACCCAAGCTTTTTGTTCCAACATCCCCATACAAATCCATATGAAGCAATTGTAGGGGCTTGGAGGTGGAAATGTTTGTCTTGGGTTTGAAGCTTGTTTTCACAAGCTTCGCCTTTTGACAAGTGTCACATAAGTCATGGTTTTCGAAACTCATTTTTGGAAGGCCTCGGACTTTATCATTTTCGCAAATAAATTTAAATGTTTTGAAACATACATGTCCGAGACGTCTATGCCATAGTTGCGTCAAATCATTTTTAGCAACTAGACAAGATACATTTTGAGAAACCAAATCATTGATGCTAAGTTTGTAAATATTTTTGAAACGCAAAGCCTCAAATAAGATCTTTTCTTCCTTTTTCACAACACACTTTGTTTTCAAAAACGTTACCTCATAGTTAGCATCACAAAGTTGACTGACACTTATCAAGTTAAACTTAAGACCTACAACATATAAGACATCACTAAGAGAGAAGGAATCGTTACCCACAATACCATGTCCTTTGATTTGGCCTTTGCTACCGCCAAAGTGGACAACTCCTCCGTCTTGCATAGTGAGTCTATGGAAGAGACGTTTGTCTCCCGTCATATGGTTGGAACACCCACTGTCCACGACCCATTTGACCTTCTTGTCTTCGCTTTCTCCATTGAGTGCTAGGGCCTACAAAATAACCATATGAAGTTGGTACCCTTTTTGTTTTGGGTCCTTGAAGGTTAGTCACCTTCATTTCGCCTTTCGGCACCCACACAAGATTCTTATTATTTTTAGCTCTACGTACTCTTTCTACATGACCTTTCCTATTGCAATAAAAACATGTAGGAGTGTGCTTGTGAGTTGGTGCATGCTTGTGCGAATGTTTGTGCATCGGCACATGTCGTGTTTCCTTTTTAGGAACCACCTTCTTCAGAATAGAAGAAGGTTTTTGTTTCACAACATGAACCAAATGTTGTGATGCCTTTGGTGCATTAGCCTTTTGTTTAGGCATGTGCCTTTGTTTCTTCAAGGAGGTTTTGGACTCCTTGATCACTTGTGCTTGTTCTTTCTTATTTCCCTTCTTAGATGCATACATGGAACTAGGTTTGATTTTAGCTTTCATGCTTGGCCTAGATGCATCTTTGATCTCTACCTTTTTAGCACTTACCCTTGAATCATTTTTCTTATCCTCAAGGGCTTGAGCACATGATTTCATCAAATCATATTTCTCTTCAAGTGCAATTACATGCATAGTCAAAAGTATATCATGCTCAAGTTGTAATGCAATGTGATCTTCTAACGTGTCATTATATTCATTTAAGCATGCTCTAAACTCTTTCTTGACACGTTTATATTTTAAGTCTAGGAGATCATTTTCTTGCACTAAATCATCTCGTTCATCAATAATTCTATAGTGAGATGAAATGTTGCATACCTCCTTGTCATCGTCGATGGCCATGAGTGCAAAGAATTCCTTGTCAAGATCGTCTTGCACCACTCCCGTGAGTGCAAGATCATCACGATCGCCATTGTCGCTCTCGGACCCGGAAAGAATGCTCTCCCAATGGCCACTTCCGCTTGCAAGGCCTTCTTCCTTTGGTAGATGGCCTTCTTGTCTTTGAGTTGCGGCTCCTTCACCCGACAATCTTTCATGAAGTGACCAAGCTTTCCACACTTGTAGCATTTGTTCTCTTGGTCATTCACCTTGTCCTTGGAGTATTTTTCTTTGATGAATCTTTTGGCTTCATCACCATTCTTTCTCGCAAAACGTCGGAATCTTTTGACAAGAAGTCCGACTTCATCATTCGAGTCCTCCGACTCAACTACTAGCGCCTTAGAAGATTGGCGAATAGGATCATTCTTTTCTTGTGCATCCAAATGAATCTCATAAGTAATGAGATTCCCATATAACTCATCCAAGGTGATTGTTTCAAGATCCTTGGACTCCTCAATGGCCGTCACTTTTGCGTTCCATTCTCTTCCTAAATTGTTTAGGAAGCAATGGTTTAGATCCTCTTGTTCTATTTTCTTGCCAACTGCTTTGAGAAGGTTGACAAGCTTGGTGAATCTTTGGATGGACTCTTCAATCTTTTCACCTTTGGGAACAGTGAAGTTGTAGAATTGTTTTATCAACTGTCTCCTTTTGGCCTTTCTTACTTGAGATGTTCCTTCGTGGATCATCTCAAGCTTTGTCCAAGCCTCGTGAGCGGATTGGACACCCTGAATCTGAGCTCTCTCATTTGAGGAAAGAGAGCTATTTAAAATAGCAAGAGCCTTGCTATTTATGGCCAACTGAAACTCCTCCTCAGGAGTAGGATCATCAATATCAATGGGAATCATAGATCCTCTTGAGACCTCAACCCATATTCTGTGCCCACAAGAACGCAAGTAGGTTTCCATGTTTGACTTCCACAGTGGGTAGTTTAGAGGGTCAAACATGGGAACTTTGACATGAACATTTGAGATAGAAGGGAATAGGGTTTCCTGCCTTCTTCTTCTAGAGGCATCAGCACTAGGAGAACCCAAATCATCAAAAACAAAGGGATCCATACTAAAATGATCAAATCTTGTATTTGGACTCAAATAGGCAAGATGAGGCTCTGATACCAATTGTTAGGTCCCTTAGAACACACTAGAAGGGGGGGTTGAATAGTGTGTTCACCAAGTATGGATATTTTAAGGTTATTTTTCGTTTTGAAGTGCAACCAATACTTGGGTGTGTTCTTTAGAAAGAATAAAGACTTGAAGGAAAATAAAGAACACAAGTATGTATAGAGGTTCAAGTCAAATGACTCTACTCCTCTACCTTCTTGATGTTTCACAAGAAGGATTTTGAAATGGGGATTGTTATTTTTTTGGGGGGAAACAACAATCAAAAACGAAATCCAGAAAATACAAGAACTAGGCACCTTGCCTATACCACAACCAAGAATTCTAACCCTTTGAAGTTTAGCCTCCAAAGATCTTCTTTGCCCTCAAAGAAATCTTGTAGGGAGAATAGTGCACCACACACTATCAACTAACCCTTCAAAGTCTAGAAATCTCAAACAAGAAGCACCCTTGCTCCTTGACCAACAATCTACCCAATCTCTCATAATATGATCTCACCAAGAAGAAGACTCTTCTTCTCCTTACAATAAACACCCTCAACAATAAAATAAAGTGTACAAATATTACAAGTATTTTGAGAGCTTGAGCTTGAGAGAATTTGAGAGCTTGCAAAGTAGAAAGTTGGAGAGGAAAAATGGAGGAAACCCTTGTTTTATCAACCTTCAAAATTCTTCCCGTTTGAAAGCCTCTGCACAGCCAATAATGGGATTTGGCAGCTTGTGATGGTACTTTATCATTCTTGAAGAACTTCTCTTGGCATGTAGCAAAACATCTTGGAGAAGCTTCAGAACCATGGCCAAGAATGGAAAACTGGCAACTCTGGGTGTGAGAGAGAACCTGTGAAAATAACACTAAAAGAAGAGGATACAAAGAGTCAACTGGTTAGAAAATAAAGCACAAGAACTTTTGAACCGTTGGTCACATGAAGCGCCTAATGTGTCTAGTGTATAGGCGTTCAATGTAACATTGAGCGCTTAATGTGAAAGAGAACAGTCGTTCGAAGTCACATTAAGCGCCTTATGTTGGCAACTGAAGGCGTTCGAAGTCACATGAAGCGCCTAATGTAGCACTTCATGCTTGTTCGAACTGAAACTGACATTTTCTCAGAAAAGGACTTTGGGAGAGCGTGTCCATTCAGAGAAAAGTACTTTTGACTTGGTGACAACACTTGAAGCGCCTAATGTGGCGTTCGAAGTGTTCGCACTTTTCATCAGGACACATGAAGCGCCTAATGTAGGCGTTCGAAGTGGCCTGACTTTCATACACTTCACATGAAGCGCCTGATCTAGGCGTTCGAAGTGTACGCACATCCAGACACTTCACATAAAGCGCCTAATGCCGGCGTTCGAAGTGTACTGGACTCCACCAAGGTACATTAAGCGCCTGAAGTGAGTGTTCGAAGTGCACTGACTTCAAACATACAACTTGAAGCGCCTAATCTAAAATTTCTGGTGCCAACCTTGTGCAAATCATCAAAACCAAACCAAATCATGTTCTAACAGTTAAACAGATATTTGGTCAAACATCAATTAAACCAATAGTTTTCAGATGTAATAATTCACATCATTTAAGATCAAACTCTCATGAATAATATGTAAAATAATTTAACAATTTAATGTTAACTAATTTTCAATCAACTGCGCGTTTGATGCGCGTTTGACTAAATGTAGATAGTTTTAAGACGGGATGAGTACCTTTTTTGATTTAAAATTTTTAGTAAACCTGACTAACAAGCGGATTATATTGTCTCGTCTAGAAAAAATTAAAACAAAATCTGTCGTATAAATTTCCTTCGATCTTCCAACTGCTTCACAATTTGCACTTAAATATGGATTCTGCTTAAAATCACAAACAACAACATTGTAAACAACAACATTATCTCATTGCTTTAAGGTTTCGGTCTATCGCGGGGTATAGAGAGTCGGATGTACGCAGCCATACTCATGTGTTAGAAACAAACAAAGGTTGTTTTCGATGATCCATAATGATTCGTCAAGCTGTATCGATCAATTGATACTTCACAATATAAAAAGCGCAGCCAATTTAGTGAGTTATTTTGCTTTATTCTATCATCTTTTAAAGTCAAGGAAAAATATGTCATTGACTCATTGGAAATGGAAAAATTCTGGTGAAAATTGACCCATGAATTTAAGGGAGAAGAAATTCATGAAGAAGATGGATATGGAGAAGGGGATACGCAGATGGGAAACACTCCTGCTACAAAGACCATACACTAGCCGTTACTGCATTTCCCTCGGAATTTTATGGTGGTTAAGTGGTGACACTCGAGTACGAGTCCTTTCTAACACGTTCAACCAATGTTCCATCCAAAAAATAGTTCCTTGTGCATTAACCTCATGCGTTGGTGTAGAGTCTGGAAAGAGGCCGGATCGTTTCGCGATTTGATGTACGAGGTCTTACTCTATACCTTTTATAAGAGGTTGTTTCCGCGTCGCGAACTCGTCACTTCAATGTCACAAAACAATAAGCTTATCAGTTGATCCAAATGCCGATTCAGTTCTCAAAACTATCTGTTTAATAGCCTAATGCCTTGATGAGCCTAACTTTGCCTGCCCCTCCCAGAGTGCTGCGACTTTGTATTAGATTATATCTACTTTCAAAATTATTTTTGTAAACAACTGTTTTTGTGTGTGTTCACTTATATATGCGGCAACTCCATCTCTTGGTTAGAGTGGGATCTGCTGACCCGTGGATCTGTCAAAATTCGTGTGGAATCCAAAAACTAACGATCAAATACATCAATGTATAAGAGCAATTCCAAGAAGAGAACGAAAACGCATTATGGCGCCAAAATTAACAGCCTCAGCTTGAGGAAGAAGAAGGAGAAGTGTAAACTGAATTTTTTTTTCGTAATGTTCATCTTTCCTTTGTGCTACAAACAACATACGTATTTATACTAATCTAGGGAACAATCTAGAAACATAAGCTAGCTTGTGGGAGAAGACTCCGTCTAGTATTGAAAACGAGGCACACGCAGCAGAGCTACCAGATATATCAGCATGCAACACCCGTGCCAAATCTTACATGTAACCAGCGTGCCACCGTGGCAAGCGTGCCACCGTGCCAAGCGTGCCACCGTGCCAACCACGCTAATTATCCCAAGCACGCCAAGCCTATATGCACCACTGTATGCCAACCGTGCCTATGCGTGCCAGGACTCACGCACCATCCTTATCATGTCATCCAAGCCATGACCGTGCCAAGACAAATTATAACATAGGCCCTTTCTTCTTCTTATCTTCAACTATATCTTTAACACCCCCCCTCAATTCTGACTTCTTATAAATATTGCAGATCCCTAAAGCAGAAGTCAGAAATTGTAATCTCTGCGAATTCAATGCCTTAGTAAACAAATCAGCTACTTGAAACTCAGTCTTTACTGGCATTGGCTTAATCACTCCTTCTTGATATTTGTCTCTAACCACATGACAATCCACTTCTATATGCTTTGTCCTTTCATGAAACACCGGATTTTCCACTATGTATATGGCACTCTTATTATCACAGAACAGCTCCACAGGTTCTTTCTGCTCCACCCCCAGGTCTTTTAACAGATATAGCAACCATTGTACTTCACAAGTAGCTGCAGCAAGTGACCTGTACTCAGCCTCTGAAGAGGATCTAGATACTGTAGTCTGCTTCTTTGCTTTCCAAGATACCAGAGCATCACCAAAGAACATACAATATCCTGTAACAGATCTTCTGGTTTCAGTGCAACCAGCCCAGTCTGAGTCTGAATATGCCTTAAGCAATTTCGAACCTGTGCTGGGAAATAACAGTCCCTGACCAGGATTACCTTTCAAATACCTAAGCAACCTATGAACTGCCTTCATATGCATTTCTGTGGGACAATCTAAAAACTGGCTTAACTGTTGAACAGCATATGAAATATCAGGCCTTGTAATGGTAAGATACAGTAACTTGCCAATAATCCTCCTGTAACAAGACACATCTGAAAATAAAGGTGCATCATTGTGCTCCAGTTTCAAATTTTGTTCCATAGGTGTTAGAACAGGTTTGGCTGCCAAAAAAAAACCTGTCTCCTCTAATAATTCCAATGCATATTTTCTCTGGCAAATCATAATCCCCCCCTGAGACCTTGCCACTTCAAGCCCCAAAAATATCTGAGAACACCTAAATCTTTGATTTGAAACGTAGAATGTAAATGTTCCTTCAGATGCTGAATATGAGACAAAGAGTCACTAGCTACAATAATGTCATCAACATAAATAAGTAAAGCTATAAAAGAGTCTGAAGTTCTTTTAGTGAACAGAGTGTAATCATTTCTAGATTGCTTATATCCCTGAGACAACAAAGACAAAGTAAGCTTTTCATTCCATTGTCTACTGGCTTGTTTAAGCCCATAAAGAGATTTCTGAAGCTTGCAAACTGCATTAGGAATTGATGACTGAACACCTTGAGGCAACTCCATATAAATCTCCTGATATAGTTCACCATGAAGAAAGGCATTATTGATATCTAATTGATGCACATGCCAATGATTCACAGATGCCAAAGCCAAAAGTAGACGCACAGAAATCATTTTGGCCACAGGGGAAAAAGTATCAACATAATCTATACCTGGTTGCTGGGTGTATCCCTTAGCCACAAGCCTAGCTTTGTATCTCTCAATGGAGCCATCTGCCTTGCGTTTGACCTTGTACACCCACTTACACCCAATAGGATGCTTACCCAGTGGCAAGGGAACAATATCCCATGTATGTGTAGCCTCTAAGGCAGCTAATTCCATCTGCATAGCTTGTTGCCAAGCTGCTGATCCAGCAGCCTGCTGATACGTCACAGGTTCTTGTTCAGTACTGATATTAAGGATATATGATCTGTATTCAGGAGCCAGAGCCTCAAGTGAATGATAAGCTTGTATGGGATATGGCACTGAGGCAAGGGATTCAACAGTGTCTGAGGATTGACTAAGATTGCAATAGTAATCCTGTAAGTAGGATGGTGCATGCCTTGGTCTAGCACATC
The DNA here is from genome assembly GCA_036186865.1 of Eustoma russellianum. Classification (NCBI taxonomy): domain Eukaryota; kingdom Viridiplantae; phylum Streptophyta; class Magnoliopsida; order Gentianales; family Gentianaceae; genus Eustoma; species Eustoma russellianum. Next base: position 2,712,783 of record AP025055.1, on the reverse strand, counting down.
TTTGATCAGAGCCTGATACTGGAGGCAAATGAACTTCCAGCTGAGTCACAGGTATCTGATCATTTGAGGGGGATCCTGATGTCTGAGAAGTAGAAGAAGATGACGCTGAAGGTAAAGGTGACCTTGAGGGAGACACAGCATCATTCGAATGATGAACATCAGGACATGATGACAATTCATGTAAGGGATGCAGCTGAGCTGGAGGTGAACACGATGTCAAAGGAACATCCCCCACAGCATGAGGCACTGGGGCTGACATTGCTGGCACAGAAGACACATTGGAGAATGGAAAGGAATTCTCATGAAACAGAACGTCTCTTGACACAATGACAGACTTGTCTTCCAATCTTTGGAGGATATACCCCTTTGTATTCATAGGAAACCCAAGAAAAACACAAGGTATAGACCTGGGTTCAAATTTTGCCTTATGAGGAGTGGTGTCACAAGCAAACGCTAGACACCCAAACACCCTAAGATGAGTATAGACAGACTGACTTTGATGTAAAATCTCATAGGGAGTCTTATTCTGAAGTATAGGTGAGGGCATCAAGTTTATCAAATAGGTGGCATGCTGAAGGCAGAATCCCCAATACTCAATAGGCAGTGAAGCATGAAACCTAAGGGCTCTAGCCACAACCAACAGGTGCTGGTGCTTTCTTTCAACCACCCCATTCTGCTGGGGAGTATAGTTACAGGTTGTCTGATGAACCACCCCATGCTGCATATAGAACTCAGACATTTTGAACTCAAGTCCATTATCACTCCTAACAACCTTGATATGGACACCAAACTGAGTAAACACATAATGAAAGAAACTCTGCAAAATTTGCCTAACCTCAGACTTTGCTTTAAGGAGATATATCCAAGTATACCTCGAACAATCATCAACTAGAGTCAGAAAGTACCTTGATTGTACATTGTAGGGTGCCTATAAGAGCCCCAAATATCAACATGAATGACATCAAAAGGAAGCTTAGAAACCGTAACAGAATTATGAAACGGTGACCTTCTGAGTTTAGCCAGAGGACACACTGTACAAACATTATTTTGACTAAAAGAAGGTATGTCTGGATACTGCCTATGCAACTCTTGTATTCTAGCTGATGAGGCATGCCCAAGTCTGGCATGCCAAAGATATGCATCAGAGTCAAGACTAGTAGAAGACAAAGCAGAAGGAAAAAAACATGTACTGGACACTTCACACTGCAAAGCTATACTGGAATCATGTATGTAATAAAGTCCATGATGCTTCCTAGCTGAACCAATCATCCTCCTGGACAACTGATCCTGAATCAAGCAACCAGAGTCATGAAATGAAATAAGAAAATGTGGAGAGTCAGTAAGCTTGCTGAGGGAAACAGATTGAAAGAAAATGAAGGAACGTACAACACATCCTTCAAAACCAGACCACTATGCAAAACAACAACTCCTTTGTGCGTGGATTCAACTGTGATATTGTTAGGAAGTTTAATAGAGACATGATCAACAGGATTATAAGACTGGAACAGTGACAAGGAGCATGAAATGTGATCAGTGGCTCCTGAATCCAAGATCCACACACTCTCAGTACTAACAGATTGCTTACCTGTGAATGTACCAGTTTGTGCAGTCATAACTGCTCCTTGCACCTCCTTGTTTCCATTGCTTCCTGAAACAAACATCATCAATATCCAACAATTTCAGAAGTTTATTAAACTGTTTCTGAGTAAGAGACTGAGTAGACGGGGGGAATGAAACAGACGCAGGCAACTCAGCATCACAGTTCTGATAACTTTCTTCAACCACTTCAGCCGCAATTAACTTGGTTTTTAAACTTGAATCCGGGGGGAAAACCGTGTTTCCTATAGCATCTGTCACTTGTATGTCCAATCATACCACAATGATTGCACTGCAATCGCTTATTTCCCTCTTGATAAAACCTTCCATTTCCTCTTCTGTATGACTGCCCTTGCTTCTTATTGGCATACGCATTTGCCACGAAACCTTCCTGATCATCACAGTTCGCAGCCAAAGCCGTAGGTGCATTGCTAAAACCAGCTGATGCACCATTACTGGTGATTTTTCTCTCAAACTTCAATGCCATTGCAAACACAGTTTTAATATCCGGCAACGGAGTCATCACAAATACTTGTGACCTCACCGGATCAAACTCATCATTCAGTCCTTTAACAAATTTTATAACATAATCACTTTCAATGAATTGATTTATCTTCTTAGTTATGTCACATACACATCAAAGGCAATCACACTTCGGTATGGATCTTAAGGAGGCCAGTTCTTCCCATAATACTTTCAGTTTCGTAAAATAATCATTTACGCTGAGGTTATCCTGCTTTACCGCATAAAATTCACACAGTAAATCTGACAATCTGAATGGATCACCACTTCCATACCTCATAACTAGATCATTCCATACATCTAACGCATTATCATACCACATTATACTTTGTGCAATTGAAGGAGAAACGCAGTTCATGATCCAAGACTGGATCATGGTGTTTACCTGCCTCCATTGCTGAAATTGAGGATCATTCTGCGCAGGCTTGGTCATGGATCCATCAATGAAACAGCTCTTGTTTTTTACTAACAACGCCATTTGAAATGTCCTGCTCCACGAATGAAAATTGTGTGGATTGAGTGGAGGTTGAACCAGAACAATTGCTGGACTGTCATTCGGATGCAAGTAGTACGGACTACTTGTTGGATTCTCATTGTTCACATGATTACTTCGAGAGCTAGATGAAGCAGCACTTGCATTCGCCATATTCACACTTCAGTTAAAATGATTTACGAAAGGAAAGAATGAGGTGATGTAGAATTCGATAAAGATCAATCAAGGAATCAGTAGCGAAATGTCATGTCTCTGATACCATGTCAAAATTCGTGTGGAATCCAAAAAACTAACGATCAAATACATCAATGTATAAGAGCAATTCCAAGAAGAGAACGAAAACGCATTATGGCGCCAAAATTAACAGCCTCAGCTTGAGGAAGAAGAAGGAGAAGTGTAAACTGAATTTTTTTTTCGTACTGTTCATCTTTCCTTTGTGCTACAAACAACATACGTATTTATACTAATCTAGGGAACAATCTAGAAACATAAGCTAGCTTGTGGGAGAAGACTCCGTCTAGTATTGAAAACGAGGCACACGCAGCAGAGCTACCAGATATATCAGCATGCAACACCCGTGCCAAATCTTACATGTAACCAGCGTGCCACCGTGGCAAGCGTGCCACCGTGCCAAGCGTGCCACCGTGCCAAACGTGCCATCGTGCCAACCACGCTAATTATCCCAAGCACGCCAAGCCTATATGCACCACTGTATGCCAACCGTGCTTATGCGTGCCAGGACTCATGCACCATCCTTATCATGCCATCCAAGCCATGACCGTGCCAAGACAAATTATAACATAGGCCCTTTCTTCTTCTTATCTTCAACTATATCTTTTAACAGGATCAGCGTGACTGTCTTTCATTTACACCAATAGTACTCTCTTTGCTGGCCATCTAGACTAGTATCAACAGCTTCTATTAATTACGTAGTAATATGTGATTGACGGTCATGCCGGTCAGTAGATCCGCCCCCTCCGGTCCCTATTATGATAACACCCATCCTTTGCCTCCTTTGCATCCGTTCCAAATTTATAGTGATGGTAACGTTAAAGGTACATTCTTCACCTTCTTTTTTTTTTCTTCTTGGTGCAATTATTTCATTTCTTTTAATGGCTGAACATCAACATACAGGAACATATGCCAATAAAAGGAAAAAATAGGGAAATCTTGACTACTTTATTTCACCCCATTCCTTGTCAATTTTTCTTCCTTGGGGTATGGTGAGGACCGAGAAAATTTAATGCATAACTATTAACTTAATTGATATACTTATTTAGTATAATCAGTTTAATTTTCGTGTGTCACTTTTTATTTTTTTCCCCTTTCTAAGTGTATCACTTCTTATATAAATTTAGTGTATATATCAAATAAGACCATTAAGATGATTTATGTATAATTTTCACTGAAATGGTTATATTAAGTCACAAAACCATTTGGTATGATTATGACACGTTAACCCTTATTTTTTTCTTTGGGTAAAGTTTAGGGGGTGGGTTAACATCTTCAAGTTGGAAGTATTGGTCTATTTAATATAGAATTTTACAAATGATAAGATTTATCTAAATCTGTTTTTTTCCCCACCTCACCTTATCCTTTGCATGCATTTTGACGGAGACAATATGAACTCTAGTATAATTATATAAAAAAAAAAATGAGTGAGAAATACACACTTTGTGTCTAGAAATTTTTTTTTTTTTACAATATTGTTTGATTTTATAAATCATTTTGAACCATTGATCAAACAAGAAGTCGTATGTGTTTCTCAAGAATAGTGTATATTTATCATTAGTTTAAGTGATTACTTCATGAGCCATATCTTTGATATAGTTAAAAACCAATGT
>AP025055.1:2497184-2699376 GCA_036186865.1 Eustoma russellianum | reverse complement strand
GGAAAAAGAGATATGCCCTAACCGCCGATGCCAAAGCCATAACTGGCGTGAGACCGTACCGGTGGCAAGATTGGACTGTCCCTGTAGCACCACCATGTCAACATAATACAGGCCATCCTTCTCAGTACCACGTCCAATAATTGCCCTCGTATGGATGTCCTTAACAAACAAAAAGTAGGGTACATCAGTACAACACAGTCTAAAGTTTTTGTAAGGTGACTAATAGATAAGAGTTTATTTGAAAGCGAGGGCACATAAAGGCAATTGGATAAAGTAATAGTGGGGGAAATGGGAATAGTTCCTCCTCCTGAGACGGGCACAAGTTGTCCATTCACGGTTTCAATAGAGGACTTCGTGGGAGGTGTAAAGTGTACAAAATTGTTTGGATCGTAGGTCATGGTATCGGTTGCCCCACAGTCTAAGATCCATTGGGATGCTTTTGACTGTGGAGAAGTACGGGTAGTATGGTAGGCAAGGGAAGTAGATTTAGGAGGATGAGGGGGTTTTGTGGAGTACTTTATAGTTTGTGGATCGGTTTGTAAATGTTCAGAAGATTTAGGACTTGTTTGAGGGTTTTCGGAAGTATGGGACTGAAGTGTATATAGAGAATAAACTTCCAGGGCTGCGGTGTAATTTTTGGATTAAGAGGGACTGAAACCCGCGTTTTCTGATCCTGTGGGGGGTAATTTAAACATACTAAACAGTACAGTGACTTGGGGAGTAATTAATACAGTATTTAAATAGGAAAGGGGGATTAGGGTTCCCCCCATCCCCTTTCTACCTCTGCCGCCAACTTCATCTAGGACCTTCTGGTACCTTCTCTGCAGCTTCTTTGTCTCCTTCCAACGGCGGCTGAATTGATTGTTCTCCACCGCTTGAGACAATTGTTAGTCCAGCTGTTCCTTTCCCTTATCCTGCTGCTTCATACGAAGCTTTGTGGGCTTCCCACCATTCGGGAAATCCATGAAGTTTGAAGCATTGTTCTATTGTATGTCGCCTTTGTCCACAGTGACTGCACATCAGGTTGGATTTGTCTTCTCGGGGTGATGGTCCTCCTGACCGAGAAGATGGAACCCCTCGTCCCTCTGAGAATCCTCGTCCCTTTCCTTTTTCTGTTTGTGTTTTGCTGCGATTGCTTGGCCCTTTGATGGCCAAGCCATGCCCTACTCCCAGTGATGTGTGTACTGAGGGAGGCTGTTCCATCACAACTCTGTCTCTGACTTATGATCTTCGGATCTCGTTGTAAGCCATTTTTACGGATGGAAGGAGATCCCTCTTGAGCAGATCTCGTTTGATAGGTCCATACCTATCACTGACTGCAGTGAGCAGTTGGTACAAACGATGTTCTTGAACCCATTTGTTGAATGTAGTGATATCTTTTTCACAATCTATGGGATTGGGTTATTCGATGTCAATGAGCATCCATAAATCCTGCAATCTATGCCAACATTCGTCCAGGGGTTGATCCCCCTGTCTGATTGAGTTTGCCTGGCGATGAAGATCAAAGGTCTGGATATTATAACTTCATGAGCCATAAGTGATGGCCAAGACATCCCATAGAGACCTAGCCGTTGAATACCACGAAGCGTTACTGACTAGATTATCCTCGATGTTATCAATAAGCCAAGTGAACACCAATTGATCCTCTTGTTCCCACTTGGAATAGGCAGGATCAGTTTGGCTGGAGATTGGAGAAGTCCCTGTTATGTGGGCACTCATGCCCCTGCCCAGGAGAGCTCTCTTCATTAGATTGCACCACAATGGGTAATTGTTACTGTTTAATTTTACATTGATCACCAGATTATCCATATTGGTGGTCACCGTGGGGGTTGGATTAATTTTGCTCTGTAAGAATAGGGCAAACTGTTCATTCAAGTCAAAACCTGCAGGGAATGTAAGTGCTGGTCTTGACTACTCCAGGGTATGTTCTGCGTCTTTTGACATTCTGAAATCTGATGTGCAGGTACTTGCTGAGTTGGATCAAGAACTGTGACGTTGATACTATGTGTGTACGAGTAAGGTTTATTGTGGCTGTGATGAGAACTTTTCTGAGCCACGCAGGTAAGTATGGGTACTGGATACTTGATGTGAGAAAGGATATGAGGGCTATGATGAAATCTATTCTGAGCCTACCAGATCAAGAAAAAACAGACTTTTCTGGATCTATGGCTCTGATACCATGTTAAATCAGGCACAAAAATCATATACTGGGCAGAAAGATTGTTTTTGTATTGATATTTTTTCGTATGCTTTGTATTACAACATTGTTCTTCATATATACAACCCAACAATCCTATACATAAGGCAAGTCTAGTCAGTTAATCAATTAGCCTAGTCACACGATCAATCTAATAATTAAGCAAATCTCTATTTATGTTAATTTCCTATTTCTGCTGATTCTTTTAATTACTTTCACGTCATTTTGGCAACTTTCCAACACTACTTGCTGTGTTCACCAACAGAAAAAGTATGGCAAAGAGCCATAAATATGTGCTGTTAACGATCAGTTACTAGTTAGTTTCAATTTATCACTTCACGTCTCAAAATATGAGTCTATTTTGACTTTTTAATATATTATAATTTATGGTCGCGTCTATTTTGACTTCAACTTTTTAATATAGTATATTTACGATTGCTTTCCATTTCCAATGGACTAAGGACATACTCTTTCTTGACTTTAGAATATGATGGAATAAAGTAAAATGACTCACTAAATTCTCTACGCTTCTTATATTGTCAATTAATAGTTGATCGATATAGCTTAACGCATCATTACGGGTCATCGGAAAACAACTTCTGTGTGTTTCTAACACATAGGTATGATTGCGTACATCCGACCCCCATACCACGCTATAGGCGGAAACCTCTATGGCAATAGGGTAATGTTGTTGTTGTAATATAATTAATGATTGGTTGTCTACTTTAACTCTTCAATATATTGTAATTTACGGCCGGTTAAAAAGTGTATGTAAACTTATATTTTGAGACAAGTGTAATAAGAAAAACTCAATTCTAGAATATAAATGAAAACAATCAGAATTTCGTTCTTGCCTTATGCCAACTGTCTTCTTAAAATCATGTTCCAGTGTTGGCAACATGTACCTGTGAAAATCAAAGTTTGGCATAGATGGGCAATGAGCCTGAAGAAGATATGGGAAGATCAAAAGATATAGAATATCACACAAATGTAGAAAAAAACGATTGAAAACGGAATAGTATTAGTTCATGAGATAATAGGAACTATACGCATATAAATCCAATCAGTAGAGTAATGGGTCATCGAAAACTAATATCTGTGTGTCTAACACATGGGTATGGTTGCGTATATCCGACCTTCTCATATCCCGCTATAGGAGGAAGGCTTTAAAGTAATGGAGTAATGTTGTTGTTGTTGTAGAGTAATGTAGTCTGACTTGGTAACTGAGCCATAATATTGTTTGAAGGATCCCACCTAAACAACCACCACCGCAACATTACTCTCCATTACCTTAGAAGATTCCGTCTATAGCGGGGTAAGAGGGGATCTGTTACAACCCGTATTTCCGAACTACGGGATGAAGAAAACAAAATGGAAACCACAATGGAAATTATGTGTGATTGTCATACCTTATTCGAACTAATATGTATAGGTTACCTAAATAGAATCTAAGAACTACTACGAATTAATTCAATAGGTGCAAGACTAACAAATAACGAATACAAATGAGTAGTACAATTTTAGTTAGGAATTAAATAAAGGAAAAGAAAAATAACCATGAAGAAATAAGGCAAGCTAAAGTGGTATATTCTACCCCACTAGTTTTTTTTCCTTTCCAACCGCCCACCCCCATGCAAGACCAACTTGTCTTACATAATATTGCTATCTTCACACATTAGCCATGCATGCCTTATAACCCCTTTACTACTCATTTTATTTCTCTCTTTGGTTTTCTTTTCATCATTACCACTCGTACACCATGTAAGAATGCTACCAATCAAAATACATGCAAAGTAAATTTACCCTCTCCATCAATTTACTAACCCAAGAATTATAATTATAGCCTTCCATCACCCTAGATTTCAGCCAAGTAAGGAGACAAAACTTAAAATTCTTTAATCCACTTTCCTCCAATTCTTTTATTGTAATTTAAAGATCAATCACTTCAAATCAAACATCATGTAAGACCATTCACAAATCCTCTATCATGCATGGCAAGAAATCATGACTTTTCCTTCATGTAGTAAATTTCGGCTAAGTGAAGGAAGTAAGATATAAAAACTCTTTTGTTCCATATTTTTACAAATAGTGTAATCACTACAAGTCATACAAAGTGTAAGAAAACCAACCTATCCTAATGCATGCAAATGACTTTCTTCCCTCACCCATCCAATCCGGCTACCCTCTTTTCTTTTTCTCCAAAATTGTCTAATCATCCTTTTATCTATTCTTTTCCTTCATCATTTCATTCTTACACAATGTAAGAAGGATAGCCACTAAAAATTCATACAACTTCCTTCTTCTTTCACTATTACTCCAACCTAAGAAAATCCAATTATGCCCTTCCATCACCCAAATTTCAGCCAAGTAGAAAAGACAAGGCCAAAAGGTTCATTTTTATTATTACCTTTAGTCATTTCCATCCTTACACTAAATAAGACAAATACCCAATAGGATTTCATCAAAAGTCTCTTTTTATCTTCTTCATTATCCTCATATTCCAAGCAATTTCATCATTGCTCCACCATCCAATAATTTCGGCCTAGACATGACTAAAGAGAGCTCAATCTCTCATTTTTCAAGACCCCTCTACATTTGTACTCTTTTTAATTTCCTTAACTCTCTTTATAAACACTATTCCTCACATTTTCCTTCCTTACAAAGATCAAAACTCTCTCCACTCCCTTGCACTACAAATCGTGGGTCATCCACACAAGGAGAAGAAGGACACCTCACATCTTTAAGTAAGAATCAAGTGTGTAGGCAACCATATCTTCAAGGTAAACACTAAATTATGCCCATTAGCATCATTTTCTACTTATATCTCTTATGAAAGCACTCAAAGTACTTTCAATATAGGCCTTCATCCGTGACCTTCAACAAAGGTGTAAGATAAGTTCTTCAACTCAACAAGTGAAGAATCTCAAGCCAATTCAAGGTAAAGTTCACCTAGCTTAAACTTAGAACATTTATACTCCTCTTTCCTCAAGCAAGACTAATTTTTTTCCTCATTTTGGCCTTCAAGGTTGAGACCTTCAAGCTAGGTATCCAAGAAGAAATCTTTCACCATTTAGTATAAGATTCAAGTACTCCAAGGCAAGTATTCTTCCTAGTTTCTTCAAGAAAATTGGAAATGAAGTATAGTATGCTCACCCTTAATTATTGGATCATGAATGCAACTAAAATAGAAATTTCTAAACTTTGTTGAAGAGAAGAATGTTTGCATGTTGAAAGTTATGATGCATGTGTACTTTGTTTGAGTGGAATCACCAAATACACCTAGAATAATACTTTAATGTGACATGCAAGATGAAATTGGATCATCACTTGGCCATTTAAGCCGTGCATGTTAAGAAGGTGAAATCTTCACCTTACTTTCTCAACTTTGATGTTAAGTGGTAGACACATAAAGGTGTTATGTTAAAAAGTGTTCTAAGAATGCTCTTCTTTGTCATTTTGTTACATACATGCCTTTTCCTTTATGTTCATATGTTGTAGAAAAGATTTTCATGGAGATTGAAGTATTATAACCTCAAGATGATACAAACCATTCATTTCATTATGCATGTTCAAAAAGATGCTATCTTTGATCATTATAAGTGTTAACATCACCGATTTCATTCCCATAGGGGACTGTGCAAGAGCCTCCCACATAAACCATGAATTCATCACCATCATCATGATGTGTATCTTGATGATCATGGTTTTAGATGGGTGAAATGACATAGATGTTCTCCATCTTTAGCTTCATATGTTGCATGTCTTGTATAACATGATCATCATCATAAGATGTACATTCTAGGTACTTGCATGTCATTGTAGTATGATCATCATCATACAATTTCATTTTTGTAATCATAAACATATATGTATGATATGACTTAAGCATGCCATCATTTAGTATGATGATATACATTATGATCATCATTAACATCAAGCTTTATATCTATGATGAAGAATACCGTTTGAAATACCCCCACTTTCGGTTGAGGGCATAAAATAGGTAACTTGGATGCACAAATTATTGTTGAAGTATATTTTGCAACTATGACATGCAAATAAAAGGAAAAAGGCCATAAGTGTCACAATTACGTAATGTGAAAGTTTCAATCTTTGGACCACACTATTTTTAGCCCAATGGCCTTTTTGTACTTAGACTAGTAAAGTCCAAACATAAATTAATTTCCATGGGGCCATAACATTAGCAAAAGTTATAAATGTCTATGAAAATTAAAATCCAATGTAATAGTAAAGAAAAGAATGGATAAAGCTAAATTGGAGCAAGAAGGCCTTTCGGCCATAAGCCCAATATTCGGTCATCATCAATAATTGAGGTAACCTTGGACATATTATGTAAATATGAATTAAATATGTCTTAATATTAGTATATTAATAACACGATACAACTTGAAGTTCAGTATTATGAATATGCAAATTCTTCAAGTCATGATATACGGCCCAACATAGTAAGTAATTTAGTCAAATTATGACAAATTAACGGAATGAATATAAGTATCTACAAGTAAAATAAATTAAAGGTTGCACCCAAATAAGAGTATAAAGGAACCTACATACCACATCTTCTCATGCATGATGTTCTTATAATTTTCCATCAACATAAAGTTGTTTGCAAGATATGTTTATACACGCTGCATGAAATGTTTTAAGGTTTACATGATTTAAAAGAATCCGTACTGCGAGACGAATGATTCCATACAACTTATGCATGTATCCATAGGCGAGTGTAACACCTTGTCTGGGACAAGGGTTCTCTACCTATCTATATACGCATGATATGCAAGTTGAGTGTAACACCTTGCCCGGGGTAAGGGTTCTCTGCCTTTGTGTTACATCTATGACGTTCAGTATGGAGAGCTGCCTGATGTCTGGTCCTTGGGGATGATATCAGGGGAAAATACGTTATTGCAGAGTGTAACACTGCATCCAGGACTCGGGTTCTCTGCTATAATATGTCACTGTTAGTCCTATGTGCGTATGATGTAATACCGTAGTTGGACCACGGGATTCATAGACGGTACTCATGGCTACTCGGAGAATCATTCGGTATGTCGTGGGTACCATTCTTATGTTATGCAAAGTGCTATAGCCACCCATGTTATGTCATGTTTATGCAAGTATGAAATGAAACGTTTTTCAAAAAGTTTTACAACGCATATGTCATGTCCATGTCTCATGCACCCTCTAATAACTCCAAGTCATGAATCTGTAGAACAAAAATCAAGTATGACTAATGTACAACCAGAACAAACTGACGAAGATTGTACGCAAGAACAAAGTAATTAAGGATTAAGACATGGGTGCTTAATAAATAATGTATGTTTTTATGTCTCTATCTGTGATAGTTATTCATGAGATGGTACCTACTTTACTGTTTCCGCACTTATGCTATGCTTTGTTATTCTACACTCACTCTATGTTTATTTATTTATGTTTACATTGAGCATTATGATACCTGTGTTACATCATTCTGTATTACCCATCACCCCAGTCCCCATGTATGATCCACTTGACGAACTCAGGCGGAACTACTTGCTGAGCGATTCGTTATCGATCACTCCTTTATTTCACCACGCAGATCCACAGGACCTTGAACTAGAGTTCATTGAAGACGAGCCCCGAGACTAGACATATGGAGCTGACTAGTAGCTGGCTACAACCTCTTTTGTAATTTTGGATGTTCAGCTTTGTATCTTGATATTTTGTACTATGGATGTATCTATGACACTCATGCGGATGTACTAGGATGTACTTCGGTTGACGTTTATTTCTGCTTATGTTATTTTGTTTCCGCTTATCGATACATGTTATTATGATTTGTACATGTATGACATCGACGTCTTGTACTTCTCGTAGTAGAGTACGGAAGGTGCACCGTGCCGAGACTCTAGTTCCGGACGGGGTGATACAGGGTCAGTTATACGTAACTTTTCTCATATGTTAGAAACACACAGAGGTTGTTTCGAAATGACCCATAATGAATATTGCGTCAAGTATTGTGTCGAACGCGGCTACTTCACAATGCAAGAAACGCAGACAATATAGGGAATCATTTTGGTTTACTCAATCATGTTCCAAAATCGAAGAAGAGTGTATCTTTGGTTTCTTTGGAAATGAAAATATGCTACCTAAAGAACAGAACATCAAAAAAAACTGCACGGATTTATTGATTTTGCGTGAACAGAAAATACAATATTTATATTTATGAAGTGCAACAATATGTAAGAAAGTTAAAGAGATTTACCATCGCAGTAACAACAGTAAACTTTCTCCAGTATCTACCAGCTCGCATCCAGAATATTCGAAGGTGGTAAATATGGATAGCATGATTATCTGAGCATGAAAAATGTAATATTAACATAAGGAATAAAGCTTCTAAGCAATACCAAGAGACATCTGCCTACATCAGAATTTTGAGATGTTCAGAATATTATTGCTATGTGGTTTTGACGTATCAGTCCTAACCGAAGTCTCTCAGTGGTTCCACTGACTTATCAAGGTGGGAATGAAGCTCAAGAATGATCAAACTTTGCAAGAAAAATACAAATAAGACTTTCATGAAACAAAAGGCGGCCCTTTCAGCAATTGGTAAGGGGGTTGTTTTATGACCTTGAGGTCACAGATTCGAGCCGCGGAAATAGCCTCTTGCACAAAGAGTAATGTAAGGATGCGTATATCAGATCGCAAAGCGATCTGGCCCCTCTTCGGACCCGTGCAAACACGAGAGTGTAGCGCACCGGAACGTCCTTTACACTTTCTTGTAACATTCTAACACAATATTAACTGCTAGAAGTTGATTTATGTCTTATCCTACTCTATATCACTTTTAAATTAAAAATATATATCAAAGTTGACTGGGATTTTAGCTTGAATTCATTTCCAAATTGATTCCACAAGCTTCAAGCATCCTACCTTAGCTCCTCCAAGAAGCATAGCCGTGACGCAGAAGACCACATGAACCACCGCGAGGATAAAAAAGAAGATATGCAGCTGCTGCAACCCCTCCAATGACAATCATGGAACTTTTCCCTGTCGAATTGCAATCTTCATAAGTAGTAAAGAAGAAATCAACCGAAAGGGTAAGTTAGATTGCTATTATTATACCTTAGGGGCACAATGTCCTGGACATATATATTCAACTGAAAGCATTTTTTCCATTGATCCAAGACTTGTGGAGGGAAACAGGTTGTTCCTTGCAAGGAAGCATCAAGTCTGCACCAAAATGAATTCCATAAGGATAATGCTGCCATGATTCAACTGCAAGACGTGCAGAAAATCTGAGAACCAAAGCAGCAATAGAGAAGCACACCCACCTTCCTTGACCTTTTCTAAGGCCTCATACTGCTTTATCTTGACAGCTGCGACCCAAAAGTTTCGATCTTTCCTTCGTTCTAAACATTTCTTCCACAAGGTGCCTTGTTTGGTAACAAGAACAGTTCAAAACACCCTTGGTCATGTGCCTCCTGTTTGGACCGAGCAATATCCACCTCTTGTAGCTTGTTCGTAATCCAAGAACAATGAATCACCCCTGGTACGTGTATCCAAGTCAGATGGATCGATTTCCTCATAACGTTTGCTCAAGACGTTGATATAGAATCTATTTTTGATCGATCATCAAAGAAAACACAAGAAAAAACCTTGCTGGACAGCCTTTGGCCGAAAATTTTATATTTTTATTCAACTCTTATGCTTACAGGCGGCTGAGCAACCCTACTTATAGTATAAACTAGGCTAACCCTAATTTATATAAGATAAGGTAGGACTTTCACTTGAAAACTATCACTTCAGCACCTATCCGAACTTCCACGCGTAACCTCGGTCATCTGGAGGCCGAGTTTGTCGATGATTGACGCTTGCGCTTAAAGCACTGACAAAAGCAGAAGAAAATACTAGATATAAATGAAAGATCAAAACAATAAGTATTGTACTTCATATACTAGACGCTATACTTGTGTGAAAATGCATATGTCAGGAGCTTAAACACCATTAAGTACACAGCATTTTCATTATGTTAGGGAAGAAGAAGATTTGCACCAGGGGTAGATGCCATTTGATTACCTTTCCAAGTCGATGAAGGCCGCGCTCATCCAGTAAAGATATGAGAAAAATGGGAAAAAAACAAACAAACAACAGCCACAACCCAGGTTGCTGTATACTCCAAAGAATGAGATTCTGTAGCCTCATTTGACATGGTGCACAATCTCAAGGACAAAAACGTTGTGCAAGATCAATGTAAAATTGCATTGATGACGGTTTATAACTATGGGAAAGATTGTGAGCATTACAGTGTTAGGAGCCAATTAGACAAGGGAAGAATCCTTTAAGGTGAGGATTAAGTAGAGAAAACTTGATTTACAAGCAAGGAATAAACATGGTACAACAATGAATTGGAAAGCAGAATCCTCCATGTATTTTCTTCTGCTTCTCATATGTTCATACCGTAAATGTTGCTAGAAAATCCCATTTCCAATAGAGTCAATGACACATTCTTTCTTGACTTTGAAATATGATAGAATAAAGCAAAATGACTCACCAAATTGATTCCTCTTCTTATATTGTGAAGTAGCAGTTGATCGACACAACTTGACACAATCTTCATTATGGGTCATCGGGAAACAACCTCTGTGTGTTTCTAACACATGAGTATAGTTGCATACATCCGACTCTCCTATACCCACCATAGGCGGAAGCCTCTAAGACAATAGAGTAATGTTGTTGTGGTGGTGCTGCTAGAAGCAACTAGAAAATAAATTCTGATGAACACAGGAGATTATCTTTTGGTACTTACTCCCTAAGGAGTTCAAAAACTATTCAGGAGGGGTTTGAAGTAGCCGTTACGACTCCAATATTTGAATAATTCCACCGTTGTAACTGCCAGTACAAGGGTCGAAGTAGCAAAGACTGGCAAACAACCGCCACAAGATGTTTGAATTGAATCACACAATCCTCTATGGAAACACGAGCTACGGTCTGTCCGATTTTAATAAATTTCAGATTAAAATTGCCGTCTCGCGAGCACACAGTGTAAAGCTGTTATGAAGAAGAAAAAAACAGTCAAATCCGATCCAAGCTGAATGGAATACTCCCACGTAAGCTCAGAGAAATTGATTAATTAACACTTACGTATCTTGATGTTTATTCAATCTCAATTTACTCCTTTCTCATCTAGATCACTGATTGAAGTCGTTTCCACTTGCTTCTTTTTTTACTGTTAATGGGCAAAGACAAATGCGCTGAATTAGCCTCTATGGGAGAAGCTCTTTGATGTTAATGGGCAAAGACAAATGCGCAAAATTAGCCTTTATGGGGGAAGCTGCCTTTATGGGGGAAGCTTCCAATTCAATCAGGTCGTTATGAGTAAGACACCGCCGGCAACGCTTGTTGCCTCCCCTCCAAATCCTCGATATGCTCTCTGGCAGCGCGAATGCGCGCTTCTTTACTGGCATGATCTAATGTCCTAACAATCCTCAAAAAGAGGTTAAAAAAAAAAAGGAAACGCATCCAATTAGATGGATTTTGGGACCAGAGTTTGCACAGCGTACTGATTCAAATATCCGTCAAACTAACACGCTAGAAAATCAATCTGTAAGCACAATATACAAATCTAGGTAAGCATAGAAGTTGAAGAAAAATATCAGAATTTACACAGGTAAGAGTTTGTTTCTATTCCTAATGGAGTCAAAGACACACTCTTTCTTGACTTTGGGATATAATAGAATAAAACAAAATGACTCACTAAATTGACTGCGCTTCTTATATTGTGGAGTAACAGTTGATCGACACAGCTTGACACAATTTTCATTATGGGTTATTGAGAAACCTCTAAGTGTTTTTTACACATGGGTATGGTTGCGTACATCCGACCTCCCCATATCCCGCCATAGGTGGAAGCCTCTAAAACAATAGGGTAATGTCGTTGTACACATGTATGCGCTAAAGAATACAATTTGTTGAGCTGAAATTCCCTTGCATTAACAACTGGAGTAGACTCCTGCCAAGCTTACAAGCTATATCTTCCTATCCTAGTGCTAGAGCCATGAACTTTTGCAAAAAGAAAGCCTCTTCTACATTCTTTAGATTATAAGAAAGTTGCAGATTTGACCAGAACTTAGCTACACACTATCAAGAGGTTGCCATAATACATGAAACTGCCGGCTCATTGAGATATTGAGTCAGCCTTCCAGTGAAATATTCAGCTTCCGTTATGCACATGCTTATGAGATCAAAGAAAACTGCGACGACTCCTTGCCGGCAGAAAGCTTAAGGAAATACTGGTTGCCGGGCTCTCGTTGGGACGTAGGAAGTCTCAATGTAGTCTTGGGGATTGTTCATAAGAATATTGCATCTATCAAATATAATCCTTCCCCCACGACCAAATCTTCCACGTAAACAGGATGACCGCATAGATTCATTGTCTGGTGTCGAAGACTCCGAAGGTGGCACAATTCCAGCGGCTGCCAGCTTTTGTGGATCAATGGGCTTTGTAAACATCATTATCGGCTGATCTGGATCCTGCAGAGAACCGAGTAGAAATTCAGAAGCAGAAACGGACATATGCTAAAATGACATCTAAATCCTGCCATCCAATTCGGTTTCAAATCATAAGAAGAGATATTTTCAAAAAGAATTACAAGAAACCAAGATGGGGAATTGCAAGTCTAACACATATGATTGACCAATACTTTGGTAGAGAGGAAAAGGGACAATTTTTTCTCAACAAGAGGTGTTTTCCTGCAAAGAAAACATGTTAAAGAAATAAAAGGGTAAAGTGCACGTACCATTTTCTGAAGCCATCCATTTTGGCCTATTAACTCAGGCCTTGAGTTTCCTACTGGAAGCATGCCCTGCTTTGAATCTGGGATGGGCATGCTTCGTGCTAAAAGAGGCCGCATTTGCAGGGTGCTGTTAGCGACATCATCATAATCAGCAAATTCTTCCTCGCTTGAACCCTTGCTAGGGAATGAAGGCAAACCAGGCAATGACAAGCTATCCTCAAGGAGCTCGGTCTCATTCTAATAAGTCAAACAATTAAAACATGAATTATTAGATTCAAAGCATGAATCCATTTGATTTTCTGGTTTTCTATTATTGAAATCAATCATTAACCTCAAAATGTGAGAACTACAGCATTTCAAATATGAAGCAGCACATATTTTGAATCATGTAGCCGCATTTCTGTTAGGGGACTAAACAAAATAGTGATAACAATAAAAACATAAGGCCTAAAAGAAAGAACCTTCGGATTTGAAACTTCTGTGAGAACGGCAAATGGGAATTTATGGTCAACAAAATTACAACAGCTAAAGAATGCAGAAACCCAAATGCAAAATTGCGGGCGAGAGAAGGTTTGAATCCAACATTTTTCTGCCCAAATGTTGCCACAAAGTCATAATGGTTGTCTTCCTCGATATAATTTGACCTTTCAGAGTGTAAATGACATCTTCTCATTTCCAATGGAGTCGAAAACACGCTCTTCTTTGACTTTGAAATATGATGGAATAAAGCAAAATAACTAACTAAATTGTCTGCGTTTCTTGTAATGTGAGATGCAATTTTCATTATGCGTCATCCGAAAACAACCTATGTGCTGGGTAAAGTTGTGTACATCCGATCCCTCCCGTCTCCCCCCTCCTCCTCCGCTCCCTTATCTCATCATAGACAAGAGCCTCAAGTCAAAAAGAAATTGTTGTTGTTGTTGTAGAGTGTAAATGCCCCAAACCTGATGGAATGGCGACAAAATAGATTGCCAGGAACTATTGCTTTGGAATGCGGTAGTATAACAAATTATACTGCACACTTCTAAGACCACAGGCGAAATCTTACCCCTCCATCATTCAATCGGTACTATGCAACAAAGCTTATTTACTTTGTTCCAACAAAAAAAACAATTCTAGGCTCCCATTGGTTAACCCCCACTACAGCACACGAGATCCAAGGTTCTCATTTACAAATATAAGACACGAAACAGCATGCTATCCTTCTAAAAGTAGTTGATTGTTTCTCTCTAGCTCAACCTATATGAATAACCAAGTGACCTACCACCACTTGATTTTGCCAAGTTTAAGCAGCAAGAAATACTGAGATGGTGAGCACATACATACCTTATACTTCAGTTGGATCCTTTGCAGGGTAATCTCACTCTCCACAATATCTCTTTTCTTTTCTTCTCTCTACACATATAACACAAGTGCAGATTTTAGAAGAGTTGCATACCAACAAGACATATCTGATGTTCGAAAAAGTGTGTACCAAAAGCAACACTTCAATTATTGTCTTTGCTTGTTCCAGATTCCGCCGGACCTGCAAAAAATGATAAGAGAACATTATCAGTTGAGGCCAAAAAATCAAAATAACTTATGATCGCTGTTAATTACAATAAAAAATATATAAACTTTGCTCTTGACATAAAAAGCATGCAGATGTATTGTGGATTCCAACCAATGACTCATGCACTAATACCTCTATGTGAATCAGTACTTTATCTAAGATCTGGAAGTAGATAACTACAATATAGGTAGAACACATAATAATCCTATAAAAAAAACAACTTTTAGTCAAGGCAGCTAGGTATATTGTGGATTCCAACCAATGACTCATGCACTAATATCTCTATGTGAATCAGTAATTTATCTAAGATCTGGAAGTAGATAACTACAATATAGGTAGAACACATAATAATCCTATAAAAATAACAACTTTTAGTCAAGGCAGCTAGGTATATGCCGAATTTTAGGATATTCTACATTTGAGATGAGAAACGTGTACTTTTCCAGCTAAATTAGAATATACAAGGCATCTACTAACTTAGTGCACACTCCATATACTAGCAAGAAGAAAGGCGCAATAGCTGCAATACTTTTCTCCACAGATCAACCATGCAAACAATATTTCTAGCAGAAAAGTATACTAGGCTGCTTACCTGCCGAAGCTTCTCAAAGGACTGTAAATTGTTTTCTCTCCTTTGCATCTAAATAGGATTCATAAAGCAAAAAACCCAACAATTAAGAGAAGCAAAGGCATAATAATTGAGAAAAGGGGAAGCCATACAATAGAACTTTTTTTTGTTTAATAATAAGTAAAAATAGATCTCTTCTAAACAAGAGGACTTTCCAAAATCATTACACCAATACATCTGCTTACCCTTCTTGCGTGAAGTCTATGAGCTTTCTCCCGAGGCCGAAACACATTATATGGGTTTGTATCATTAGCTGGTGGTGGTGGCTGAGAATAAAAAGCACAAGGAATTTGAGGCGGTTAACGAACAGCAATACAAAAAGAAGGCATCCTAAGGAAAATCAACTACTTCATTCTTTTAATTTGTTGAATTCATACAGAGAGAATATCATTCCAGAAGAAATAGACCAATTTTCATAGCTTTCACCAGTCTTGTAAATGCTCTTCTTTTATGAATATAAGTGGTGGCTAACATGATTAATATCAAATTGGCTCCAAAAAGAATAGAGGCGGTGATAACATAAATAGTATCAACTTGACTGCACATCAACTAAGGCTTCTCGTCCTTTTCATTATTTAATTCAATTTCATCGAACAACAAGAACCTATACAAGACAAGGTTTAGAAACTGGCAGTTCGAGCATCATTAATTAGAGTAGAAAGGAGAGCCGCAGCACAGTAGTTTAGGATAGGAAAAAAATAGTGTATCCATATAGTGACAAGAGAGGCGTTTTAGCCAGGCAAGATACAAGTCTTGAAAGAAATTATGGACAAGAACTTCCGAAGCCTTACAAGGAAAGAAGTCATGACTGAATAATGCATACGGCTCAGGATGTGAAGAACAAAGGAAACTAAAGAAACTTCCAGAAATATCCGGAATTAACCAGAGTAATTGTGATCATTACCTGTAAACGCCGTAAAATGGGCTTCTGCCATCGGTCCCTCTGCAAAGATTTAGGAAGAAAGAGTTTAAGGAGCATGATTTGATATATGAGCTGTGAGAATAAAAAAAACATAGAAAAAGCCAGAGAAAGACAATCTAATCTTCAAGTTTCTTGAACACCAGAACACAATAAATATATGTTGTACATGCATTGGTACCGGTAACTTCAAAACACGATAATAAAAGCATATCACACAATAACTTGTCCATACAAGCATCAGAACACATTGGTATCATGTAAGCAGAAACCATGATTTGATAATCATTAACTACCTTTTCTTTCCAGTAATTGTAGACAGATTGGAATACTCCATATTTGATCGAAAAAGACTGCAAGGCCTGTCAGCTCAACAAAGAAAAAAAAAATTATTAGATGCAAAAAGAATGTATCAACTTTTGTTATCAACAACCCCCACACCCCCCCCCCCCCCCAAAAAAAAAAAAAAAAAAAAAAAAAAAACTGTTATCAATGAGGAAGTTGTTTTATAATCAAAGAATACCAGATCCTACTAAAAACAAGATCCCAACTTATCCCCTCACGTTTTCAAAATAAGTGCCCCAGTTAATACATGGGGAGCTAAAGATTGAATTTTCACCTCAAGAGCAGCATCAAAAGTAAGAATTGCATGAATTGGTGGGCCAGAATTAGGGGTAATGGTTCCTGCCCTTTCCCGAGCTTTATGATCCAGAACTTCCAATTTGAAGATAACTGTCTCAAACCTACATCGACAAGGAAGTGATGTGGGAATGAGCAAACTACAGAAGACTAGATAAGTGAATCCAAACTCATGATTCCTAGACCAAACAAAGCAACTTCCTGAACAGGAAGCAAAATTCCAGAAATCACAAGCCTTTGTCCTTGTGTGCAAGAAAGCAAGTATAGAATTAAATAGAAAATATTGCTTCCTTATGCAGTGAAGTTATGGAAGTAACTCTCTGTCTCTGAAAATTTTACTCTCCTTTTTCTCTAAACACCCCGCCCCCAATAGATAGAAAGTAAACCCAGCTACCCCTTTCTCCCTCCTTCTCCGCTGCTAACTACCATTAGCGTCCATATTTCTCTCTCCCCAAGCCCCTACTCCTTTCTCCCTCCTCCGCTGCTAACTACCGTTAACGTCCATATTTCTCTCTCCCCAAGCCCCAACAATCATATCTCTGCCCATCCTCCATCGAAAACTTCTTTTTCTTCCCCTTTTTCTTCACGAATTACTGACTACACTTTCCATCGTCTTCTTCGACCACCTAGGCCGCTCAGGCCATCGCGACAAGTGGTCGGAGAACGCAATATCTGCCTAATTTCTACTCAAAATGGTTAGGTTTGCATGATCTAAGCCAGATCTTCAACATGCAGTCCACTGTGAGGGCAAAATTGGTTTGGACTTCTCTACTCAAGTCCGATTTCTAACTCGAAGCAACCTCAACTCTATCATATTCAAACTGATTCCGATAAAGGTAAACGTTTTTTCACCATGAACCCAAAGGTTATTGCAGAGAAAAAGCAAAAATAAAGCTCCCGATTGTGGGATGAGTCATCGGCCAGCACTACCTCATTTCTGAATATGAAGAATTTCACCAAAGTTAGATGGGCTTCTACGGGGCTTCTTGAAGTTCAAAGAATGGAGGATGACCACTTTATCTTTCGCTTTCAATCCGAGGATTCCAAACAAAGCATGCTAGATATATATCCTATGCCTTTTGGAAACATGTTTCTCTTTCTTTGCCACTGGGTTTCTCACAAACCAATTTAGCGAAACCAATTTAGCGACTAAAGCTTGATACAGTCTAATTCCCTATCTCTGCATACAATATTTCAACGATGATGTACTTAGTGGCCTAGGTAGTCTCATTGGCAAGCCTATGTTCATGGATAGGTTAACCACTTCACAGTCTAGAATGGCTTTTGCTGGAATAGGTATGGAAATCAACGCCGGAGAAATTCTCCCTGAGTTCATAAATTCCATCGATGAGTTTGAAAAAGATTGTACACATGAAGTAATATGTGAATGGATGCTAACTCGGTGTTTAAAATGTAAAACCTTTGGCCACTCATGTGATGCTAAACCACCACATGAAAACATGATGCATTGATAAAGCCTCCCCATCACAGCTAGAAACTAGTTTAGGCAACCAAAAGTCGGTGGTCAGAATAACACAAGATGGATGTAGGTAAACAAAGGGATTGACACCCCTCATTAGAAAGTCTAAGATAAGGACAAGTATAAGAAGCAGAAAAGGAACAAGCCAAGACCAATACTCAAGCAAGTGAACTTCTCCCCCGTAACATTCTCTTTACCAACCTTCATTTTGAGGGTACTATACATAGTGTACAGAACTCCAATACTAAGGTGAAACGTACTGCTTCCACCACCTTGATCAGTCCAGACAAGTTCACTCCTCTTAGTGGTTGGATGAAGTTGGCATTAATGATACAAATGACACACCCAAAGCACAAGCAAAGGCGATATTAATGCTGAGGATAAACAACATAGTCACTTGAAATGTGTTAAGGAAGAAGACTATTTCTTTCCCCGTTGAAGCTGATTCTGAAGATGATAAAGCTACTAACGAGGAGACATTAAATATAGAAGAAGATAATCTATAAAATTGAAGGTCCACAAGAAATCAGGATGATATTCCTCCTCAAATTCTGAGGAGGACAGTGACAAATTAGTACATTCAGAAAAGGCAGCATCCAACTACTAAACATGAGGTCCCTTCTAAATCAATTTAAGAGGTTAGTGAGCTGCCCCCAAAACTAATGAATGTTGGGGTTCAGATGGACTCTACCCAGTCAAACAATGTAGCAGAGTTAAGGGAAGGAGAATCCAGAAGGGCTAAAACCAAAAGATGATTAAATTAGCTTGTTGGAATATAAAGGGATTAAATTCTCTTTTAAAACAGAAGGAGGTTAAAAAGTATTTACTTGAGGACCAAATCAATGTTACAAGCTTGGTGGAAGTAAAAGCTAGACAGAAAAATTTTGACAACTATAGCAAAAGGATATTTAGGGAATGGGAATCTACACACAATGTCCTGCCAGCTTCCGTATCTAGGATTTGGATGGAATGGAATCCTAATATTTTTGAAGGTCAGGTTTGGCATTGTGAGAAGTAAAGCATAACTTGTAAAATAAGGGCTAAGTTGCCTTCAAAAGAGGAATTTATCCCCACTGTGGTCTATGGAGTCAATGAAGAGAGCAGAAGAATGGCATATTGAAGGAGTTAAGCTATCAAAGGAGCATATATGATAACCTACATTGGATAATCATAGGTGACTTCAACATCATCATGGACGGTAAGGGAAAAGCATGAAGCAAGAAAGTGGACAGAAATGCAATCAAGGAATTAACTAACTGGATTCAACAAATGGATATGTATAATATTCCTTCTAAAGGATGTGAATTTACATGGTCAAATAAGCACGATGCTAACAAAAGGGTCTACACCAGGATTGACCGTATGTTCTACAATGAAGAATGGAAGAATATATTCTCAAATTTTCAACTGGACTATGAAGCCCCTGCAATCTAATTATTCTCCAAGATTTATGTCCATTAAATGAGGTAAAAACTTTTATCCTAAACCGTTTAAATTCATGAAAGGTTGTACAAAACACCCAAAGTTCAACACAATTTTAGAAAAGAGCTAGTTTGAACCAATGCCAGACAACCCTCTGATTAAGTTCATTAAGAAGCTGAAAAGGCTAAAGCCCCCCCCCCCCCCCCCTTCTAAAGGAACTGAACAAAAAACAATATGGCAACATCATAGGTAGTGTGGAAAAAACCAAACAAGATTTGAAAAATGGACAATTACAAGTCTTAAAGACAAAATTGATAACGACCTTCAAGCTATAGAAAAGGCCACTTTGGATGATTATATAAGACTCTTGAACTTTGAGGAATCCTTCCTTAAAGAAAAAACAAGAGTAAAGTGGATGAAGGAAGTGGATAGAGACTTCCAATTCTTTCACAGATCAATCAAATCTCATACGACAAAGAACAAAATCCTGAGGCTACAACATAAGAATGGTACCACCAAAGAGGATTATAACAAAGTAAAAGAGATGGCAACTAATTTCTTTGAAAACCTCCTCGTTGAATCTTTCCCAAATACCTGCACCAATCAGGTTTAGAATGGAAAGGTGCTTTCTAAGGATCAAAACAAACAACTTACAGCTCCAGTTTCAAAGGAGGAAATAAAGGACTCAATGAGGATGTATGGTCCTCCTGACACAGATGAGTTTACTATGAAGTTCTACACAGACAGCTGAGAGCTATTAGTTGATGAATTTTTGATACCTTAGTTCTTGTCAAAGATTTATCCTCTTACTTCTCTCATTGTAGCCATACACCACAATCAAGAAGAAAATAGATTGTGGAGGAGATTTGGTTGTGATCCTAATTGTAATGCATTGCTCCTCGCATTGTAGGACAGTACCCTCAAAGAGATTGGGTTCCACCCAACGCAAATCCTAGCAATAATGTTAGGAAGGTAGCAACCCAGCCTTTGAAGGTTCTGTTTGAAAAATTTTCGCAGTTTTGTTTTCTAAAATTTACTTCTACTAGACTTATAATTCCAATCATTTGCTTTCTATATAGGTTTTGAGATCCTTTTGCTTTATAGAGGTGTTTAAACATTTATATTCCAACAAGCTAACTTAATTATCTTCTAGTTCTGACCCCCTAGGCCTTATCTTACTCTTGTTCCTACTATATCGTTTAACTTGGTTAGAGTAGTGTCTACCAACGGGAGACCTTTAGGTTCCTGAAAGGGGGTGTCACCATCCCCTTCAAATAGATATGAAGGATCACTAGTCTCGTAATAGACCACCGAGTGATTTGTACCCCTTTTAAAGAGGATGTTTACTCTTAGCTTGTTGCAGGGGAGGCTTACTTTTGAGGTTTTCCTTAAAATTTGAGGTAGAGGACCAGAATCTTCGAAGCCAGCTTCCTGCTGGAACCACTCCTTTAGATGTCAGCATTTCCTAAAGTTGGTTCTTATGTGTCCCTTTTTGCAACCTTATTTAAGAACTCATCCTCAACACTAGTGCTAGAGGAAGAGGAAAGGCTATTTTTTTTTTTGAAAGACTTTTTCCTACTTAAGCCACTTGTCTGAGTATCCTCCTTTCCTGACCTTTAGAGACAATTTCCTCTTCATAGCCCATATAAGATGGAGAAGAAGAAAGTTTTTGTTCTCCTTCATTCTCCCACTTGTTTTGAACATTTAAAACCTCAAGATCATCATGAAAATTCTCATCCTGTTTATCCAGAAGATGATTGAATTTATTTGAAAAAATGGTGAAACCAGTTACTTCCTGAGCAGAGGTAGAGCGCTGGTCATTAGTCAAGGGAGTGTCAGGGATAGGATCATGGTCAATCTCAATTGGTTTGGGACTTGGGTACACAGGATGATCATGTCAAGGATTATTGATGGGTTACCTAGGATGGGAAGGCTTTCTTCAGCCAACACTTCTTCTACAACCTTAGCCTTACCTTTGTCTAGGTGTTGGGTTTTTCTAGGTTTTAACATTTTTGTTTCTCTGAACCCATTTAATGCCATTTTTACCAGCTACATTCAAGTTTCTTGACTGGGTACCTGAGGTAGGCACAGTGGGTCTTGAAGCTTATGGGGTTTTCAGGTTGAGTTTGGATGGCTTCACATGAATGTTTAAAGGTTTTTTTGCACTTAAGGCAATGGGAAGGCATCCATTCATTGATGACTTCCTGGGCACATTCATGTTCATATTCATCTATGTAAGTAACGGACTTAGGTGCTGCTTTCCCGCTTTAATTTCTACACAAATCCTAGCACAGGACACTCTTGATTGAGTAGAAGTAAGCCTATCCATGAACAGAGGCTTTTCAACATGACTACCTAGACCACTAAATACATGCATGTCGAAATAATGTCGACATAGGTTAAGAAATTGGATCCAAACAGGAATAGTATCTAATTTAAGATGCTGGATGGGCAAGAATCCAAGCTTAAGAAAGAGGACTATGTTCCCAAAGGTTAGGGGGAAGAGTCAATGATACACTGCTTTGATTCTTCAAATTGAAATTAAAAAACGTAAAGATCATCCTCCACTCTTTAAACTTCAAGAAGACCACTGGAGCTCAATCATTCCTCGGCAAATTTCTTCACGTTGAAGTATAAGGTAGCATTTCCCATAATCTGGCCAATAATAGAGGAGACACATTTCTGCTTTGATTTAGCAATCATTTTTGGGTTGATAGAGAAGAATTGTTTTCCATTATCATCAACAATCTGTTGTTGATTTACAGTAGTGGAGGCTTCGAGACGAAAATCAGACTTGACCAAGGAGGCCCAAGCTGAGCTTAATTAGCAAAACCCAAACATTTTTAAAGTAAAAGCGCGAGTGAATTGTTCTCTGACCGCTTGTAGCAGCGGTCAAAGAGGCCTAGGCCTGAGAAGAGGATGTAGCTGCTGTATCAAACAATCAATAGGAGAAGAGAGGAAGGATTTGGTTATAAAAGGAGGAGGACAATGGTTTCAGATGAGCGACGTTATCGATGTAAAATGAACGTTTGTGGCAGTGAAAATGACCTTTTATGGTGGGAAAGAGGAGAGAGAATGAGTGGGTTAAATTAGATATTTTGGAAACTTATTGAGAGGCGAAAGCTATTTACTTAGAGTTATAGTGACGTATATTAGCTTTCTTAGAGTTATACTGACTTATAATTTGAGCGTGCAGGGTTGCTTTGGTTTGACTAACACTATCCCCTGCACTTTGGTGGAGACACTAAATTTTTGACTTTGAATTTGCAAGCCTGGTTCGGCTTGTTTTGCAGACACTAAATTTTTGACTTCGAATTTGCAAGCTTGGTTCGGCTTGTTTTGTACATTATTGCCTGCATCTTTGAATATGGTTCATCTGGTTTTGCTACATATATGACTGAGTCAGTCATTAAGTTTATCATTTAATAGCCTTGATGACATTTTTTGTATCATTTGTAACTCCAGTTTCATTTGCTTTCACCTAGTGTCCACTTCCTATTTGGGTATATATGATTCACTCTCTTCTATTCTCTATTGTATTATAAGCAATAGTCTTTTTTTGTAATTTAAATTTTATAAAAGCCCGAAGGCAAATAGAAAGGATTTACATCAGAGGTTGCGCATAATGGCAACAAATAGCAGAGTCAATGACTATGAACGGCCCAAAACAAAAAGGTGGCTCTCAGACCTTTAACAATATGAACAGCCAACCGTACAAAATAAGGCCAAGTAAAGAGAGATGGGGCAGGATATGAAACTAAATATACATCGACATGACTCGTAGTAACAAAAATTCCAAAAGTGAAGAGCCATGTATTCACAAGCAAAAGGCAAGTCTCTCCGCCCACGCAGAACGCAGTAGATGGCCAGAGGAGCAACGGAGCAGCAACCGAAGTATAAACGAATAGAAACCACCTCCAAACATAACTCTTGGGGGCAGTCAAAACCACGTAGACATTCCAGAAGCTAGAGACCCAGTGCTCAGTGATGATAACGCAGGTGAAAAGCATGAAATATACACAGGACTCCATGAAACCCAGGCCGCAGGAACCCCAAGTCCAAACCGATGAGAAAATCCCAGGGAAATCATTGGAAGATACCGAAAGAGTGAACCAAAAGGAAATAGAGCAGGAGCTGCCAAAATCATCCCAAAAAACCTGTCAAAAAACACAAACCACAGCAGTACCAAGAACCAAGAAGGCTAATAGAGAGACCGACAACATGGCAAATATATAGAAATAAGAGTTAACCCCCCAAGTAGAAAATGGAAGAAGGAAGTCCAAGATTAAGTGCAATATCCCAGTTGTTATGCGTTTTCCTTACTTTCCTCCAAGAGGAGGCAGCAAATCTAATGTTTAGCATGATGTCGGTGAAAATTACAGATTCAGGCCTACTAGTTCTAGTATGAAACCTTTGATTGTGTTCCTTCCAGAGGAGGTAGATTGTAATGGAAAAACTGAGAAAGGCCAAGTCCCTTTGAAATTTGGAGCGCCAGTTATTATTTAGTAACCAATCCTGAAGTCTATCCCAATTATACTCAATGGATCTACAATTCAATTGTCCAGTGATATCAGTCCAGACCCGGTTTGAGTAAGGACATTGGAAAAATAAGTGATTTTGACTTTCCTGCTGTTGATGGCAAAGATGGCATAGATCATCATCCACAATACCCCATTGAGCAAGCTTTTGAAGAGTAGGAAGCCTCTCCCAAAATGCAATCCAAAGGATAAATGCAAATCTAGGGAGAATGCAACTACTCCAGACTATTCTAGTCCAAGGCACAGGAGGGGAAGGGGATTCAACATCCCAAAGAGCGCTATGAATAGAAAAATTATGTGAAGGAGTCCATCTCCAAGAATCATTCCTGCTGGAAACAGGAATAGAACGACAGGAATTGTAAAAGTTAAGGACTTGGTTATCCCAACTTCTACCAAAAGGCAAATTCCAATTTGTACCCAGCAACACATCAGAAACCTTGGCACCTAAGGGAATGTTCAGTTTCTGTCTAAGGCCAGGGAATTTCTTAATCAAGATGCCCCAGGGGTGCCAGGGGTCGTACCAAAAGGAGGTAGAAGTACCAGTTCCAATCACACGTTTTATGAAAGGCTCAAACAAATCTCTAATCCAAAGCAAACGTTTCCAAATCCAAGAGTCTTTTTGCTTAGGATCCACTTCCCAAAGGGAAGCACCCTTAAGGATAATTGTGTGCACCCATTTAACCCAGAGAGATTCCTTCTCATTACAAATGGACCATATCTGTTTCATCAAATAGGCATTGTTCAATCGGAAGAGATTAGGAAGCCCCAAACCCCCCCCCCCCCCATCCTTAGGTTTACAGAGATCCAACCATTTAATTTTTGCCTTGTGTGAACTTCCCCAAAGAAAAGTCCGAAGAAGACTTTCTAAAGAAATATAACCTTTGGGAAATTGCTCAACAATCTTATTTCAGATCAATTTGTATATACAGATAAATTGAACACTTTGGTTTCTCAAGAGAGAAAACCTCTATCTTTCTATCTACAGTGTCTACTCTATTTATACACTTGGCTCTAACGGTAATATTGAAGTAGCAAACGGCTACTGTCCCTAATAAAAATAAACTGTAAATACTTTTCCTTATTTACAAATATTCTTCTATTTTCTACACTCCCCCTCAAGCTTGGTGTAGATATTTACACAACCAAGCTTGGTAGATAATCGTTGGAACGTCAGACTTGAGACAGATTTCGTCAAAATGTCAGCAACTTGTTCATGCGATGGAATGTACCGAATGTCTAGTGTTTTGTCCTCCAACTTCTCTTTGATGAAGTGCCTGTCAATTTCCACGTGTTTTGACTTATCATGATGCATGGGATTTTCCGCCATATTGATGGCTGATATATTATCACAGTATAGCCTTATACAAGCAGCTTGAGCACAGTGGAGATCAAGTAGTACTCTTTTAATCCACAGACCTTCGCAAATACCTAAGGCCACCGCCCTTAATTCCGCCTCAGCAGTGCTTCTTGCAACAACGGACTGTTTTTTACTGCGCCAAGTAACCAAGTTTCCCCATAAATATGTGGCATATCCAGAAGTAGACCTCATGTCCCCTTTTGAGCCTCCCCAATCGGCGTCTGTGAATACTTGTATTGTTCTGTCTTCCGTTTTTCTAAAGAATAATCCCTGTCCTGGAGCACCTTTGAGATACAGAGCCAGGTTGCATTTGTTCCTGTGACAGTGTTGGTGACACTGCCTGAACTTCATTTTTCTTCCGTCTCGCATAAACCTGGAGCAGCGGAGAGGCATCCTTCTGCCTTGCTTCATCACTGGACCTTGCTTCACTATCGCAGCCTGAGTTGTTTTCCCTTTCATGGTGTGCTTCCATTGGGTTCACAGGTTCCTGCAAGTCTGAAATATTCCTTGAACTTGGGTTAGTAGTGATGCTTCGATCAATAATACTCCAATATTCTGTCTCTGATGAGTTAAGTGATGGGACTTTGCAATAAAACGGCTGTTTTTCATCAAATATCACATCTAACGAGACATACAATTTCTTAGTAGTAGGACAATAACATTTATATCCCTTTTGATTACTAGAGTACCCCACAAAGATGCACTTAATTGACCTACCGTCTAATTTACTTCGAGTATGCGGTTGTACGAAGACATAAACCGTGCAACCAAAGTTCCTAAATGGAACTTCTGACATTAGATGTGTGTGTGGGTATTTTTCTAATAAAACCTGCTTTGGTGTCTTGTGATATAATACTCTGGATGGCATCCTATTAATCAGGTAGACAGCAGTTAATACTGCTTCTCCCCAGAAATGTTTTGGGACATTCATATATAGCATTATTGCCCTGGTTACCTCCATGATGTGCCTGTGTTTCCGCTCAGCAACACCATTCTGTTGAGGGGTATAGGTGTTAGATGTTTGATGATGAATCCCCATACTAGATAGAAAGGTACTTACCTCGGAGTCCATATATTCCGTCCCATTGTCGGACCTGAGTGTTTTTATTGAGGCACCAAACTGATTCTGAACAAGCATCACAAAGGACTTGAAAATTTTTGAGAAATCTGACTTATGCTTCATCAAGAAAATCCAGGTTAGTCTTGTATGGTCATCTACAAATATAACAAACCACTTACTTCCATTAAGACTAGAGACTCTGGATGGACCCCATACATCTGAGTGTATAAGGTTGAAAGGATGACTTGCCTTGTAGGCTTTAGGTGCATAATGACCCCTGGTCTGTTTAGCAAGCAAGCATGTTTCACAAACCAACGAATCAAGATTAACATTACCAAATAGTTCTGGCTTGAGCCGTTTCAAGTACATAAAGTTGGGATGACCCAACCTAGCATGCCATAACAAAATGAGACTTCTTCTAGTAATAACAGTGTCAATGTCCAAATCCTGACCCTGCTCATCTATTCTAGGAACACTATCATTAGTACAAGTGTTCATGCAAGAATATAACCTAGAAGGGTCTCCAAAAACAGATCTTGATTCGTGTGTCAAAAGATAGAGTCCATCCTGGTAACTACCAAGTCCAATCTTCTCCTCCAAAGTTTCCTTCTTCAAAGCTTTCCCCTGAAAGCAATTGAGAGGAAGGAGGAAACATTCAGATGGAGAAAAAACAGTTAGACAATGATTGTCTAACATAGCTTTTCCTACAGAAATTAAATTGCACTTGAGTTGAGGTACATGCAGGATATTTTTTAGTATCAGTTTTCTGGACAAATAGATATCCCCCTTTCCTATTATGTTTAAGCCTAGTCCATTAGCAATTCGTACCTGTCTAGGATACTGGAATAATTCATATTTGTGAAACAGATACCTTTGGGATGTCATATGATCCGTTGCTCCTGAATCAACAATCCAGGAGCAGTTCTTACCTCCAAACCTAGTGCTTGCCATAGTTGCTGTAGTCTGTGGTACAGTCTCCTCATTCAGCTGACTGTTGAGTAGCTTCAGTAAGGCACCAAGTTGATCCTGAGTTAACTTTTGATTAGGATTCTCCTGCATGATACTAGATGCATCATTCTGATTCTGATTCATCCCTTGCTCCACAGTCACCATATTGCCTTTAGAATTCCTCCAGTTGCTTTGAGTATCAGCCCGAGACACATTGTCAGACTTCCAAGATGGATGCATGTTCTTAGATTGATGTTGGAAGTACCTAAAAGGAGGCTTGACATTTGAACCTGGACGTCTATAACATTCCTCAAGCGTATGTCCTGGTTTCTGACAGTACTTACAGAACTTCTTCTGATGGAAGCCACCACCATTTCTTTTCACGGTTAGACCAACAGATTGAGTCACTGTCGACTCACTTACTCCAGTTTTAGTTCCAGCAACAAGAGCAGAGGACTCTTGTGTAGGATTAGGCCCCAGCATGACTTTTATTCTGCTCTCTTCCTGCCTTATTTGTGAGAAAGTAGCAGCCATGGTGGGAAGAGGCTTAGTTCCCAAAATCCTACTTCTCACGGCATCAAGGTCTTTGTGGAGTCCAGCTAAGAAACTGAAAATCCTCTCAGTTTCTTTGATATTTTTGTACATCTGCTCATCTGTAGGCCCACTCCACTTGTATACCTCAAAGGAGTCGATCTGTTGCCAGATATGGGAAAGACTCCCATAGTATTTAGAGACTGTTTGATCTCCTTGTTTAATCTCCTTTAGTTGAACCTTGAGTTCATATAGCTCTGCAATATTATCTTTCTTAGAATACATCTCCCTGGTGGCCGTCCAGATCTCTTCTACCGTGTTATACAACATGAAAGTTTCACTAATTTCTGGGTTCATGGACCCGAGTATCCATGACATAAGCATGGAATTTTCGGCTTCCCAGGTGTGAAATTTTGCATCATTTTCAGCTGGGATGACAATTTTTCCAAGCAGATAATCCTTCTTTCCTTTCCCAGTGATGAACAACTCTATGGCTCTGCTCCATGCAAGGTAGTTATTCCCGTTGAGTTTGACAATATTGATCGGAGCAGAGTCTACCATAAGAGAAGGAGAAGGGTTGGATTTTTGCGTGGAAGATGTTACCTCGCTCTGTTCAGCCATAAAGGAGATGAAATTTTGAAGATGGAAGTTTTGAAGATGAAGAGCGAGATTGAGTATGGAGGGCTACTGCTGAAGAAGTTCTGGATGATTCTGCTGAGGAAGAGTGTTTAGATGGTGGAGTTGGAAGCGGTGGTGTACTCGAGGGAAAAGGCAAAAATGATTTGAAGGTGTGGTGTAATCGAGGGAAAGGACGTGTTGTCCTGGTGAGAGAAAGAAATTTTGTATTTTAATCCTCAATTGCCGGAAATCGAGGCAGAAGGAAAGAAAAAACAAAGAAAACTTCTGTCTCTGATAGTAACGTGTCGTAGCGAAAGTTGATATGCAGGCCAAGTGGCTTCAGACAATTCCACAGATTGTAGACAGATGGCTATTTTGCTTTCACGTGAGGGTACTTTCCTCTGAGAGCGTTTCGAGGAATTAAAGTAAAGAATCCCTCTTTTTTTTAATTAGGAAATTTCTTCCCCTTCCTTTTTATAATTGAAAAATCCCACCTTTTCAGACTGGGTTCCCTTTCTTGCGGTCCCCCTTTTACAAGAAATATTTTATTAAAAAAAACTTCTTCGTGGGTTCCTCACTCCACCTTCTTCTTTGTGGGTTCCCCGCTGTTCCAGAGATCCAGAGATGAACTCCTCTTCCTCTGAGAAAAACTCCTACTTGGAAGAGACCCCTTTTGCATGAGACGAAAAACAATATATCTCAGATTTGCTTAAACCAGGGCTCTGATACCATAAAGAAATATAACCTTTGGGAAATTGCTCAACAATCTTATTTCAGATTAATTTGTATATACAGATAAATTGAACACTTTGGTTTCTCAAGAGAGAAAACCTCTATCTTTCTATCTACAGTGTCTACTCTATTTATACACTTGGCTCTAACGGTAATATTGAAGTAGCAAACGGCTACTGTCCCTAATAAAAATAAACTGTAAATACTTTTCCTTATTTACAAATATTCTTCTATTTTCTACACTTTCAATATCCTTAACAACTTTCCTAGGGAGAAAAAAAGCAGCCGTCCAGTAACGAACCATGGCAAGGAGAACTGAATTGATTAAATGCAAACGACCACCATAGGAAAGTTTGGAGACAGTCCAACTTGAGATTCGAGCTTTAATTTTGTCAAGGAGGGGAGGCAATCAATGTAGGATAGTTTCTTGTTGATGAGAGGAAGGCCAAGATATTTAATGGGAAGAGAACCAAGTGGAATCCCTAAGCAATCAGAGATCCATTGCTTTCTAGAGTTTGAGATCCCAGTCACAAAAATTTCACTTTTTGTGAGGTTTGGAGAAAGACCCGACTGGATCTTGAAAGAGTCCAAAGTGCATTTAATAGCACGAATGGACTCTTTGTCAGGACTGGACAGGATGAACAAATCATCAGCGAATGCAATAGAGCAGAGATTGAGAGAACTGCATCTTGGGTGATATTTAAATCTCCCAAGGTGGACTTGATTTTTGAGAGCTTGAGTGAAACCTTCCATAACAAGGATGAAAAGAGTTGGAGACAATGGGTCACCCTGCCGTAGACCACGGCTGGAGTGGAAATTCCCTGTGAGAGACCCATTTAAGTTAATGGAGAAAGTGGGCGTGGAGATGCACAAGTGAATCCAGTTCCTGACAGACTCAGTAAAATTCATATACGAGAGAATTGACATGAGATAGTTCCAACTAACCGTGTCAAAAGCTTTCATGATATCCACCTTAATAGCACAACTGCTAGGACCACCAGATTTCTGATAAGACCTAACCAAGTCATGCATTAAGAGGATGTTATCTTGGATGTTCCGACCCTTAACAAAAGCAGATTGGTTTTCATCCATCAAAGAAGGAAGGAAAGGCTTGATCCTATTAGCAATAATTTTAGAAATGACTTCATAGCACACATTGCAACAGGAGATAGGTCGAAAATCTCTCATTTTAACAGGGCTGTCATTCTTGGGAATGAGAGATATTGCAGTGGTATTTAAAGGGTAATAGATGTAGTTATGAGTGAAGAAGTACTCAATTGCTTCCAAGAAGTCTTTACTCACAATTTCCCAGTTTGATTTAAAGAATTCCACTGAGAAGCCGTCAGGACCTGGGGCACTATCATTTTTCATTGAAAAGAGAGCGTCTTTGATTTCTTTGTGTGAAACTTGAGAGCTTAAGGATGCAGCTTGGGAATCAGACAAGTAGTGACCAGACCATTGGAGTTGAGGGAGGTTGGTAGTATTAGTCTCAGAAAAGAGATTAGAAAAGAACCCAATTGCAAGGTCTTTAACCTCCTCATAGTTTTTAGTCCAAATCCCATTGTCATCTTGAAGTCTGAGGATTTTGTTTTTGGCCGTATGGACTTTGATTGTTCTATGAAAGAATTGGGAATTCCTATCACCCTCCTTCATCCATTTAATTCTAGATTTCTCCCTTAGAAAGCTTTCTTCGAAGGTTGAGAACCTAATGTAGTCCTCAAGGGCATTTTGCTCTAACTGGAAATCAAGACTGTTACCCCCATCCATGGCAAGCTTCTGAGCATTCTCAAGATTCTGTCTAGCCTCCAGAACTTTGGCGGATATGTTGCCAAAAAATTGGTTATTCAATGCTCTAAGGGGGTCCTTTAACCTTTTGAGTTTATTTGTCAAGCGAATTTGTGGGTTACCTTGGATTGGGATATTCCAGTTACCCCCAACCAAAGACTTGAAATTAGAGTGTTTCATCCAGCCTTTAATGAAACGAAAAGGTTTAGGACCGAAGTTGTCAGAGGATTTAATTGATAGAATACCAGGGGAATGATCAGAGATGGTAGGGGCTTCAAAATCCAATTTATAATTAGGGTATTTTTGATTCCACATGTCATTACAGAAGGAGTGATCAATCTTAGAGTAAACCCTACTCCCAGCCTCTCTCTTATTAGACCATGTGAACTGAAAGCCTCTCGAGGGCATGCTGAGAACGTCCAGAAACTGAATGCATTCACGAAATTCCTGGACAGCACCCCTATCAATTCTCTGATTGCCTTTCTTCCCACAGCTATCAAGGACCACATTGAAGTCACCCATGATAAGCCAAGGAAGATTGCTATAAAGAGCATGTGGTATCTAAGAGCAGCCCAAAGATCTCGTTGTTGCCTTTTATCATTAAAGGCATAAACGAAAGTGATGATGAAGTTAGCTTGATCTGGGGATTTAGATGAAACCCTGCAGGTAACACATTGTTCCTCAATGTGTAAGACCTGGCAAGTGAAGAGGTCCGGATTGAGGCCAATCCAAATACGAGTAACTGAGTTTGGGAGAGTATTATGAATAACATCCCAATGTCTAAAGATTCGTTGAGAGAAAGGCAGGAAATTTTGGGTTCTTACCTTGGTCTCCAATAAACCTATAATATTGATACCTTTGTTCCTAATGAATGACTTAACTTCTTTTTGTTTCAAGGGGGAGTTAAGGCCCCTTATGTTCCAACAAGCAATATTGATCATCTCTTGGTTCTAGCTCCCCTGGGCCGTCCCCTACTCCTATTCCTGTTCCTTTGTCTAGAGGGAGGTGAAGGTGAAGTCTCGGATCTGATTTTGGAAGTTTCACCAGAATCAAGAAGAGAAGAGGGATTCCGGTTACTGACTTTAGTAATCACAGATTTCAATTTTGAGGGATGAGGGTTAGAGGCCTGAACCGTAGGGGATTCATCCTCACCCTCAGAACTGGTAGAGAGATACCAACTGGAATCATTTTGATCTTCCAGTTTAGCATTAATGCTTCGAATATGCTCTGCAAGAGTTTTATTATAATCCTCCTCAATATTCTCAGACCCCCCCAATTGGGGGGTTAATCCTTTAGGACTTCCACTTTCATTAAACGAAGTGAGGAAGTCATCTTTGTCCTCGTCGCAAAGCAAATTTAAAGCATCAAATTTATTTTCAGAGGAATGGACCTCAAGCCTACTGGGGCTGTTAGTAGGAGATTGTGAAGGTTGTCTAAATGTTTGAGGGTCCTTTGGAAACTTACTGTTTCTGGATTTTTGAGGGGTAGCTTTAGGAGGAATAAAGCTCCTCCCAGTGGCAGGACCTTTGCTGCCTTTACCTTGATGGGGAAAGAACGATGAGGGTTTGTGAGGAAAACCCCCAGTACCAGTCTTAGCCTGGGAGGTGGGGGTTGTGCAGTCATGGCCAAATGTCCTGCATTTGGGACAAATGGATGGCATCCATTCATAGATCACTTCTTGGGAACACTCAGTCCCGTCTTCATCTTTGAAGTAAATGATACTAGGGGGTTTCTCACCAGCGTTAATTTCAACACATATCCTAGCAAAGGCTACACGGTTTTGGGTAGTTGTAAGCTTGTCCATAAACAAGGGCTTACCCATTAACGAACCCAGGCCACTCAGAACCTTGGCATTGAAGTAATGCAGTTTCAGATCTGGGAGTTTAACCCAGACTGGAACTGAGTCCAGACTAAGTCTTTGGATTGGCTTTTCAGGAGACCAAGGCCAAAGAAAGAGGACACGGTTGCCGAAGGGAAGAGGGGAAAGATCTAAAATGCTTTGCTTTGAGTCATCCGACTGAAAGCGAAAGACAAAAAGATCGTCCTCCTTCCTTTGGACTTCGAGCAAACCCTTAGCGGACCAGTTATCTTCCGCAAATTTTTTCATATTGAAGAAGGAGGTAGGATTACCCATTACCTGTCCGATAATCGCCGTGCTCCACTTCCTCTTTGACGAGATAACATCATCTGGGCTGATTTCGAAGATCTTCTTACCCTTTTCATTCCGAATCTGAGTGTGCGAGAGGGTTGAAGCTGCATCCGGAGAAAAATCTGGCTTGAGCAAGGAGGCCCAAGCAGATTTAGCCCTAACAACTTGCTGCATGTTGATATTATGGACCAACAACAGGAAGTTGAGCCATAACAAGAAGATGGGAGGAAGATTAAGAGGGTCTCCGACCGCTAGGGCAGCGGCCGGAAATTTTAGGGTTCGAACAGTAAGACCGAAGTGGATCGAAGCTTATTTGATGAGTTAGGGAGAAAGAAAGAGGAGATAGAGGGGGAGAGGAAGAGGCGAAGGTAGGAGAGAAGAAGGAACCGCGGTGGATTTTCGAACGTTGACGGAGGAGGACACGGTGGGGAGAGAGAGAAAATTCAATCCGTTGGGGAGAAAATTCTAGAGAGAAGGGGGAGCGTTTTTTCGAAGAGAGAGAAACTCACCCAGGAATTTAGCCAGATTCTTCTATTATAAGCAATAGTCTCTTTTTAATGCCTATTTTAATGGCTAACTTTTTGTAAATGTGCATATATCTATGAAAATTTGACTTTAAAAAACACAAATAAAGAAATCTGAACTATTGACAAGCGTTTCCCTTGAGGAAACAATCTGGTAGTTATCAACCACAATCATAAACACATCAGAAGACTATAAAGTTGCAAAATTGTCCAGACAAAAGCACCAAGCAAATACAACATAAATTTAAATCAACAACTTTCCGAAGAAATCATTTGAGTACAACAAGAAGACTTCTTTTAGCGTTCTTGCCACTAGGCCAAGAAAAGAAAGCATTTGAGTAGGTCAAGAAAATAGGAAGGTCAACTCATCAATCATCGTCACAAACCATTCCCAAAAGATGAAATCATATAACTCAGATGCAAAAGGCAAACCCAAGAGTCCCATCAACAAAACAGATCGAAAACACCACTGGCGTACACGACATAAGGAAGCAACGACAAATAACAGTCAGGAATTTGTCAAGGTTCAGACAATCAATGGAATATAAAAAGCAAATAATCAGGTCAAGTTCTCTAAGCTGGATCCTCCAAGGAAAAACAAACAAACAAAAAAGAATGACTGAAATTACAACCCACGAGATAAGACAAAGAGCATGAGGTAGTTTTGTAATTCGACTGACATCTGGAAGACTGGAATAGATATAAAAAAGTGTAGGAAACCGATGGAAGAGGATTGAAACAATTTTAGCAAAGATTCATAGAATTATCACTTCTCTGTGCTCAGACTCTTCCTTTCCCTGTTGAACTCATGAAGCCAATCTTCATCTTCATTGTCAAGATCGTACTCAACAAATTCTCCAATTTCAGATCGAGCTACAGTTGGTAAAAGAGATAATAATTAACAAGGTCATCAAGAAGCTAAACAAAAGACAGCTGCCTTTGTACCTCCCCTTGCACGTATATAGGATGTTGGCTGAGCAAAAGTGCGGGAATAATCTCTCTCATATGTATCAACAACCACAAACTCTGGTGTAGGTATTTCAGAGGCCACTTTCTTTCCAGGGGCTTGCTGAGTCTGAGAAAGAAATGCAAACAAGCAGACTTGATTAAATGAAGTTAAAGATGGCACAAATCGACACTACATTTTATACTGCTTGGATTTCACCAATGACGCACCACATTTTATCCCTGGTAAAATAACTTTTTTTTTTGCTTTCTCGATTGATGTGAACTTATGGCATTTATAATAGGAAAGCCCGAACTAGACAAAAATTCTCTGGTACACATACTAAGCAAAGCGGACATATGAAGGTCTTGTTAACCACAAAAGATTCTTTGTAGAGTATTGCACATGCATGCTAAAGACATAGACATAGCAACTACAATAATAACTACACAATCCAGTATAACTATTCCTAAGGTGCCATCTTGCATTTCTCGGCACATGATAAGCAAAGGCACATAGCAAACATAAAACAAATGAAGAAAGAACAAAGATGAAACACAAAGAAGGTAATAAATCTGAACCGGGGTGTAAAAGCTTCTTGCAACAATCGGGATGAACATGAAAACACAAAAAAAAAATGTTAAACAACAGCTTTGAGGGATTTGGACAGCTCCACTAAATCAGCTTCCTTAAAGATTTCCAAACTTCACCAATCCAACTCCAAAAATTTGACTTCTCTTCCTTTAACATAATGTTCTCGCCACTTCGAAAGCTAGGTGTTTTAAAAGACGCCTATGAATAACTGTCGATTCCCTCTCCCTCCATCTCCCTCCCGCATAAAAATGTACTTGCCCCGACAACTACAATGTTACAACAAAAATGAAGCATTCTTATGTAAATATCACGAAGCAAAGAATGAAAGTGAAACATAAAGATGGTATTAAATTTAAACCAGACACGTAAAGGCTTCTTGTGCCAATCAGAGATAACCATGAAAAGATCGAAAAGGTTAAAAGGAAATTTTGAGAGATTTGGACAGCTCCACTAAATCAGCTTCCTTAACCATTTTCAAAATTCACATCTCAATCCAACTTCAAAAATTTTACTTCTATTCCTTTTAACAGGATGTTCTCGCCACTCGAAAACTAAAGATGCATCATTAACAACAGTCAATTCCTCCCCCCTTTATCTCTGTCCCCATAAAAATGAATTACTTTCCCTGACAACTACTATTTTACAACAAAGAGGAAGCATTCTTGTGTAAATATCATGAAGCATGGCATTATGTGAAAATTGATACTCATATTAAATCTAAAATGGTATAAAAACTGTGAATTACAAACTTGTAGTAGTTAATTCATATATTGTTATATATTGTTGTAGTTGTCATATTGTTGGACTCCCTCCCTCCCAGGTTATAAAACCACATAAAAAAAAGACCAGGAATTGAGGATAAAACGTCAAAAAGGTCCTTTAATAATCGTATTTCCAATTTACGCATTCTTTTGCTGTCGAGTTGCGAAAAAACGGACAATTTGGTCAACTACTATTCTTTCCTCATTCACAAGAAATGGCAATCATTTTTGGACATCTAAAAAAATATGGACTTACAACTTTGTCTGGAGGGAGTATTAAGTTTTGTACTACTTTAAATATGAAACACCTGTGCATAAAGGAGGATCTGGTATTCTAAAGAGTGAATGAGAATAAACTATTAACTGCTGACCCTACTCTTATGGGGAAACAAAGCTAGAATATTAGTAGTGACGGTTCCTGCTATGGACATTCTACAAAGGAGTTTCTTTAACACAACAGACTTTACTAGGACGAATAATCACAGTCCAAAAAATTAGACAAAAGAACTTCAACACGTTGCTCCAGATAAGCAGCATATTAACTGGAAGGACACGTGGAAAACACCCGTATATTCCAGCCAGACATTTTTCCTACTTTGGCCATTAAATGTAATTTGATCAGAGATCCTTTAAAATGGAAATGAATACGAATGAATAAAGTCCAGAAGAATTTTATTGTCGTTAGACATTACAGCTGGTATATATTAAGAGAAAGCAGAAGTGGATAACATGGCACGTTTTCTAGCCCAAATTACCAAACCAGACGTAGACATTTGACACACAATTCTGTCATGTTGAAAGGTGCATTAGAATCAGTTAACCATGACGCACACTAATTTAACGGTCACGACACGTGGATCAAATCCCCTTCAACATGAATTAAATTCGACTACATATAGCATCTATATTTAAATTTTCAACCTATGTCATCAACACAAGTCATACGCGGAAAAGAGACAGCAGCGGTCCTATTAGATTAAAGGGGGGGAAATGATAGCCTAACTATGATTTCTGCAAAAATTATGTCTTTTTTAGAGGAGAAGACCTTGGAAATATCATGAAGGCTAAAAATCAGGTAAAACTCCCATAATAGAAAAGCATAAAAAGTATTACTTCCTTACCGAGACCGACTCATCTACCATCACAGAATAGCAGGCATCATCTGTAAAGAAAATGAATGTTCCCCCAAAAGTTAACGCGGAACTTGGGGGGTATTGATTCTTGAATGAACTTTTACTTTCATTATCCGTTTTTACACATTCTGTGTATTCTTGAGCATACATGTGTAGCAGAGTTGGAGGTACAGGTGGGCATCAGAGCATGACTTTTAACTCATTTATTACATGCAGATACTGCCATTGCAACCGACTCATCAAGAAATCCCTGTTCCCTAGCAGACTTTGCGGATTACAATAATGTCAAAGATAAAAGCCTAAACAAAGATAAATCACCAAAACAGGTGCTAGAATTCCAGAACCAAATTTAAGATAATATTAAGAAAAAAAGTTGTACCTCATTGTCAACCTCTGCAGCCAAACGGAGTATTTGCGAGTTCCGTGCACTTGTAGAGGACTCATCATCTTCAAAATCTTTCACAGATTTCACAATAGGAAGCTTCTTGTTGAAATCAAGTGGCCTTGGCCTAATAGACAATCTACTCATACTAACTCAACAGCTCAGTTCTCAACTTCTAACCACCACCACCCCTCACCCCTAATTCAATTCCACTCAAACGCCTCTTTCTTACTCAAAAGGGGATAGCATTCAACACCATCACCCTCCTCTAACTACAATAACCAAAA
Organism: Eustoma russellianum; assembly: GCA_036186865.1. Taxonomy (NCBI): domain Eukaryota; kingdom Viridiplantae; phylum Streptophyta; class Magnoliopsida; order Gentianales; family Gentianaceae; genus Eustoma; species Eustoma russellianum. The sequence goes on along the minus strand of AP025055.1, from coordinate 2,661,401 downwards.
TCCTAACCCGAAAACCCAAAAAAAAAACGATTACTCCCAGCTTAACCTAATCACAAGACAGAAACAAAGAAACAGAAATTTCACTTCAAATTATCGGCTTTCTTTTCCAAAATCAAATGTGAAACTTCGAGGGTTCACATTTTCTTAAAACCCTAACATCAATTCTGAGCAGAAATATTAACCTATAAGTGATATGCGTATGGATCCATGATTATACATGGAATAATCATGGAGATACAGTAGGTACTTACAGAAGAAATGTTAATTTTGATTGTAAGATATGAAGGAAGAATAAAGGGGTCCGACGAGCCCCGTACCCGATAACCCAAATAGTTAAACAGTTAATATGGGCGCGAATTTTTTTTGCTTGTTAAAAAGCGACAGAGGAGACCGGCCGGCGAGTAGACTCGCCGACGTTTAATTCCAACTGTGGGTCTCGGCCCAAATAGCCTTTTGTGGGCTGTGGACTGCTTTGTTAAAGCCTTCTTCTGAAAAATATTTTTCTTTTAAGAGCAACCAGTGAAAATTACTTAATTGGGCACTCTTCCTTGATTTGAATCAAGTAAATTTAATATAATCTTTGTTTCATGTTTTCAATATAAGTAAAAAAATTTATAATAACCTATTATTTCCGTTAATTTTGTTATTTTCTGTATATGATAACAAATTGGGAAATAGGAAAAAATAACACATCTAAACTTTTCCTTGTAGGTTGTATGTTGATAATCACATAAAAAATAGTTTAAATCATAAATTAAGCTTCAATTGGAAGTAAAATATCAGTTAAAAAATGAATAATTTGTACGTGTTACCATCAAGCCTCAAAGAATACCGAGTCGTGAAGGTAGGACGAAGCCACGTACAACTTCTATAGAAGGTTCGAGCATTTTATGTAATGTACTTATAATAATTTTACCAGACTCAATGACGTAAACACTTGAAACCTTTAAGAAATAGGTTAGAGGCTATCAGCTTGAACACTGATGAAGGTAGCAAGGTCATGAATGAGAAGCTGAAGATTGAGTTGAATCTGAGCAAGATTTTGATTCTGATTATTGAATTATTCGGCTGAACCATAAGTGGAGATGGCAGCGTAAGGAAATGGTCATTCGACCTTTAGATTGAATCAAGCAGTATCGAATGATAGTCCGCTTCAAAATGTAGTGTTTGGATCAAGAGGAAATCAACACGTAGTAACTGAAAATTCGTTGCAGAATCCATATTACTTGCATCCTAACGATAGTCCCGCTATTGTTCTTGCACAACCTCCGTTGAATTCGCACAATTATCATACATGGAGTAGAACTTTTGAAATGGCACTGGTAGTTAAAAATAAGGTTGGTTTCATCGATGGTACTATTATAAGGCCGTTCAGTGATGATCTGCAGTATTCTGTTTGGAGACAAGTCAACACAATAGTGTAATCGTGGATGATGAATTCAGTATCTCAGTCTATAGCTCAGAGTATTATGTGGTTCGATAGCGCTAGTGATGCCTGGAATGATTTGCGTTTGAGGTATGGAAGCACTGACCCTTTTCGATTGTCAAATTTACTTAAATCCTTTTATAGCATCAAGCAAGAAACATTGAGTGTTGGTGAATACTTTACCAAACTGAAAATAATTTGGGAAGAGTTGATGTTTGTTAGACCTATCCCTACTTGCAATTGTAGAGGCTGTAGTTGTGATGTTGCTGTGATGATGAGAAGATTTGTGGAAGAAGATTATGTAATTAAGTTTGTTAAAGGCCTAAATGACAACTTTGAACCAGTTAAGGCTCAAGTGTTTGTGATTAAACCTTTGCCTGATATCAGTACTACGTTCTCCATAGCGTTGAAGTATGAGAGGAAAGTACTATCCGATAATAATGCTGGTTCTTTTGATGGAAATCCTGCGGCTCTGATGGCAGATGGACAAACTCTGGATAATTTTGTTGCGTGTTCTGGTTGAGGACAATAGTTAAACTTTAAAAGAGGAGGAGGTAGATTCAGTTCTGATAATGGAAGAAGATACAAATGTTCTCATTGTGGAATGCAAGGACGTACGGTGGATAGGTGCTACAAGAAACACGGATTTTCTCCCGGTTTTAAACCAAGAAATCAGGTTAATCTGAGTGAAGCATCAGAAGTTGCAGTTGAGGGGCACCAGGATGCTCAGATGAGTAAAGCACTGCAATCATTGGTTCTGACCCCTCAACAGAACCAGAAATTGCTTAACTAGCTGAACAGCAATGATAAAATGCCAGAGGGAGGTGTTAATACAGGTGGCCAAAGTACTGTGTTGTCTGCACAATCTGATAAAATGAAAGGTAACACTCATTCTAATGTTTTAAGCACTTGGATTTTAGATTCTGGAGCTACTGATCACATTGCTTCTAGCCTTGAGCTTTTCTTGTCCTCTACATCTGTATCTAACATCACTGTAAACCTACCTAATGATGTTTCAGTCCCAGTCACTCACACTGGTTCTGTGGTAATCAGCCCTTTACTAACCTTACATGAGGTCCTTTATGTGCCATCATTTTCGTACAATTTGATTTCGTTGAGTAAGCAGGCCTCTAATCCTAATTTGCTTATTCAAATATCTGGTTCATTTTGTTCTATTCAGGATCAATTATCCAAGAGGATGATTGATTTAGCTAGATTGTTTCATGGTCTGTACTATCTCCATGGAGCAACCTCACATCAGAATGTTGTTTGCAGTACTGATTCCATCTCTACTAGTTCTACCATGTTATGGCCATTGCAGACTAGGGCATGCCTCAAGTTCAAGAATGGAAGAGATTCACCAGGCTGACAATTCAATACCAGCAAAGTCTCCTGATGAGATTTGTACAATTTGTCCATTAGCCAGACTAAAGAAATTACCCTTTCCCATTTCTGTTTCAGTTTCTGCTAAACCCTTTGATTTGATTCGTGTTGATGTATGGGGACCCAATAGACACCCTACGTTGTATGGACAGAAATACTTCCTTACTATTGTTGATGATTGCAGTAGGTATACTTGGCTTTATCTCCTAAAATCAAAGTCTGAAACTAGACAGATTCTTCAAAATTTCTGCACCTATGTGCATACTCAGTTTGAAAGAAACATCAAAATTCTCAGAAGTGATAACGATACTGAATTCAAAATGCCTGATTTTTTCATGAAGCATGGTATTGTGCATCAAACCAGGTGTGTATATACACCACAACGAAATGGTTTGGTGGAGAGGAAGCAACAACATAATTTGGTAGTAGCCAGATCACTAGTTCTTCACATGCAAACGCCCATGTCCCTCTGGGGCTTTGCAGTGTCCCATTCAGTCCATTTAATAAACCTTATGCCCACTCCTACTTTATCCCACAAGTCACCATATGAGCTTCTATTTCAGAAACCACCTTCATACAAGCATCTCAAGATCTTTGAATGTTTGGCATATGCTTACAACAATGACCCCAGTAAACATAAATTCACTCCTAGAGCTATTCCCTATATCTTCTTAGGAATTCCTACTGCAACCAAAGGCTACATCTTACAAAATATACAAACCAATAATATCCTCATCTCTCAAGATGTATTATTTATAGAAAACTGTTTTCCTTTCATCACTCATGAACATCATGTTCCTTCTTCCTACCAACCATTCTTGTTTTCCCCTTCAACCTCATTTCCAACTGACATTTCCACCTCCCTACCTATGTGCCAAGATCCTCATAATCAATCATCATCTTCAATACCTCAGTGCCCTTTGTCTCCAGACCCTTCCTTCAGTCATCATGCTCCACCACATCAGACATCCTCTTCATCTCAGTCAAAAGATATTATCACCTCCACTCATCCCACAGATCCTTATGATAATCTGCCTGACTCTAACCAGGAAGGTCAATTGTCTATTCCAACATCCTCTTCATCCCACTCACATACTCTAACATCACCACAAGAGACCACTCGTCCAACTAGAGTTCGCAGACCACCGTCGTACTTACATGATTACCAATGCAATCAATCATCTACGACACTTAATGATTCGCATTCTACACTTTATCCACTTGAACATTATTATTCCACGCATCAGTTAGCTCCTAGATTTAAAAACTATGTGCTTAACATTAGTATGCAGAAAGAACCTAAGTCTTATCAGGAAGCAGCCAGTTCAGTGCATTGGCAGGAGGCTATGGGATTGGGGCTTGCTTCCTTAGAAGACAATCATACTTGGAGTTTGGTCCCACTGCCAGTCAACAAGAAGCCAATTGGATACAAGTGAGTATACAAAATAAAACGACAGGCTGATGGGAGTGTTGAGAGGTTTAAAGCCAGGTTGGTTGCCAAAGGCTATACACAACTGGCAGGCATTGATTATGGGGATACTTTTTCCCCCGTGGCAACAATGACAACAGTTCGTCTAGTTTTGGCTTTAACTGTTGTAAAGGGCTGGATTGTTCATCAATTGGACGTCAACAATGCTTTCTTACATGGGGACTTAGAGCAAGACATTTATATGACCCCTCCTGAAGGATACACTGCAAGTCCTGGCCTCGTTTGCAAACTCCACAAGTCACTATACGATCTCAAACAAGCTAGTCGTCAATGGAATGCTAAGCTCACCTCCTTTCTGCTTTCTCAAGGATTCACACAATCTAAACATGATTACACCATGTTTACACTGTCTCACAAGGAGTTTTTCCTCGTTTTGCTAGTATATGTTGATGACATTGTTGTCGCCAGTGACTCCTTATCTGCTATTCAGTCACTTAAACAACGTTTGCACTCAGCTTTCAAGATCAAGGACATTGGAGAGCTTCGATACTTCTTGGGTTTGGAAGTGGACAGGTCTCAAGGGGGCTTTATGATTTGTCAGAGGAAGTATAAACTTGAATTATTAGAAGAAAGTGGAAACCTGGCCTCTAAACCAGCAAGCAGTCCAATGAAACACAATCTAAAATTGTCACATAAGGATTCACCAGCCTTTGAGGAAATACCTAGTTATAGAAGACTGATTGGGAAGCTGCTCTATTTCACCATTACTAGACCAAACATCAGTTATACGGTTCAACAACTTAGTCAGTTCTTAGACAATCCAATAGTGGTACACTGGAAGACTGCGCAGAGGCTACTGAGGTACCTTAAAAGATCTCCTGGTCAAGGACTTTTCTTTCCAAGCAAGGGTTCACTTAAACTTACAGCATTTTCAGATTCAGATTGGGGAGGCTGCACTGAGAGTAGGAAGTCTGTAACGGGTTACTGCGTATTCTTGGGCCATGCCTTGATCTCTTAGAAGGCAAAGAAGCAAATCACGGTTTCGAGGTCATCCTCTGAAGCGGAATATAGAGCTCTTGCCTCAACCACATGTGAGGTTCAATGGATTCTCTATTTGTTAAAGGACTTGAAGGTGCTGCATCAAAAGCCAGTGGAAATTTTTTGTGACAATAGGAGTGCAATTTATATTGTGGAGAATACTGTCTTTTACGAGAGGACTAAACATAGTAAAATAGATTGTCACATAGTGAGAGACAAATTTCAAGAAGGAATAGTTAAGCCTATGCCCATTAGGACGGAGATTCAGTTGGCGGACATATTCACTAAGGCCTTGGATGCAAAAAGGTTAAACATCCTAACTTCAGCACTTGGGGTTTGTAATGTGTTTGAACAGTCAGGATTGGGGGGGTGTTGAAGGTAGCAAGGCCATGAATGAGAAGCTGAAGATTGAGTTGAATCTGAGCAAGCTGCAAGATACAGAAAGTGAAGCAGAATGAGGCAATTGCAGGCTGCGGCAGGAGGAAGAAGACAAGTGCGCGGGAGTGTTTTAAAATAGTGAAATGACACTTTTGTCCTTGAGTTAATAAAAACGAATAGCGTAGGCTGAAGGACAGAATTGTCATATTGCGTTGTAACTGTTTTTCCCTCTTCTGCTTCAGTTATAACCGCCAGGCAGTTGTGTGATTTTCCCCAATTTTTTCAACATTCTGAGAATATAGTTATCTCTTCTTCTCAATTACATTTGTTCTTGCTCTCTTATAGAGGTTCTTCGAACCTTTGTTAAATTTTGTTGTTTTGTTTGCTGAGTGTTTGGAAATTGACAAACACTTGCGATTCTGAGATGATAAACTTGTAAAATAGACTAGGTGTATTTTTGAATGTACATATCATACCTAGAATATCCTGCAAGATGATAACAGGTTAGAGGCGCCCGAAGTTTTTCTTTGGTAAAATCTTTCGACGCTCAAATCAACTTATGGATTTTTAAGTAAGTAGACATCAGAGAAGTTTTCAGATTCGTAAGTAGAAAAATAGGTTCAGCTCTTTACATGTTGATGAAAAGACTGTGTTTTTAATGAACCGAATACAGAACAACTTGGAGCGCACGAATCGCCCCAAGTACGACTTGTCAGGCACGTGTCGACCGGAAGGACCATCTGGCTCTCATATTTATGCCACATGTAAGGGGTTGGAAAGACATAACTGAGTGTCGGAACCAGTCAACTGAAACATCACCTGAATGTTTTGTTTCTATCTTCTATATATTCCAGCATCTTTGGTTTCTTTCATCATAGTTGGTTTTTTATGGTTTATAACTTCCTTTTGCAGACATATTACTATTATTTTTGTTTAGACAATGAAGCAACCTGCAGGCATGGAATGAGCAAATCATATAAGACCTTTCTTTCTAATATACTGATATGCTAAAGCACATATAGGAGAAAATGTTCCAGGATAAACAAATTATTTGTTGCTCAAATATGTAAAATGTGAGTCCATAATCCTTGACACATTATTAGTACTTTCTGACCGAATCTTCTACCGACCACCTTGTTTCTACTGGTACCAATGCTGGAGCACAGGCGAAATCTCTCTCCCTAGGCCTTCATCGCCCCAGCCCCAAAGAACATTGTGTCCAACCACTTTATTACTACTGGTACAAATGTTGGTGTCGTTGTATGTGATTTTGATGCTAAATCTCCTCCGCTTGTAGCACTACTGCCAACACCAGCAGGAAGTCGAGAACATGTTGCAGTTTGTATGGTTGAAAAGGAATTCTTTCCATTTTCAATGGAATCGATGACATACTATTTTTTTTAACTTTGGAATATGATAGAATAAAGTAAAATGACTCACTAAATTAGATGCGCTTCTTATATTGTGAAGTAGCAGTTGATAGACATACATTGACCATCATTATAGGTCATCAGGAAACAACCTCTGTGTGTTTCTAACACATGAGTATGGTTGTGTATATCTGACCCTCCATAATTACCATAGGCGGAAGAATCTAAGTCAATAGAGTATTGTTGTTGTATGATTGAAAAGGAGTTGAAGCTACTGCAATTTCAGATATCTAATATATACAGCTAATCCAATCCTCAAGGGCAATGGTTCCTTGAGTGACACAGGAAGAATTGGAGGAGATACACATGAACAGCTAATTGTGAAATAAATGAAAAATCATATAAGCACTTAGGATCAGCAGATTCCTGTTACATCCTCATCTGTTGAGGAAAATCCTCCTGTTACAAATGGAATTGCAAATTCAATCTCAAGTGATACTCTACCACCCTTGACAGAGGCGGCTCCTCAGCCCCAATCCCAGCCATTAAAGCTGAACTTCTAATGATTGATTTTTCTTAGACAGGCATGAGTCGGCCTTTTCTTAAATTTTTTCTGCATTCCTATTTGTATTTACCCTGCATCGAAGTGGAAATTCAGCTTTTGGGGTTTTTTTCACAATGTTGATCTGTTTGCAAATTAAAATTGGTCTCGCAAAAGTACAACAACAACAACAATCATACTCAGTATACAACAACAACAGCAAAAGCTATTGCTAAGTTCGGGGAGAGTGAGAGACATACAAACAATACCTCCATCCCGATGGATAGAGATTTTGCTTCCAGTGAGACTCCCGATTCTATATATGCCTGCAAAATTGGTCACCCAAGGTAACAACTGCAATCTACAGAGTTTGCAACGGAAACATATATTTTAGATTAGTCCCTGGGTTCTTGTGGAGATGTAGTGACATCGTTTTTGTTGGAGTTGGTTTCTAATTAATTGTCACTGTTTTGTACAACTAGGTTCAGTATTATTTGCTCCAAGGACATAGTTCAGTTGTTAATCGGGTTGAGATTTGATCCAAGAAATCAATAGTTCGATTCCAGAAACACGCACAGTGTAGATGTTGCCGAAGGCCTAGTTTGCATGGGCACCTCGTATGGTTCACTGCGTAAGTCCTCACACAACCTAGAAGTCTGCTGGGCTCCTGATCTGCATCTTCCTCCACAATGCTTCTTGGAGCTGAGACATTAGAGGTCCAGGACGAAGGATTTTGTCTTTTGCTCTAGAGGTTCATTATTATTTCGTATAGCTACCTTTTGAAATTAGCAGCCTTTGATTATTTTACAATTCATCTTATGAGCATTTTCCACCATTTTCAATCTGAAGCTAGACCATAGGGAGATATATAGAATCAACATGCGGGAGATGGTCTTGTGATTGGCTTTGTAATATTTTATGGTATATTTTCTGGGCTGATTATTTGAATATTAGATGTTTGCAAATTCTATTGTTACTTTTGATGTTTGCACTATCGCAGCCCCAACTATAAATACGAAATTATAACTTGTTCAGAAGATACTTTTGCAGTTACTTTTTCATTATAGTAAGAGGGCAACTGTACTCTGACACTGTTGTTGTTTTTTTGACCAAATCTCAAATGCGATTACTAACTGGACTATGTCCTGAATACAACCGTATTGTTTTTTTTTGACATGCTATGATCTAAGTTTGAACTTTGAAGTTCCTCTTGACTGATAAGCCTCAAAATTACCACTCTAAGTTATGGGACCAAGGTAATATTTAGAATTTTGTTAGCCTTTGTACAAATTACCACAATTGCCAACTATCAGGTAGAGCAAAAATTTGTCACAGAACAATTCGCTGCTTGTATATACTGTAACAAACAATTCATGAAAAAGCTATTAGGGTGTAGTTTAGTTGATACTCATTGATTAATAACTATAAAATTGACTTAAATAAATTTAGCGTGCCCAAAAGAAGAGTCAAGCTCTCACCTTTTAGAAAGAGGCTTAAGTCATCGGTTCGAATCCGAAGAAGGGACTGGAACGAGCAGAGAAGAAGGTTCAACAAATGAATGAAGCTATGGTCATATGGAGATGATAGTCTTTTTCAAGCCATCCACAGAATAGATAGGTGAAAGAGTCTGTTCTTGACTATCGATAGATAGCAGGTTACTCAAACCATTTGAAACTTAATTGCTACTTTTTTCGTGTTATTCATAGAGTGGTATCTCGTCCATGTCGATTGTATCTAAAATTGTAGGTTCCAATTTTAACACCAACAGTGTTGGCATTTATGTCTGGCCGTTAAATCTTTACACTGGAGCGAGTTTAGACATAAACATATTGTAGTCATTAATTACTAGATCTTTTATCTAAAAGATTGTTAAGTGATCTGATTTGAATAATCTATACAACTTCTACGAATCTTTTTTTTAGACCGAACGATAGACCATTATGCATCCAATCAGTTTTGGGCCCGGAAATAAAGTTCCCCAGACATAAAGTTTGTAGGCTTATTGTCATTTTGTTGCAATGGTCAAAATCAGATGCAATAATAGTCACAAGTGGATGACACAGTATTCAAAAGTGGACCGCAATTCGTGGCTTTGTTATGCAATTTTCAACAAAAGCATATTTTGTAAGATTTTGTTGTTGGATTTCTAGTCTATTTATACCATGTATTCTCCACTGGAATAAATTGAGATGAAGGAAACAAAACCCCTTCTTCATCTCCTCTATTATGGGAGCCAAATAACCTCCAATTTCCATATAAATTTCTCCCAAATCTCTTTTAAATATTTTCCAATTACCTGTTTTGATAAGTTTCAAAACCCTTATAAATCTCCTATAAGTTTCTCCTAAATCACCTATAAAATCCTTTTGAATATCCGTTTGATGAATTCCAATCCCTTATAAATCTCCTATATATTTCTCATAAATCCCTTATAAAATCCTTCTAAATACCCTCCAAATCCCATATAAATTTCTCCCAAATCTCTTTCAAATTCTTCCAAATACATGTTTCATTGAGTTTCAAAACCCTTATAAATCTGTTATAAGTGTCTCCTAATACCCGTATGATGATTTCCAATCTCTTATAAATCTGCTATATATTTCTCATAAATCCCTTATAAAATCCTCTAAATATCTGTTTTGATGATTCCAAATCGCTTATAAATCTCTAAATTCCTTCTAAATATCGGTTTGGTTGAGTTCCAAATCCCTTATAAATATGTTATAGTTTCTCCTAAATCATTTAAAATTCATTCTAAATACCTAATTCCTTCTGAACACCATTGTTCAATTTTAGACCAGAACCAGGGAAGAAGAAATCACAAATGAAATTGTGATTCTACAAAATCCCTTTCAGTGACGCGGGCCAATACGTCTAGCACGTGTCCCTGTAAAATAAAATTAAACCGCCATAGACTCCGTTGTAGCGCCACGTGTTAGACGTTGACCGGACGCGTCTGACGTGTCCGTCCATGTCAGTGTCACCAAAGTTTTACCCTCTTCAAAGATCCCGCCAGAAAAAGAGGAAGAGGGAGGAGAGAGGAGGATGACCGGTGGGAAATGCTAATCATTTATTGAAGATATCCCAAGGCTGCAGTTTGCTTAATTTTTTTTGACATGACATAATCTAATTAGTTGGCGGGCTGGGATAAGATGTATTTATTTATTTTATTATTTTTTTTATTTTTTATTATTTTTTATTATTTTTTGATACAGACATGATGTATTCCAAGTCTTCCTATTCTGAAGACCAGATTCTGTAAATATATAACCATTGTATATACGTAAATGTCACTATCACGTGTGTATCTGCTAGAGAATGGACTTACCAGACAGCTACTGATAGAAGGCAATTGCAAAATGTGTTATAGACATAGCATTACTTGTTAAAATGACATAACAAACTCTTCATCTATTAAAATGTATGTATTGTTTGTATGTGTTTCATCTTTTTCAGATTCTAACTTTTGCTTTGATTGAGATATTATTACCTAATGATAACTTTTGTTTAGTTGGGATATTATTAGGTATGATTGTTGTTGTTCTTGTGACAAGTTTAATCCTCTAATTGAATAAATCATACATTTGATGACTTATTTAGACTTCTTCCCCTAATTATGTTCTTGTATTCTCCATCCCCCCCCCCCCCCCCAATTCTACTTCCTCTCCCATAATTTTGGCTGTCATATATTCTGCATTTATTGCTCTATTCTTCTTTTTTGAGGAGTCATTTTTGTACATTTTAAACTGTATATAACGCCTAAAGGAATTCAATAACAGAAGCATTAACATAGTTGACAAAAGTACTTAGTGCTTTATTTTCTTTTTAAATCATAAAAAGGCGTCTTGTGTAAAGCAATCATTTATCCAAATGTTATCAAATCTATAGTTTGGCAATTCCACAGTAGGATCTACATTTTTTTTTGTTGAGATTAAGAGAGTCGAGACAAAATATGAGGACTTCAATTACGCGATGCCATGTGTAAAAAAATAGAAGAGGTTTAAAATTTATTTTTTTTAAAAAAAAGTTGTTTGTATACGTAGCAGCATGTAATTGGAGGCCTCATATTTTACCTCACTTTCTGTCTCGCCTGATCTGAACTCCTACATTTTAAGTAAAATTATCATCACCCATTGTTACATATATCAACAATATTTTTATATATGTACAGTTTTTAACTCAAATTTTTTTGGATTTCATACACGTATGTCAAAGAAGCAATAAACATCAGTTAAAAAAAGAGAGGAAAAAAAAAAGGAAAATGTATGAAGACTTAAACCAAACGTAACAAGATGTGTTCCTATGTATATACACTTTTATTCCAGTTAATATTTCTTGTTTATGTATAGTGGTTAGATAATAATCCTACCAACCCTTTAGTTAGCCAGAAAAACTAGAAATAATATATTTAGCCATTGCTTTGTCATCAGATGTTAACTGAGTGCAATAATTATTTATTGCTATTGTCATTTGTTGTAATATATTAATTATTTAATATTCTGATATTCCATCTATATTCTAAGAATAGATTAATTGTGCATTAAAACTATACTGTGAGATTGGTTTTATTTTTAAATCTGTAGACATTTATACTGGTATTATAGATTTATCTTATTCTATTTTTTCTATATTATTTTATCTAGAATGATCTTTTTGAAATTGTTCATATGCTTTACTCATATCACTATCTGTACTATTATTTAATTCATTTTCTTGTAATAAAGTATTAATTTTGAAAGAATTAATTTCTTTTTCCTTATTTCTAGTCCTAGTAAATATAGATGTATTATTAGCATGTTAATCAGCTACTACTTCATTAGTTATTGAATTACTATTTTCTAAGCTTTTTTCTATACGACTCAATTGTTTTATAATTTTATTAAATTCATCCTTATTAGACATATATTGCATATTAGATGATGATATTCGAAAAGGTTTAAACAATGGTTGTTTAAGGTTTTGTAAAGATGATTATTCACTTATTGTATTAGTTGGTTGTGTATTGTATTATTTTTTTAACTTATCTAATTTTTTGTATCATATTTAGATATGTATTTGTATAATTAATTTGTTGTTTTTAACTTATCCAATTGTTTTTCTATCGTATTTAGATGTGTATTTGTATAATTAATTTGTTGGATAATATGTTTAGTATTTGTTAACGAATCCTCTGTCATATTTTTATAGGGAATAGCATGGATTGATGCTACTTCCAGTTTTACTCATATTAAAAGTGGATGATTTGACATTATCTTTTTTGATGATGCAATAGTTTTCTATTCTTTTGGTTTTTCAATTATTGGATTTATTGTTTTGAAAGGAAATTCTATATTATTTGTGAAGCATATATTTCAAACCAATCAAAAAAGAATATATTTATTTTATGAATAAACTCGTAATATTTTTCTTGAATTTTTTTTCTAATATTACAATAATGTTTATAAAACTATTCTCTTTTATCAGTATTTTCTTTGTTATAAAATTCATTATGTAGGAGAATTTTATCTACTATGAATTCTTTTTCTATTACATTTAGTTCATTTGCAATATTTTATGTTATTGCAGATTGAGTTAGGCTATTTGGTGCACTAAAATCTAATCTAGAATAAACTGGTCTAGGAATTTCCGTAGAATAATTTGCTTTTCTAAATGAAGAGTTTGTATGTTTAACATCTGATGTTGAGAATCTCTATTTTTGATAAGGAACATTTATCACAGATGGTATATGTGAATATCTTCCAAGATTTATTGTGTTAAAACTAGAGGTATTATTGAAAAACTTCTAGCAAAAATTAATTTTACTGATCCATCATGTAATTGTTTTATCTTAGTTATTTCCGTATTTGGTTCATGTTTTTCTTGATTTATTGCTTTTACTGCTCCTTCTAAGATCCATTCATCTGGAAGATTAATATCATTCTATTTTATAGATCTAGAAATTATAGCATTAGATCTGGATATATCTGTATGTAGTATCATTGTTTATCATTTTTTTCAAAGATTTTTTTTTGGTTTTGGACCTACAAACCTGGAACTCATCACCTTGTAATGATTTCGATATATTAAAACCAATGGAATTGACCCTGGTAACATATCATGTCTATGTGTTTTTATTTGTAAAACCAAAGTTTTCAATATTTGTGTATCTTTTAATGAACATGAGAAATTGAGATAACACTCAGAAAAGATTGGTCATGTGCAAAGAATGTACTCGACCGAGCTGAGAAGTGATTGTTCAAAGCTATTATGTCGTATATCTCTTAAGACGATTAATATTGATGTAACTAAACCTTCTCTAGTTAAAGGTTTGATACCTACTTGTATTAATCCAACATGAAGATATTGGAATCTTTTTTTTCTTACGTTAATCTAATGATTTATATGAAAAAAGTTATATATTTTCAAATGGTTTTGAGAGAGGAATATATCTCTCTTCTATTTTAATTATATAATTTGATTTTAACATATTGAATAGTAAAGACTCATACATTTCATTCTTCTTATTTTTTAGAATGACCCAATTATTAACTGCTTTGTCAAAATTTTCTATTATTATTTCTTCTGTGTTGACTATTTTTGTCTTATTAGTGCATGATACAGAGCTGCATAAAGCAGATATGTCGAACATTTCTTTCATTTTTATATATGCTTCGTTTATATTTGCTTTAGGTTTTTGACTACAAAACACCTTAACGCATATAAGATTCACTGCTCTTCAACGAGACCTACTACCCAGCGTGTATAAGGCAAACACTCACCAAAAATTAAGCAAATATATCCAGTTTTTATCTACCGATAGCTCTTTCAGATCTATATATTTTTGGGATATATTTGCTTAATTTTTGGTGAGTGTTTGCCTTATACACCCTCGGTAGTAAGTCTCGTTAAATAGCAACGAATCCTGTACACGTTAAGGTGTTTGAAGCCAAAAACTCAAAGCAAATATAAACGAAGTATATATAAAAATGAAAGAAATATTCGACAGATCTGCTTTATGCAGCTCTGTATCATGCACAAATAAGAAAAAAATGGTCAACACAGGAGAAATAATAATAGAAAACTCTGACAAAACAGTTAATAATTGGGTCATTCCAAAAAATAAGAAGAATGAAATGTATGAGTATTTACTATTCAATATGTTAAAATCAAATTATATAATTAAAATAGAAGAGAGATATATTCCTCTCTCAAAACCATTTGAAAATATATAACTTTTTTCATATAAATCATTAGATTAGCATAAGGAAAAAAGATTCCAATATCTTCATGTTGGATTAATACAAGTAGGCATCAAACCTTTAACTAGAGAAGGTTTAGTTACATCAATATTAGTCGTCTTAAGAGATATACGACATAATAGCTTTGAACAATCACTTCTCAGCTCGGTCGAGTACATTCTTTGCACATGACCAATCTCTTCTGAGTGTTATCTCAATTTCTCATGTTCATTAAAAGATACACAAATATTGAAAACTTTGATTTCACAAATAAAAACACATAGACATGATATGTTACCAGGGTCAATTCCATTGGTTTTAATATATCGAAATCATTACAAGGTGATGAGTTCCAGGTTTGTAGGTCCAAAACCAAAAAAATCTTTGAAAAAATGATAAACAATGATACTACATATAGATATATCCAGATCTAATGCTATAATTTCTAGATCTATAAAATAGAATGATATTAATCTTCCAGATGAATGGATCTTAGAAGGAGCAGTAAAAGCAATAAATCAAGAAAAACATGAACCAAATACAGAAATAACTAAGATAAAACAATTACATGATGGATCAGTAAAATTAGGTTTTGCTAGAAGTTTTTCAATAACACCTCTAGTTTTAACACAATAAATCTTGGAAGATATTCACATATACCATCTGTGATAAATGTTCCTTATCAAAAACAGAGATTCTCAACATCAGATGTTGAACATACAAACTCTTCATTTAGAAAAGCCGATTATTCTACGGAAATTCCTAGACCAGTTTATTCTAGATCAGAGTTTACTGCACCAAATAGCATAACTCAATCTGCAATAAGAGAAAATATTGCAAATGAGCTAGATGTAATAAAAAAAAAAGAATTTGTAGTAGATAAAAATCTCTACATAATGAATTTTACAACAGAGAAAATACGGATAAAACAGAATGATTTTTTAAACATTATTGTAATATTAGAAAACAAATTCAAGAAAAATATTACGAGTTTATTCATAAAATAAATATATTCTTTTTTGATTAGTTTGAAATATATGCTTCACAAAATAATATATAATTTCCTTTCAAACTAGTAAATCCTATAATTGAAAAACCAAATTAATGGATAACTATTACATCATCAAAAAAGATAATATCAAATCATCAGTAAAACTGGATGTAGCAGGCAATCCAATAGATCCTATTCCCTATAAAAATATGACAGAGGATTCGTTAACAAATACTAAAGATATTATCCAACAAAATAATTATACAAATGCACATCTAAATACGATAGGAAAACAATTGGACAAGTTAGAAAATTATTACAATACACAACCAACTAATACAATAACTGAAGAATCATCTTTACAAAAATTTAAACAACCATTGTTTAAACCTTTTCAAAAATCATCATCTAGTATGCAATCTATGTCTAATAAGGATGAATTTAATAAAATTATAAAACAACAGTTGAGTCGTATTAAAAAAAATCTTAGAAAATAGTAATTAAATAACTAATGAAGTAGTAGCTGATTCATATGCTAATAATACATCTATATTTACTAGGACTAGAAATAAGGAAAAAGAAGTTAATTCTTCCAAAATTAATACTTTATTACAAAAAATGAATCTTATGATAGTACAGATAGTGATATGAGTAAAGCATATGAACAATTTTAAAAAGATCATTCTAGACAAAATAATATAGAAAAAATAGAATGGGTAAATCTATAATATATTATTTCATAACTTTTCAATTTTTACTGTATATCTTTAAATTTGATGTTTTATTACGATTTTGATACAATTAACGTTTGACGATGATCAATTTAAAGAAAAAACGCACGACCAATACACTCAACTTTTTAACCAAAAGCCTTATTAGACACAAAAGAAATTCTCAAAAACCACATTGTAATTTTCAAAAAAAAAAAAAATCCCAATTCTATGATCACAAGATGTCATTTTTCGTTAGTCAATCAATGTCAAAAGTTAATTAAAAAAAGAATGTTTGGGATTTTTTTTTTGCCGTTGTAACTGTTTTGGGTTAAGAAAAATATAACGGCGATGATCACGCAGTCTTCTTATTGATAATTAGCCAACGTCGATGTTAATTGTGTCAAAATTGAAAATTAAATTTAAAAAATTACGGGATAATGTAGAGACAACCGCGCTATAGTTATGGTCACAACCGTATAGAAAATGGGGTTAGATCACTCACCGCTTTTCTTTCACTCTACCCGTCACCACGCGATACGTGTCAGTAGGGATGGATGGTGAAGCTAGATGAGGTGACCATCATCTGCCTCACCACCCATCTTTGCTGTCACATGTCGCGTGGTAACGAGTGGAGTGAAGCAAAAATGGGGCGGAGACCCTACAAAATGATTATTTATCAGCCATTTGCATTGAACCGCCTTGATTATTTATCAGCAATGTGGTCATGGCATCCGGATTCTGTAAGATTGTGGATACAGTATGGAATAGGGAGGGATGCTCGATACTAAACAAATTGGATAAGTGCTGGCAAAGATTTGGAAGATGGGGGTAAGAACTCATTTGGTAATATTTACAAGGAGGCTGATAGATTGAGGGAGGAAATTGAGAAAATGAAGTTTGAAGACTCATTTGATCAAAATTATGTGGAAGTCAGGAGATCACAATTGCAATTGGAAGAAAGGCCTTAATCAACAGGATACTTTTTGGAAGCAATTTCTTTCTTTTTTCCTTCTCTATCACTTGGCCAAGAGGGAGCTGAGTTGAAATGCAACTGTTTGTGTTGCAATTTTTTTGCAGTTTATTGATCATATGTTAGTTGTTTTTTTTCTCATTTCCAATGGAGTCAAGGAAACACTCTTCCTTGACTTTAGAATATGATGGAATAAAGCAAAATGACTCATTAAATTGGCTGTGATTCTTGTATTGTGAAGTAGCAGTTTATTGACATAGCTTGACGCATCATTATGAGTCATTGGAAAACAACCTCTGTGTGTTTTTAACACATGAGTATGGTTGCGTACATCCGATCCTCCATACCCTGTCATAGACGGGAGCCTCTATGGCAATGGAGTAATATTGTTGTTGTTGTATATTAGTTGTTTTTCAAGCTATTCATTTTAAGCGGAAAACCTAAAAGGGGACACAGAAAACAATGGACAAAATTTCTGAGGGAGATACACATGTTTATTAAATAGCACATAGAAGTAGGAAAAATTTATAATATCGACAATATACAATACTTGTAGCAAAGCTGCCTATACTTTAAATGCAGGAAAAGGTTTATGTTTGAACCTTGTCAATTTGAAAATTTTCAATGCTATGTTCTAGATATGTCATAAAAAGGAAATTAAATAAGCAGGATGTATGCCACACAGATTCATTATCGAGATTTCTGTACTTAGTAATAAGCAGTGGTGCATTCCTTGTGATACCTTCCTGCAAAGAGTATAGTGGTGGCTGATGCATTTTGTTGGTTCAATAACTCAGTTATTGTTGGAGACAATCACTCCTGCACTAAGACGCAGTCGTTCAGTGTGTGTGTATGGAACAACAAAATAAACAAACCCGGGGCGAGTCAAGGGCTCTGTCCTTAAGACGTATTGCTCCGGTATACTGTGCCTAACCGGTGTGAGCAATCGTCTCCCAGGATACAACGGGTACCTGTTCAGTTGAGCGGCACTGCTGAACTTGAACTCCTTCGAACGCTAGAGTGTCCCGACTTCTCCGAGATGCAAGACTCACGTGCTACGAATGCAGAATGCTTATGAAATGCTTAGAGCAAGGTGTGTTGTAAATGCACCCTTAGCCCTCTTTATATAGGGGAGTCGGTTGGAGAACAAGGTACCGTGACCGTTGGATCAAACCCGTAGTTTGATCTAGGCCGTTAGATTAAAACCTCCTATCTAGATTAGGAAGGTTTAATCTCAGCCTTTAGATCGAAGATAGATTAGCAGGTTTAAACCTGGAGCGTTAGATGGAAACCATATTCGGTTAAGCGGTTAAGACAGTTTAAATCTCGGCCGTTAGATCAAAGCTGCCTTCCCTGCCATCGTTAGATCATAACAGACTGATCTTATTTTAAAGCGGAGGATAGTGTTAGTTTCAAGTTTGAAACCTAACTGCACAACCAAAACGATTCTGCCCGCTGTCCGACTTCGATCGATCACATCGATCGATCGAAGTGACATCGATCGATCGATGTGATCGATTGATGTCTGACAGAGTACTCCAATCGATCATTTTGATCGATCTAAGTGACATCGATCGATCGATGTGATCGATCGATGTCCTCTGATCGTCTTTGATCGATCAATCAATCGATCGAAGCTTCCTGATCAACTTCGAACGATGACATTGATCGATCGAAGTGACATTGATCGATCGATGTCATCGATCGATGTCCGTCAGAAGCTTTTACACCACATGGACACATCCAACGTGATATTCCTCCATAAGGGTGACACGTCACCCATCCACAACATTTTCCATCCACTTTGAGCATTAATTTCACATTCACCCAATACCATAATTGAGTGATTCCACATCCTAACATTAACTACTCGTTACATAGATAATTAAGGATTCATTAGTTTTCGATTTCATTATCGGAAACTCATTAAGCTCAAAGTACGTTGCTCAACCAAGTTTAGCAACACTCATTAACGGGCCAAAGCCCAAATCTTCCAATCTCCAACGATGGGCCAAAGCCCAAACCTTAAACTCTCCAACAATCCCCCACATGAATGGAAATTAATGCAAATGCATATGCAGACTCTAAGGAGAAGTCAGACAAGAAAATATTGCATCAGAAGAGGTAGCTTCTGGGTTTGAACCTTTCTTAGTGATGTACCATCGGATTCACTCGGCTAAGTAGTGACTTGATGTCTTGAACTAGTCAGCCTTTGTTGTGAACCAAAACAACGACACTCACACAATATTTCCTTTAACACCCTTTTGGTTCTCATGGTTGTGTTCGTTTTGGCCATGAACAACCTGGTTTCAGAAAGTGTTTTAGAGAAATCTTGCCTCCTAGACTTTCTCATAGAAGCGGCCCCACTTCACACTTACATAGGTGATTCCTATCAAGAGTATTCTGCCATACTCCACTTGACGTATCAAGATATAGGACATCATTAAAAGCCTTAGCTTACCCTAAATTCTCTGCAGACAGCACTTTTATCCGACGGAATGAGTAAGTGCTAACTGAACCTTCATAACTTAGTTGTCCCATTGAACCAAGATTTTGGGATTTCCAGTCAACAAAGTTGGGTTACCATTACAAAGATTCATGCATTATGGGCTTTAGTCTCATTCCGTTTGTCAATCTTGACATCTGATCTCTAGGCAAGCCTTTTGTAAGCGGATCCGCAAGATTCTCTATTGATTTTATATAATCAATGGAAATCACGCCATTAGAGATCAACTGTTTAATGGTGTTATGTCTTCGACGTATGTGTCGTGACTTACCATTATAGATGCTGCTTTGAGCACGTCCTATAGCTGACTGACTATCACAGTGTATGCTAATAGGAGCGATCGACTTAGGCCAGCACGGAATATCTTCCAGGAAATTCCGAAGCCACTCAGCCTCTTCACCAGCTTTGTCCAAAGCTATGAACTCAGCTTCCATAGTGGACCGAGCTATACAGGTTTGTTTCGTGGATTTCCACGACACAGCAGCACCACCAACCGTGAATAAGTATCCACTGGTGGACTTCGAGTCCTTACTATCTGATATCCAATTTGCATCGCAATATCCTTCTAATACTGTTGGATATCTCGTGTAATGTAATCCAAGATTCATAGTGTATTTCAGATACCTCATCACTCTGTTAAGAGCTTTCCAATGATCATCACTTGGGTTACTGGTAAACCTGCTCAACTTGTTTACCGAACAAGCTAAGTCTGGTCTTGTACAATTTGTTATGTACATCAGACTCCCGATCACCTGAGAGTATTTTAGTTGAGCTACAGGTTCGCCTCGATTTTTCCTTAAGTGCACACTTAACTCGAGCGAGGGTCTTTACCGGTTTCACATCATCCATATTGAACCGTTTCAGAACTGATTCAATATAGTGAGTTTGTGACAGTATGAGTCCCTCAGTTACCCTAGAAATCTTAATTCCTAGAATAACATTGGCAACTCCCATGTCCTTCATATCAAAGTTTCGTGTTAACATCTTCTTCGTACTCAAGATGATGTCACAAGTACTGCCCATGATAAGCATGTCGTCTACATAGAGACATACTATCACATATGCATTCTGTGTGCTCTTAATGTACACACACTTGTCGCATTCATTGATCTTGAAGTCATTTGACATCATTACATGATCAAACTTTAAATGCCATTGTTTGGGTGCTTGTTTAAGTCCGTACAAAGACTTAACAAGTCTACATACTTTCCTTTCTTGTCCTGGAACGACAAACCCCTCGGGTTGTTCCATATAAATCTCTTCCTCTAACTCACCATTCAGAAAGGCAGACTTTACATCCATTTGATGGATTTCCAAATCATAGACTGCAGCAATGGCTACTAGCATCCTTATAGAAGTGATCCTAGTCACTGGTGAGTAGGTGTCAAAAAAGTCAAAGCCTTCTTTCTGTCTATAGCCCTTGGCTACTAACCTGGCTTTATACTTCCCAATAGACCCATCCTCTTTCAGTTTCTTCTTGAAAACCCACTTACAACCAAGTGGTTTACTTCCAGGTGGAAGGTCAACCAACTCCCAAGTGTGGTTTTGAAGAACCGAGTCTATTTCACTGTCAACTGCCTCTTTCCAGAATGGAGCTTCTGGAGTTGACATAGCCTCGGAAAAGTTCCTTGGCTCATTTTCTACCATATAGGTTAGAAAATCTGGTCCAAACGAAGTTGGCATTCTGGCTCGTTTGCTTTGACGAGGTTCCTCAGTTTCTTGAGGAGTCGTCTCACGCACTCGCTTACTTGAGCTAGCTTCTTCACTGTCTTTGTCTTTCTTCAGAAAGACATTTTCAAAGAACACTGCATTCCTTGATTCCATGACAACATTTTCATGTATCTCAGGAATGTCCGATTCGTGCACTAAGAAACGATATGCACTACTGTTCGTTGCATAACCAATGAATATGCAATCAATTGTTTTATGCCCAATTTTCACCTGTCTTGGTCTAGGTACAACAACCTTCGCCAGACACCCCCACACTTTCAAGTATTTGTAACTAGGCTTATAGCCTTTCCACAGTTCATACGGGGTTTTATCCGTCTTCTTGGACGGAATCCTATTTAAAATGACGTTGGCTGAGAGAATTGCTTCCCCCCACAAGTTCTGAGATAAACCCGAACTTATCAACATAGCATTCATCATCTCTTTTAGAGTACGGTTTTTGCATTCAGCAATACCATTCGATTGAGGTGAATATGGCGCAGTCGTTTGATGAATAATGCCATGTTCTGAATAGAATTCATTAAACGGTGTATCATATTTGCCACCTCTATCACTACGAATTGCTTTAATTCATTTGCTAAGTTGATTCTCAACTTCATTTTTATAATCCTTGAAAGCATCAAGGGCCTCGTCTTTGCTACTTAGCAAATATACATAACAGTATCGTGTGCAATCGTCGATAAAAGTTACAAAATACTTTTTACCACCTCTTGTTTGCACAAACTTTAAATCACACAAATATGTGTGAATTAAATCCAACGATTCAGTGTTTCGTTCCGTTGAAGGAAATGGCGCTTTTGTTAATTTCGCTTCAACACATATTTGGCATTTTCCTTTATTACTAAAGTCCAGTTTGGGCAACAAGTCAAGATTAATCATTCGTTGTATTGACTTATAATTAACATGTCCTAAACGAAAATGCCATAAACAGGAAGATTCAAGCATGTAAGCAGAAGAGGAAACAATTTTATTAGCCTCGGTGGGCGCAACATTTTTGGGTACAATTGTCATAACATTCAATTTGAACATGTTATCAGAAAGATACCCTTTTCCCAAATACACCCCATTCTTTGAAAGTGTAAATTTGTTTGCCTCAAAAACAAGCTTGAATCCATGAGTGACTAGCAGCGCGCCAGAAACCAGATTCTTCCTTATGTCAGGAACATGCAACACATTCTGCAGAGTCAACTCCCTTCCTGAAGTCAGTTTCAGGATTACCTTGCCCGATCCTTCGATCTTCGAGCTGTTGGAGTTTCCCATGAACAATTGCTCATTGTTTGTCGTGGGCACGTACTCTCTGAACATGGCCCTGTTCGCACAAACATGTCGAGTGGCCCCCGTGTCCATCCACCATTCACGCGGGTTTCCCACTGCGTTACACTCGGTCACCACTGCGCAGAGGTTCAAGTCTTCCATTACGCCGACCAGATTTGCTTTTGCTTTATTCTGAGTCTTTTTGGGCTTTCGGCATTCACTGCTTTTATGCCCTGGTTTACCACAATTATAACACTTACCTGTGAACTTCTTTGCAATTTCCTTGTCCTTGACGTTCACGCTCAAAGTGTTATTTTTTTTCTTGTTCTTCGCCTCAGCAACATGAGCCTTGGCTTGACCAGAAGATGTGGACGGCTTTCTTTCGGCACGCCGATTGTCCTCCTCGATGCGAAGACGGACAATCAAGTCCTCCATTTTCATTTCCTTTCGCTTGTGTTTGAGATAGCTCTTAAATTCCCTCCACGAAGGAGGCAGCTTCTCAATCACAGCCGCAACCTGGAAAGATTCACTGAGCGTCATGCCCTCCTCTTCCATTTCAGAAACAAACATCTGTATTTCTTCCACCTGCGAAATTACAGTTTTGGAATCTAACATTTTATAGTCGAGAAACTTCCCAACTATCAACTTTTTCGTACCCCCATCTTCTGTGCGATACTTTTTATCTAAAGCCGACCACAAAGCTTTTGCAGTTTTATATGTACAGAACACGCTATAGATAGTATTATCTAGGCAACTCAGAATCAAATTTAAACAACAAAAATTTGTATACGCCCAGGCCTCAGCACCCAAGGTGTTTTGCATGTTTTGTTGTTGATCCTCCACAGGCTCAACCACGGATGGATCCTCGCTTAGCATTCTGACCAGTCCCAGCGCCGTGAGGTAGAAAAAACTCTTGAAAAAACTGTCGGCGAACTTTTCCGGCTTCTCCACATGAGCAGCAGTGGCAGCCGGGTTCATCTGAGGCCCTCCAGTTGGTGCCAACAGAACCGTATTGAACTGCGGTCCGGCAGCAACATTGTTTGCCCCTTCTGGTGCGGACACAGAGTGAGCACCATTAAAGCCTTGAATAGAGTTCGAGCTTTTGTTCTCCATTCCTCTTCAGTTCGATCAAAACGTAAAGATCAGAACAGACACAGGTTCAAGAATGAGTAGAAGAAGACTGCAAATCAGTAAAGCACTGGTTTGCTTAAATAAACAAAATAGTACAGGAAGTAATTGAATAAAACAGAATACGTCTTAAGATTGTTGGAGACAATCACTCCTGCACTAAGACGCAGTCGTTTAGTGTGTGCGTATGGAACAACAAAATAAACAAACCCGGGGCGAGTCAAGGACTCTGTCCTTAAGACGTATTGCTCCGGTATACTGTGCCCAACCGGTGTGAGCAATCGTCTCCCAGGATACAACGGGTACCTGTTCAGTTGAGCGGCACTGCTAAACTTGAACTCCTTCGAACGCTAGAGTGTCCCGACTTCTCCGAGATGCAAGACTCACGTGCTACGAATGCAGAATGCTTATGAAATGCTTAGAGCAAGGTGTGTTGTAAATGCACCCTTAGCCCTCTTTATATAGGGGAATCAGTTGGAGAACAAGGTACCGTGACCGTTGGATCAAACCCGTAGTTTGATTTAGGCCGTTAGATTAAAACCTCCTATCTAGATTAGGAAGGTTTAATCTCAGCCTTTAGATCGAAGATAGATTAGCATGTTTAAACCTGGAGCGTTAGATGGAAACCATATTCGGTTAAGCGGTTAAGACAGTTTAAATCTCGGCCGTTAGATCAAAGCTGCCTTCCCTGCCACCGTTAGATCATAACAGACTGATCTTATTTTAAACCGGAGGATAGTGTTAGTTTCAAGTTTGAAACCTAACTGCACAACCAAAACGATTCTGCCCGCTGTCCGACTTCGATCGATCACATCGATCGATCGAAGTGACATCGATCGATCGATGTGATCGATTGATGTCTGACAGAGTTCTCCAATCGATCATTTTGATCGATTTAAGTGACATCGATCGATCGATGTGATCGATCGATGTCCTCTGATCGTCTTTGATCGATCAATCAATCGATCGAAGCTTCCTGATCAACTTCGAACGATGACATCGATCGATCGAAGTGACATCGATCGATCGATGTCATCGATCGATGTCCGTCAAAAGCTTTTACACCACATGGACACATCCAACGTGATATTCCTCCATAAGGGTGACACGTCACCCATCCACAACATTTTCCATCCACTTTGAGCATTAATTTCACATTCACCCAATACCATAATTGAGTGATTCCACATCCTAACATTAACTACTCGTTACGTAGATAATTAAGGATTCATTAGTTTTCGATTTTATTATCGGAAACTCATTAAGCTCAAAGTACGTTGCTCAACCAAGTTTAGCAACACTCATTAACAGGCCAAAGCCCAAATCTTCCAATCTCCAACGATGGACCAAAGCCCAAACCTTAAACTCTCCAACATTTATTACTTTAGAAATAGCTATTAAAATGGTAGTGCATTGTTGTTCTTTTTGTATAATATAGGTCCTACACTGCATCCTGATGTTTGTTTCGTTTTAGAGATGGAACCGCATCAACAACAATAATATTACCTCATTGTCTTAGAGACTTCCGTCTATTGTAGTGTATGAGGGGTCGGATGTACGTAACCATACCATATTTTAGAAATATACAAAAGTTGTTTCCCGATAACCCATAATGAAAATTGCGTCATGCTGTGTCGATTAATGAAAATATTTACAGCTGGGGAACATTGACGCTCATGGAATTGGGATGCCGATTTGTTCATGATACCAAAGTTCAATATCATGTTTTACTGACAATTGATGGTCTATTTTCAGGCCTATCTGGATCCAGAATATTACATGACAGATCAGCTTACTGAGAAAAGTGAAGTTTACAGCTTTGGAATATTACTTCTTGAGCGTCTGACTGCAAGATTTCCAATACAACAACAATAAAATTACCCTATTGTCTTAAAGACTTCCGTCTATGGTGGAGTATGGGGGTCGGACGTATGCAACCATACCCATGTGTTAGAAACACACGGAGGTTGTTTTTCGATGATCCATAAATTGCGTCAAGTTGTATCGATCAACTACTATTTCACAATATAAGAAGCGCAGCCAATTTAGTGAGTCATTTTACTTTTATATCCAATAGAGAAAGACAAATATATCGTTAGGGAAGTCAAACATGAAATGGAAACGACAAAAGATCTCTACAATCTTCATGAGCTTCTTGACCCTGCAATTGTCTCATATGTAGTGCCTAAAAGCATAAACAAGTTTGTGGATCTCGCATTGACTTGTGATGATGTCAGATTTATTACCAAATAATAAGTATGATGTGGGGGTTACGCCATCAATTCTCCGTCAGTTGTTTGTAGTGGACTGTTAGCCGACCTGCACAAAGGAACAAGGTCAGAGGACCCGGGATCTATGGCCCCGGGTAATACCTTCCGACACTCAAGTCAGTTGAGGCCATTTATGGAGAGGTTTATATACTGATTATAGTGTGTACTGAGAAGGTTTTCTGGTAAACCTGGTTTTCCACCGGGGGAAGATGAATCGCAATTGTAATTTGTGAATTTTCACTTTCCTTTCTCTCTCCTGTTTTCTGCATTTTATATGGCTGCTTGGGCCAATGCATGGGCAGAGTCCAGAAATCATGACATGCAAGGAGGTCACAAGGATGACTCTTACTCTTGCATGCTCGCCAAGTGGCATTGTACTGAGCTGAGTAAGCTAGCTTGGGACACCTGGCTAGGAGTTTCACCTGGTAGAGTTACACAGGGTGAACTTCTAGAGCCGAGGCTAAGCTTTCCATAGATACTTAGAAGTGCCCGGGATGGCCTGGGCCATGGGGTTGGCTTGCTGAGACGCAAGTGGCCGACTTTAGAAAGCATAGGTCAGCCTATCATGATGATCACAGTTGACATCACAAGCGTGGCCTGCGGTCGTCGTCCGAGATGGGGCTAAGGCCAAGATGTAACCGTTTGGCCGAGGTGCTTTATGGCTGAGATGAAGCTGAGGCCGAGATGTGGCCTTTAGGCCGAGGTGCGCTGTGGCCGTTTGTGCCGAGATGTGCTGTGGCCGAGATGAATTATTTGTCAATATATGACCTTGCCGAGCTTTGTGCCGACCTACGAGACTTAACATTTTTATACCCATATCCTACCGTTGACTGTTGTTGACTAACAGACGGCATTTTTTGGTTCATCACTTGCCCCTATATTAGTTTGGCCAAGCTGACCTGAGAGGACAGACTAATCGATTCAGAATCTTTAACGAGTCGTCCTTTCACTGACGATGTGTCAACCTCTGATTAGACTGCTCAGCTCATTTACTGGCTGCACAGAGTACGAAGCGTTGATGGTGTTTTTGGCTGAGCTGATCAGATCGAACTGACCAGGGTCATAATCACACCGTCTTTTTAGCACGTGGCCATCTCTGCTTGGTTTGTTCTGCGCATTTACTGTTTGCGCAGAGCACGAAGCATCAGTTACCCAGCTTTTTGAATTTGGCCGTTTTGGTATCGAGGACGATTATATCAAGGTGACCTTTGGGCTGCCGAGATGAAATCTTATAAATAGGTCCTTCCAAGGTCATTTGATCCTTTTATTCGATCTTGCTTTCTACTCCGGCGCTTTGCTTATTCCTCCGGCAACCTTCTCAAATTCCGACGACTCCAACCTTGCTCAGCTTTCTTCCAGTCTTCCTCTTCCTTAAGGTTTTCTATAAGTCTTCTTCTTCAATTCTTCATTATGTCTTCACCTTTTCGTGATTCGCAAAACCTTTCTGAGGATGGTTCTTACGCCGCCAGCGGTGGAGATAACTCCGGTTCTCCACCTCTGTCCGTCAGATCCGCCTCTGCTGATGATCTTCCCATCAGCAATTTACGTCGGACCACCGGTGATACTGCTCAGTCCAGCAGAGCCATCACCGTACTCAGTTCTTCGCCGGAGCAAGCAGAGATTGCTCCTGCTCCGGCATCTTTAAACCCCCTGCCCCACTGAGGGACCCATCTCTGTTTTCTGGGGTCATTGAGAGAGGTCTGCCTTCTTCCCTTGTCCAAGAGTCTCTCTCTACTCTGTCCGAGGCCGACCTGGACAGGATTTGTAAATTTTATAAAATTGACAAAAACCGGTTCAGTCCGATCCTTCCCTTGCCTGGTCAGACTGCTTATGATCCCCCTAGGGATTATGAAGCAGTCTATGAGGATTACTTCAAGTCAGGTTTCAACCTCCCTGTTCCTGAGCCACTTGTCCGTATTATGCGGGCTTATGGACTCAGGCTTCCTCAAATCCAGCCAAACGTCCTTAAACTCATTCATTGTTATCTTCTTTTCCTTAGAATTGCTGAACTCCCTTTCAATGCTACTATTTTCCGAGCCCTTTTTGCGTGTCGGGCCTCGCATAGCTGGTACTATTTCAGCAAGCGAGCGTCTAGCACAAATTTTCCTTTTGCCATCAATATTCCCACTTCCAATAAGAGATGGAAGGGGAAATTTTTCTATGTCAAGAAATCTGAACTGCTGAGCAGAAACATCTGGAAGTCTGGCAGAGTTGATAACATGAGGCCAGACCAAGATTACTGCGATGAAGCAGACAGAATTCAAACACTTCCAATAGTAATTGACTAGCAGAAGGTGGATTCGGAGATCTGGATAGCGGCCGACCTGGACCACTCGGCTGTTGGCGATAACTACTTGCCACTCTCCCTAGACAACTTAATAATTGTCCGAGGTTGATATTGTTGTATTTCTTTTCAACAACCTTCCCTTCTTTCTGTGTTTAACTATTTGATCCTTAATGCAGGTGCAATGGCTGGATCTTCTTCCCGTTCTAGCCAAATGGCTGAGGCAGCGACCAGAAAGAGTGCCCGGAAGGAAAGAAGAATTGCTGCTCTTGGTTCTGAGGGAGCCTCTACCTCAACTCTGCCCCCAGTTCCAACTGATGCTTCTGCTGAGCCCGAGCCAGCAGAGCCTGAGTCAGGTACCAACTTTCCTCAACTGCAAAAATTTTCTAAGTGTTGAGACTTGTTTTTGTTTTGATCTGTTTTGCTTCTTTGTAGCTCTGCCAATTGAAATCTTGGATGATGCGCCTGAGGCCGAGATCCAGCTCAGGCTTTTGCTGAGCCAGAAATCCCAACAGAGGCTGATGAAGGCTCCAATCTTTGCCCTAGGAAGAGACAAAGGGGTGAAGGCTCCAGCAATCGAGATCCAGGGCCATCTCATCCTTCAGAGATGGTTGTTGCTGAGCCGGCTGAGGAGAACCTACCTCAGCCGAACGAATTTCAAGACCCAATCCTCATTGGGTTTTCAGAGGGTGATTTAGCTCTGGACCCCTCCATAGCCCAAAAGTTGAACAAAGTGGTAGTTCTGCCCTTAGATAATTAGAAGTTTAGGGCGACTATCTGGGGCGAACTGAAAAACTCCTTCCAGTCAAACATTGCTTTAGTAAGTAAGGACTTTCTTTGAGTGTCTTGTTTGCTTTTTATTACTTAACTTCTTCTTACTCCGCTTCCTTTGCAGGTCCGAGCTCAGGAGTTGGAAATTCTGACTCGCAGTGAAGAGTTTCTTGGGGAGCTTGAGACTAAAAATAAACAACTTGAGGAAGCTGAGCTGAAGAGAGTTGAGCTGGCTCAAGAAAACACGAACCTGAGGGCCGACATCTCCCAACTCCGGCATTGGGCTGAAGATGCTGAAGTAAGGCTGGTCACTTCCAACTCAAAAGTGGATGAGTTGGAACACAAGATGGCAAATCTGGAGCTGACCTCCACTCAAACTCTAAATGAGAATGAGCTTCTGAAGAAACAACTCGCTGAGCTGACGCAGAAGAGCAAAGCTGATGAAGAACAACTAGGCTTACTGCGTCACCAACTGATTGAAGCTGAGATCAAGACGATCGTGGACTTCAAGAAATCTAAGTTTTTTGAAGAAAACATGATCCTTCTGCAGAGCTCAGCAATGGAGGTCGGCCGAAAAGAAGCCATTGATGTCTGCTCAAATATTTATCCAGACCTGAACAAAGAGGATCCTCACCTAGCTGAATTGTACAATCCTAACGCTTCCCAAGAGTTTGAAGACCAATTCCAAAAATTTGTAGATGGAGCTGACTTGAGGGAAGAAGATGATTAGGCTTAGGATTCTCTTTGTAACCTTTAGCTGAGCAGACATCAGATTGTATTCTGAACTCAAATTCTCCATTAATGAAAAATTTATCTTTGGTAGCTCACTTTTTCTTCTTTTCCACTTTCAGCATTTTCATCAAGTTTATTCTTCAAACTTATTGTTGCCGAGTTTCCATGTCGGTCTTGTCAGACTTGATCAACTTCATTGAAAATAAACTAAGTCCCCAAGTTATAAAATAAGCCTGTTATTTGGCTGAGCTGAGTCATGAATAAACTTAGAATGAACTCTGCGCTGTTTAAACCAAGCTCTGACTTTGTCGATAATTATAATCCCAAGTCTTGAATTTGTAATATTGCTTTTCAGCGCAATTTTATCTAGCTCTGCTAGATCAAATGAGGTATTTGTACATTGTTCTTGTAGCGCCCCGACCCGGACAGCGGAATCCAAACCGGTACACCCGTCGTAGCTTACTGAGAAGACTACAAGACGTCTCATCTCTCGAATACACATCATCAATGACGTAAGAGAAGTAAGCACGGAAACATATCATATCCATCTAAACCATCTAAGTAATACGTCAAAGGCAACGTGAATAACCAAATGTATATGGTCGCAGCCATCTAAAACCTCAATGAATTAAGGAACAGAAATAACAAAACTATCCTGTCAATGCTCTCTACAAAGTCTAAACATCCCATTCTGCCCACTCGCCGTCGTCCTCAACGAAAATCATATCGTAACTGGGTTCATCTGCAAAATCAAAGGCAGTACCCTTAGCGAAAAACGCTAGCAAGTAACCCGCTTATAAGACATACGGGATCAACACATGGCAAGACATGAGTAATACATAATTCAAGGGGATGGTGGGGCACATGTCTTGTAACCTTCAAATAAATAAGCGAGTAGTATAATAACGCAAGTACAGCAACCCAAATCGCAAATAATCAATTCAATTTCGATTCAAATACCATAAGCACTCACTCCACAACGACTCCCATGATGCATGTCAAAATAATGCACTACACTACTCAATCACGTATGCATGAGCCATTTCTTTTCAAATCAGTGCAATACATGTCACAATGTCCGGTCTCGTAACTCGTAACCCTATAACGCACCCCGGCTTATATTTCCATCCCGGTTAACGTTACAGGCTCGTAATTCTCTGTGATGCACCCCGGCTTAAATTTCCATCCCGGTTAACATCACAGACTCGTAAAACTCTACAATGCACCTCGGCTTAAATTTCCATCCCGATTAATATTGTAGAGGACTTTATACCCTGTAACGCACCCCGGCTTATATTTCCATCCCGGTTAACGTTACAGTCTTTTGTGTCCTGCAATGCACCCCGGCTTAAATTTCCATTCCGGTTAACATTGCATTTCACCTTCGGAAATCTGTGCCGAAGCACATCTCTTTTTCAAAACCTTATGCAATGCACGTGCCATGATGCAAGACTCCTCATTTCATTCTCATTTATCATTTTCGTATGCAATTCACATTCATATAGGTCATTCATGTACACATGCGCAAGTACAAACACACACGAGTTTTCACTTACACGTCATCCCTTAGGCTTCGACTATCGCGTCAACACTTAGTCATGATCCTAAGATCCATAACCTAAGGCAAATATCCCTAACCATTCCTCGTTGAACTCTCAAACACTTCGTACCTTCATCTCCTAACCCGCCTAAGTCATTCCCGTTGAAACTCGATTCGAGAACCCATCGAAGTCACCGCCATTGATTCACCATCCTAGGTCATGTTCCCAAGACTTATACTACCCTTAATCAGGTCTTAAGAAGTCTCTAGAGTCCCCCGAAGACTCCCCGAAATTCCCTCTTTCTTCCTTTATTTTTCACAAAATTGACGGACTTGATCCCCTATACTTCGATCGATCGATGTCCAGATGGGGACATCGATCCCTCCACTTCGATCGATCGATGTCCAACTGGGGACATCGATCTCTCAGCCTGTACCTACATCGATCGATCGATGTCCGTCTGGGGACATCGATCTCTCAGACCACCTGCACATAGATCGATCGATGTTCTTCTGGGGACATCGATCTCTCAGCAACCTATACATCGATCGATCGATGTCCTTCTGGGGACATCGATCTCTGACGTCGATCGATCGATGTCTACGTTTCCCCCAAATTTTCTCTGCGTTTTCTGCAGACCTTCAACCAAGTGGTTCCAACGTACCCAAATCCATTCAAGCCTAAAACCTGCTATGGTCACACGCCTAGATTGCAGATTCAAACCCTACGCACCTCGCCAACTCATGATCCGAGCCTAAAACGCCATTACCCCAACTCTATCAAACCAAAAATCCCATCTTTTCCTCAAACCCTCACACAAGCACGCATTCACGCCAAGGAGGGATGCAGGGGTAGGGATTTGTAGGATTTCACGCAATCAACAACATCAATAAACACCTTTTCACATACATTGGCCAAATCTTGAAACCAAAACACGTAAATCATATGCAAATAATCAAAGAACGAATCTACTGCATGGTGATCCAATTGAATAGCAAAATAGACCGTTTATCTTTCACAAATCGTAAGAACTTATAAGAAAGTTACTTACCTTTGATTACTCGAAGACGAAATAGGGAACAAACTAAGGCTGGATCAATTCCTGGAGAGTGTATTCCTCTCTACTCTGGAAGAAACGGCTAGGGCAGGGAAAAGCGTCGATGTTTTCTGAAAAGTGAAGAAACTGACGCTTTGTCAGTTTTTATAGGGGAAGGGAAAAGTTTGGTGTTTCTAAATTATATCTTATTTTCCTATTTTTCTTAAAGGATAAATCCTAATATTTAATTCTAAAAATTAAATACAAATTAATTTCTAATATTTATCCCTTCAATTAATTCTCATTAATCCTATCATTTAATTCGTATTTAGTTATGATTGACCGTCATTAATTCCCGTTGACTATCATTAAACTCCGTTTAATTCCTTCTTTGACTTTTAAATACCCTACGGAGGGTGCGGGGCATAACAGTTCTGTTTCACCTCGGCCTCTTTATGTTGAGAGGATTTTTAAAGCTTGTTTGTACAAGTTTTCCCTCTGGTGGGTTTTTACCTCAGACCTGCTGAGGTTTTGTTTTACCCTTTAACGGGCTTTTGCCTCAGACCTGCGATGTCTTTTTTTATCCTTTGGCGGGCTTTTGCCTCGGACCTGCCGAGGTCTTGTTTTACCCTTTAACGGGGTTTTGCCTCGGACCTGCCGAGGTCTTGTTTTACCCTTTAGCGGGCTTTTGCCTCGGTCCTGCCGAGGTCTTGTAAGAGCATTCCATGGTGCTCAAGATTTGCTTGGACATCTGATACAATACTTGACTCTTGATAGATTCTCCAAAGAAAACGTTTTGATACACAAGATAGTTACAATTACATCATTGATGTAGGAGCCGAAGATAAGAAGAGTGCCAACTTCGAGGAAGAGTTCGGCCTTCTAAAGTCTGTAATTTGTAGGCTCCAGCTGAATGTACCTCAACTATTCGGTAATGACCCTCCCACCTAGGGTTAAAAGTTTCTGCTGGGATGGCATAGCTGATTTCATTATTGCGCATCACTAGGTCTCCCACTCGAAAAGATCTCGGACGCACGCGAGAGTTGTAATATTGGGAAACCAAGTTTTTGTATTGTGCCATGCGGATGTGAGCTCGGTCCCTTTTTTCCTCAAGCTCGTCCAAGTTTAACCGTAGTTCTTGGTCATTGCCTGAGGCAGAATAATAATCTACTCGGACTGATGTAGAACCGATCTCCGCAGGAATAAGGGCTTCAGTGCCATATACTAAGGAAAAATGAGTTTCCTTTGTTGAAGTAGATGGCGTAGTGCGATAGGCCCATAGAACGCTGGGTAATTCATCCACCCAACTAGTCACTACCTTATCCAGACGCTTTTTAAGACCATCTTTAATGATCCTGTTAGCAAGCTCTACTTGGCCATTTGATTGAGGATGGGCCACTGAGGTGAAGCGTTGCTTGATATGCAAATCAAGGCACCAGCTCTTCACAGGGTCTTCGGCAAATTGCCTTCCGTTGTCTGAGATCAAAACCTGTGGTAGGCCGAAACGGAAAATAATATTCTTCCACAAGAACTTCTTTACTTGTGCCCCAGTTATGGTGGCTAGCGGCTCAGCCTCTATCCATTTGGTAAAGTAGTCAATAGCTACCAGCAAAAATCTGACCGAGCCGGGAGCTCAGGGCAGAGGCCCTACTAAGTCCATTTCCCATTGTACAAACGGCCACGGACTAGAAATAACAGCTAACTCATGGCTCGACAAGTGGGATGTCGGTGCATGAGCTTGACAAGATTGACAATTTTTGACTAGCCCTTTTGCGTCCTTGCAAATGGTAGGCCAATAATAGCCAGATAAATAGCACTTGCGGGCTAAAGAACGTGCACCAGAATGACTTCCGCATATTTCCAGATGCAACTCTCGGAGGATATAATCTCCCTCGTCTTCAGGTACGCAACGCAACCAGGGCTGTGAAAAAGACTTTCTATACAGCTGATCGTTAAAGAGAGCATACCTCGAAGCTTTTAGGCGAAGTCGCCGAGCTTGAGATTTATCCTTGGGCTGAGTTTGATGTTGTAAATAGTTAACTATTTCATCCATCCATGTGTTGTGGTAGTCTTGCTGCAATACTTCGTTACCATCAAAAGCACGATGCTTTACCAACTCCACAACAATCTTCTTCCCTATCGTGGCCGAGGTGGATGAGGCCAGCCGAGATAACGCGTCGGCCCGTTTGTTGGCCGACCTGGGGATGTGCTCCACCATAAAGTGCTCAAACATTCCGCCCAAATGTTGTACTTTGGCCAAGTATCGCTTCATGTTGTCCTCTTTGGCTTCATAATCTCCATTGATTTGAGAGACTATCAAGTGTGAATCACTTCGGGCAATTATTTGCTGTGCCTCCAGTTTTCGAGCAAGACTCAGCCCTTTTATCAAAGCTTCACGGCCTCATTGTTAGTGGCTTCAAAATCGAAGCGCAAGGCATATTCCAACTCTTCCTTGTTTGGATTAATTATTAGGAGACCTGCTCCACTTCCTTCTTTTGAAGAAGACCCGTCTACATATAAGATCCAACCCTGTGTTGGGGAATGATCTTCCTCAACAGATATCCCTTCGGCCAAAAAGTCTGCCAAAGCTTGAGCCTTGATGGAAGTGCGTGGTTTATATTCAATATCATACTCAGAAAGTTCCATAGCCCATTTAACAGCTCAGCCAGAGGTATCCGGCCGGGACATGATTTGCTTCAAAGGCTGGTCTGTCACCACTATTATAGGATGTGCCTGGAGATAAGGTCGGAACTTCCTTGCTGCCACTATTAATGCTAAGATTATTTTTTTCTGCGTTGGGGTAACGCACTTCGGCTCCATGTAGAATCATACTGGCAAAATATATAAGCCTCTGCACAGCATCCTGCTCCCTGAGCAGAACCGCGCTTACTGCCTCATGGCAGGTTGACAAGTATATGTACAAAGTCTCCCCAGGAAGAGGAGGTGTCAGCATTGGCACCTCGGCCAAGTGTGCTTTTAAATCATCAAATGCTTTCTGGCACTGGTCATCCCAGAGGAAAGCAGTTCGTTTCTTCAAAATCTGGAAGAAAGGAAGTGACCTTTCAGCGGATTTAGAAAGAAATCTGCTCAAGGCGGCAATTCTGCTTGTCAACCTCTGAACTTCTTTAATGTTCCGAGGTGGGTGCATACTTTCTATGGCTTCAACCTTGGCAGGATTGGCCTGCACTCCTTCTTTAGAAACCATGTATCCAAGAAAATTTCCTGTACGTACCCCAAAGGTACATTTTTTTGGGTTTAGTCTCATACGTGCGTCCCTCAAGATGACAAATACTTCCCGAAGATTCGAGATATACTGATCAAGAAACTTGCTCTTGATCAACATATCATCAATGTACACTTCCATAACTCGGCCAATCTGATCTCGGAACAGCGAG
Organism: Eustoma russellianum; assembly: GCA_036186865.1. Classification (NCBI taxonomy): domain Eukaryota; kingdom Viridiplantae; phylum Streptophyta; class Magnoliopsida; order Gentianales; family Gentianaceae; genus Eustoma; species Eustoma russellianum. The sequence continues at coordinate 2,625,300 of AP025055.1, read as the reverse complement.
TTGACCAAATGCTGATAAGTAGCTCCTGCGTTTTTTAGTCCAAATGGCATGCTGACATAGCAGTAGGTACCCGACTCTGTTATAAAGGAGGTCTTCTCTTGATCCTCTTTCGCCATCATGATCTGGTGATAGCCTTTGAAAGCATCAAGAAAATCAAAGACCTCATAACCCAAAGTAGAGTCTACCAACCTGTCAATTTTTGGTAAAGGGTAACAATCTTTCGGACATGCCTTATTTAGGTCAGTATAATCAACGCACATCCTCCATGTCTTGTCGGTTTTGGGAACCACGACGGGATTGGCCAACCATATCGGATACAGGACCTCTGCAATAAACTTTGCTGCAAGGAGTTTTTTGACCTCCTCTGCAATCACCTTATTCCTTTCAGGAGCAAAGCTCCTTTTCTTCTGCTTAATAGGTCTGACCTGAAGGTCCACGTTGAGCCGATGTTCGGCTAAGGTAGTTGGGATCCCAGGCATGTCCTCTGCCGTCCATGCAAAAATTATAGCAAACTCCCTCAACAAACTCTGAAGCTGAGCCAGCAGCTCATCGGGCATCCACGTCCCGATCTTGATAGTGTTGTCGGGCTGAAGTGGATCTAGGATTAACTCTTGAACTGCATCATCCGAGTGCAAATGCTCCTCAGTTGGAGGAACGAGGTCATCCAAAACAACCTGTTGGACGGCCCCACCCCCCTGGGTGGCAACTGCGTAACAGTTCTGTGCCATAGGAATATCCCCTTGTAATGTAACCACTCCAGCTGGTATAGAAAATTCATGCTAACATGCAAAGGGGAGACGACTGCTTCCAGAGCCACCAAGGCGGGTCGGCCCAGCAAAATATTATACGCCGACCTCTCCTTGATCACCACAAAGTCCATCCATAAACAGCGATATGCGAGAGGCTTTCCAAAACTGACGCTGAGAGTGATCATGCCCGCCGGCCGAACTGGCATACCGGTGAACCCGTACAGAGATGAGGCCACCGGTGTCATTAAGGAGTCTGCCAAACCCAACTGTTTATATACACTATAATACATCACATTTACAGCACTTCCAGTATCTACATATACTCTACGTACTTCCACAATTTCGTCAGGTGCCAAATGTATGCACAAACCTATCACTAGGCCCGTATTATTAGAGTTTAGTGGAATAATATCTTCTGGTCCGTAGACCAGTTCCCGGGCTAACCACATCTTTTTGGCGGGAGGCCCAGATGAAGTCCCTGACGAACTGGGATCTCCTTGGCCCTTCTGAGGTGGCCCTCCTACGATGGTATATATCACGGAGTTGACTTGAGGCTACGCTGCAGTTTGACGTCGGCCCCGGTCCTCGTCATCGTCCGACCTGGGACGCCGAGGTGGGGTCTCAGGTCGGCACTTATCCTTTTGAGGACTTCTACGAAAGTCCAAGCGATTATGCAGACGTGAGCGTGGGTCATAAAACTACTTCAGATGCCCTTGCTCAATCAACTTTCGAATCGCCTGACTAACTATCAACAATCCTCTGTGTCATGGCCGATGTCTCGATGATATCGACAGTACAACTTAGGATCCCTCTTATCCCTGGGACCTGCCAAGGGTTTAGGGTCCGTCCTCAATCCATCCTTTTCCATCACGGTCAAGATTCTATCTTTGGAGGGTAAAAGGGGGAGACCTTCCCTGCCTCGTTTGCCTCGGCCACCCAGGCGATCAAACGCACTGCGTCGGTCGGGGTCCTTTCCCTCACGTCGGTCTCCCTTCGAGTTGGGCCGGGCTTCACGCCGAGATCCTTGCTCGGCTTCCTTCTTTAATCGGTTTGCCTCTTCACCTCGGGTAAACTGATGAGCTTTCTCCAGACATTCCCTTAAGGATGTAGGTCCCTCTTCAGCCAGCTGAGAGAAGAGGCGGCCTGCTCGAAGACCATTGATGAAGGCAGCTGCTTTCACTCCTTCATTTCGGTCACTGACCTGCAGTGACTCATCCGAAAAACTTTGCATATACTTCAACACTGATTCCTCGGGACCCTGTCTCAAGGTCATCAAGTGTGAAGAATTTTTAACGAAAGGCGCACTAGACACAAATTGAGACTTAAACTTTTACGTCAACTGACTAAATGACTCCATCGATTGATGCGGGAGCTCCTGAAACCATCTCATGGCTTTCCCCCGCAAGTACATGGGAAACGTTTTGCAGCGTAGCGGGTCAGACACATTCTTTAAACTCATAGTCGTCTGGAATTGAAAGAGATGGTCAGTGGGATCCGAAGTTCCATCATAGGTGTCCATCTTGGGCACCTTAAAGTTATCTGGTGCTATGTACTCAGCGATGTCCCATGAGAATGGACTCTCCGGGACTATCCTCATATATTCTGGCTTAGGCTCCCCAGGACTGCTCCTCGGTCTACGTGGGTCAGCCTCCTGACGTACACTCTTGAAAGATCGGGGTCTTACGCCCAGGCGCTGCCGAGGCAAAGGCACCGACTCCACAGTTGGGGCTTTACCACTACTGAGTCTGGCGTCCGCCATGAACCCTCGGGGACCGTGAGAAGATTGTTGATAAGTCTTCTCTCTGGGATAGAGAGGACAGAGATCCTCCTCCATGTTCTTTACCTCAGGACGTTTTCCCTCGAGCCGCTCTACCACGGCCTCGAACACTTCTAAGTTCTCGGTCACATATTTCATGACCTTATCCCGCTCTTCAACCGTTACGCCAAGTATCTTTTTTGTTCCCAGTTCAGGTCCTCTGGAATTCTGTCCAGGAAGACCAGAGTGAGTATCTTTACGACGATGAGGATTAGGGGACTCCCCCAATCCTTCACGTGGTGCTTTTCCCATCACAACTAATTCAAACTTTAACAGTATATTTATGAAAACTCGTTTGACGGAGGTTCAGGCCCTTCCTCTAGCGCCAATTTGATGATGTCAGATTTATCACCAAGTAATAAGTATGATGTGGGGGTTACGCCGTCAATTCTCCGTCAGTTGTTTATAGTGGACTGTTAGCCGACCTGAACAAAGGAACAAGGTCAGAGGACCCAGGATCTATGAGCCCGGGTAATACCCTCCGTCCCCGTCTTAGTAGAATACCTTTTCATTCCTGTAGCAAGTTCGTATCTTAGAAGAAGCGATGTCACGATTTCTGGACTCTGCCCATGCATTGGCCTAAGCAGCCATATAAAAGGCAGAAAACAGGAGAGAGAAGCAAGTGAAAATTCACAAATTACAACTGCGATTCATCTTTCCCACGGTGAAAAACCAGGTTTACCAGAAAACCTTCTCAGTACACACTATAATCAGTATATAAACCTCTCCATAAATGGTCTCAACTGACTTGAGCGTCGGAGAGTATTACCCGGGGCCATAGATCTCGGGTCCTCTGACCTTGTTCCTTTGTGCAGGTCGGCTAACAGTCCACTACAAACAACTGGCGGAGAATTGACGGCGTAACCCCCACATCATACTTATTACTTGGTGATAAATCTGACATCATCAACTTGTGTTGAAGACGTGGGAGCTTGTAGACCACCCATGAGTGAGGTGGTGAAAGAAATCGAGATCATCATGAAAATGGCTGGGATGAATCATGATGCTGAATCAACATCAACTTCAGATAGCTATGGTGGGATAGGCAAGGGTTTTGAACATCCTTACAGTGATGGAAGTCTTGTTGTTTACACTGGGGTTTAGCCAAATGAGAAAAATTATGAAATCATGCTGGAGGTCAGTTAACCTGTTCTCACCCATGTAGAGAGAAAAATTATGAAATGTACACGAAAGTCGCCTCCCTCTAGTTGTTCTTCATGTATCTTTTTTGTTTTGTTTTTTGAGGGGTGTGTACTTTCGGTTTCAATGCAGTCAAAGACACATTCTTTCTTGACTTTGAAATATGATGGAATAAATCAAAATGACTCACTAAATCGACTGCTCTTCTAATATTGTGAAGTAACAGTTGATTGACACAACTTGACGAAATTTTCATTATGGGTCATCAGAAAATGAACTATGTGCGTTTATAACACATGAGTATGTTTGTTGCGTACATCCGACCCCCATATCCCGCCACAGACGGAAGCCCCTAAGTCAATGGGCTAATGTTGTTGTTGTTTTTTTGGAGGGGGGAGGGGAGGGGGGACTGTCCACCTCTGAATTGCTTGAAGTAGAAGGTTGTTTTCGTCAAGCAATTGAAGTTTCCATTGAATTACCAAAAAAAAAAAGTTTCCATAGTAAAGCCTGTGTCTTTTGTACTATCTTTCGACCATAACATGCAAGAGTGAGTTCCAATGAGTGGTTTGTGTTTTCATGTTGACATTCATCCCAACAAGTTTTTTCATTTCCAATAGAGTCAAAGACACACTCTTACTTGACTTTGGAATATGATTGAATAAAGCAAAGTGACTCACTAAATTGGTTGCGCTTCTTATATTGTGAAATAGCAGTGGATCAACATAGCTTGACGCATCATTATGAGTCGTCGGGAAACAACCTCTGTGTGTTTCTAACGCATGAGTATGGTTGCGTACATCCGACCTCCCATACCCCGTCATAGGCGGGAGCCTCTAAGGCAATGTGGTAATATTGTTGTTGTTGTATACATCCCAACAAGTCCTAGATGTGTAAATAATCTCTTGTTTATGCAGTTACTTATAGGGATATGATGTAAGATTGCATATATTAGGTAAAAAAATATCACAACAAAGTAAAGAGCTTTAGTGCACTGGCTACCATTGCTATGATACAACAAAAGTAATTCTACTTGTAGCCTAAACCATTTCTCATGCTCAGTTCCTGTTCACTATCTTTGGCTCTCAATCTTCAAAACATGGGTATTTTATGTCATTAATATCAGTACAAATGAAATTAGATCTATTATGCTCTTGGAGGTTTGATTGGCTTCTGTAGTATAGCAGAAAAATACCATTCATTTTTGGCTGCCCCTCTGTCAAGCTTCATCCCTGCATTCCACCTTACTTTCTTGAATCCGATGCGATCCAACATAGGAACATAGGTAGTATTCAACTGGGATCCAAGGCAGAAGAAATGGTCAAGCCAAAAGAGACCCCCTGGCCTCAGTACTCTGTAGATATCAAAGAGTGTGAACTCTAGCATTGGATCAGGGATCCAATTGCTAAGTATATGCATAGAATGCACAATGTCAAGTGTGTTTTCAAAGAATGGAAGCCTCTGGGAAACACTAACATGCAATGATATCAAACCCCTTGATGCAATAAAGCTATTAAATGGACCATCCAGATTCATTGAAGTTGTAACAATTGTCACATTCCTCTCCTTCATTCTTGCAGCAAATGTGCCAGCCCCTCCCCCAATGTCAAGCCCGATTCGGACAGTGCCCCGAGGTTTCATGTTTAAGACTTGATCTATCCCAAAATCAAGCTTACCATTGTCAACAAGCCATCTTACTTTCTCCCTGCCATTCATATCAAAGCAATCTTTGCAATCATAAAACTCTGGGACTTTCATCCTTTCTACCAAACATTTATAGTTTTTACAGGTATATGGATCCCAAATGATGCTAGTGTCTGGTGGGATAGACCATAGGCTCTTAGGTAAGGGTGTAGGCTCCACATAACCCTCCGGCGCCTTCGGCCGACAACGCCTCCTTGGCAACATCTCACACCCTTTAAGCATGAGTCTTTGAGCAAAAACATCATCCACAGGACATTCTCCTCCTACTTTATAAGACATGTACTTCATCAAATCTTCCTTGTACATCAAGCAACCTCCTCCAACAGATGGATAGATCTCGTCGGTGCCCGACCGGGGGGAGAACCCCAATGGGAGCTTATGAGGGCCAATGGCAAGTTTAGCCTCATTTGGTAATTCACCAATAAGGTCATAATAGTTGAACTCCTGAGCAGTTTGCTTGTCAATAGCATTGCTAAGACGAGATAACTGCACCGTCAAAGATTTCACTATCACATCACTTTCTTTGAGCTTGTTGTGCAATTGTGAGATGATGGAGTGAGAGGCAGAGAGATCAAGCTGTGTAGTGTGGAGCTCTTGCAAGAGGCTAGTGTAGTCACAAAGAGGGAGTGTGAGGTTTTGAGTGTACTTGGAAAGGGCAGGGGGAACGTTTAAAGAAGGGCCAGAGAAAATGAAGAAGGTGAGGAGGTTTGTGAGGAGGATTAGGATGAGGATCTTGAGCTTTTGCTTGGTGGTTTTTGGGTGTTGTGTTGGTTTTTTAGGTGTAGGGTAGTCTTCTTCTTGACTGCCCATTAGGCAAGTGCAAGAGTAGTGTTTTGGGATGGTTCTTCTATGGAAAGGTGGGGAAGAAAATGGAAGCATATAGAAGAAGTGAAGAAGGAGAAGTGTAATGAATTGTGAAGTTGTTATATTGTTACGAGGAGGAGGAGGAGGTAATGTGAAGGCAAGTTTGGCGGCATGTTTTGCGCTTTTTGAATCTCTTCCTTAATTAAGAGAACGTTGGATCAAGGGGCAGAAACAAGTTGGGACAAAACAAAATGACAAGATTACAACAACAACATTACCACATCACACATTGTTTTAAAGACTCTCGTCTATAGCGGGGTATGAGGGGATCAGATGTACGCAACCATACTCATGTGTTAGAAACACACAGAGTTTGTCAATGACCTATAATGATGCGTCAAGATGTATCGATCAACTGCTACTTTACCATATAAGAAATACAGCTAATTGTTATAATTTTGTATATTCACTTTATAGTAAGACAAGTAAGATTAATAAAATTTGATATAAACGATCAACAACAACATTACCCCATTGCCTTAGAGACTCCCGTCTATGGCAGAGTATAAGAAGATTGATGTAAACAACCATACTCGTATATTATAAACACGCAGACGTTGTTTCCTGATCATAACTATGAATTTTCTTAGTGCATATTCCCTAGCATCGACTTTTGGTTCAGTTTTTTCTCTATCTTTACGCCATACAAAAAATAATTTTTCTACAAAATATTGACTGTTTTTAAAATTTGATGTATAATATTGAATAAAGGTTACAACAGATAAAATGAGTCTGTATTAAATAATTATATCATCTATATTTATAATTCATTATGTAAAACACATTTAGGCTGAATATTTACGTCAAATAAAACCAAACATAATTTTATCAAAAGTCAATAACATAAACGAAAGCGAAAAGCATGTTTTGTTGTAAAAGCATGCTAGACTCTTATCACCTACTTAGTGTGTGTCTACATATACACACACATACATGTATGTACATATGTACGTATATATATACCTATATGTACATATATATGCACATATATATACACACACACATATGTGTGTGTACACACAGCATATATGTATGAGTTTTTGGACCAAATGTGGGTTCACCAGAAAATATATGTAGAATGAATTTTGATCATCAATCAGTGTACAAAGGTTAAGGGGAAAAAATGGTAAATGAAGTCTTAATAATCCAATATTTAGAAGAAACCATGGACTACGATTTCTATGGAAAGCCTCTGGAAAACGAAAATGGAGGAGGAAGGGTGGTTGTTAACTGGCTTAGACGATGCGTGAATATATTGTAGTATATTTAGATCTTCAAAAAAGAAAAAATCAAATCTAAATCATTAACGGACTTAGAAACATTTACATAACATGTTCTCTAAAAAAAAAATTCTCGGACTCCTGTGTTTGCTCATGATTCAGAGAGAGACCGAATTGCTTCGCGATTTGATATACGTAACTTTACCCTACACTTTGTGCAAGAAGCTATTTCTGCGACTCGAAGACGTGACCTTAAGATCACAAAGTATCAAACTTACCAGTTGCTCCAAGTCCTGCCCTTCCACATAACATGTGTCTATCTCGGCTTTTAAGAAACAATTGCTGTTTTTTTCACTGAATTATGGTTTGGCCGACACGATTAAAGTACGTAAAGTTTATTTGAATGTTGATGTCATCGGTTTGAGCTGCAAAAACAGCTCTTGCATAAAATGTAATATAAGACTGTGTATATCATCAGATCGCTTCTTGGATCTTGATGACATGGGTTCGAGCTACGAAACATCTCTTATATAAAAAGTAATATAAGACTGTGTATACCAAATCGCGAAACGATACAATATCTCTCCATATCTTGTACAAACATGGGAGATAGTACACGGAGAACGCCAAGTTTACGTGAAAGTTCGCTAGATCTAGAAGATGGATTAAATTACAAATTGACCCAGGTTCTTAAAAAGAAAAATTAAAAAGAAAAGAAAAGGTAAATGGGAGTTGTGAAGATGGAGAATTGTTCATTGGAATGTGGCGTTTTATGCGTTCGAGAATGACTAATGCATGTGAAATGGAATCACACATCCATCTCCACGCCCATTTTTTATTATTTTTATACTTTTTTGAGTTTACAGAGAATTTATTTTTGTTTTTTTAAACAATTGTTTACTGTACATTGTTTGAAAATTAGGCACCGTTGCGTCGATTAGTACTATTCTATAGCAAAATTATAAAATGTTCAAGTAAGTGATTATTTATTACCGAATAAAAGATGATTAAGATGATATTCTTCTTTTACACAAATTAATATTCGTTACAATGTTGACTTTTTACTCGTGTATATTTTATTTATTGCTAGATTAATCTCAGTTAGTTAAATTACTACTGTTCTATACACAAAGTGCGATGTGACCAGTGCGTTTGATCCTAGTGACACGGAAATTCGGAATGATCAACATTTGGTACAAAACAAAGATTTAAACTAAATCGTCTCAAGACATAGTCCAGTTGGTATTGATGTTGTGATTTGCTACAAGTGACCAATAGTTCGATTCTAAGGACACGCACAGTGTGGTGTTCCAATGCTATTAGACCGAATCCTAGTTTGCGAGGGCACACCTTGTGGGGATAACTGCGTAAGTCATCACCAACCTAAGAATCCGCGGACTCCTGATTTACATCTTACACAATGCTCTTTGTGACTGAGCGGTGGGGGCCGTCAGAGTCAGGAAATGACATTTTGCTCCAAGATTTAAACTAAATCTAAGGTCTTTTATTTAATTTTTTATGTTTGTTGATGAATCTTTACTTAGTTTGAGTCATTTGATCTTCGCTTCGCATGAATTCGGTTCACAAATCTTGGTTTGATTGGCTTGATGAAAACGTACTGGGTTAGTGTCACATTAAAATAATTAACTAAAACATGAGCTTTTATGAACAAATACTAAACAAATCCGTAGGTTTGAAAGAAAAATCTAAGAGGGATAAGCCCACTTTAATTGAAATATCATACTAGGTGGACATAAAATTGATCCACAATTGTTACACGTTAATCCTTTTCTGATTGATAAATAATTACTATTTCTACTATTCTAAAATATTTTATAGATGGTCAAATAACAAAAACAACATTATCACATTGCCATAGAGGCTTCCGTTTATGACGAGGTATGGGGAGTCAGATGTACGCAACTATACCCATGTGTTAGAGACACATAGAGATTGTTCACCCATAATGATGCGTCAAGATAGGTCGGTCAATTGCTACTTCACAATATAATAAGAAGCGCGACCAGTTTAGTGAGTCATTTTGTTTTATTCCATCATATTCCAAAATCAAAAAACTGTATGTATTGATTCCATTGGAAATGGAAACTAAGTTGTCAAACACGGTATTTTAATAATAATCATTTCAAATTAAGTTGTCAACATTTAAGCGAGCCACTTTTTCAACTACTTATTGCAGATTTGAAGCCAAATTTCGAACAAAGTGTGCAAAAATACATAATCAATTTGGTCTTATATTCTTAAACTATGATAACAACTTGTAATAAGCAGAACAATATTTTCATAGGTAATCAAACATGTAATCTAAAAGTCATTATGCAAGACATATTGTGAAAGTATTTTAACTTTTTTTTATCAAAGTAGTTATCATATCATTTAAGACTTAACACTAGAGAAATTGTGCTAAATTTTTTGTCATATGCTGGTCTTATATTGTGTTTATTAAATGTATCTAAATATGTAGCGCCCCGCCCGAAACCAGCGTTCCGGCTCAGTGCACCCGCCGTACTCTACTCCATAGAATACAAGGCGTCGATACTATACATGTACATGTCGACATGAATAATGAATCGATCAGCGGAAGCATCATAGCATAAACAAATCATAATCGACATGCAATGCACTACATCATAATATGTACAAGTCATCATATACAGAATACTGCATTCTTCTAAAATACATCATAAACCAAAATTTAATGCCTTCAAAGCAAATCTCTCGACAGGTTTCTTCGTTATCAATGCTCTATCTAGCAGGTCCTCAACAAGCCTGTATAGTGATACATGTTATCTGGAAAGTGATAAATGAGGCAAGTATGAGCGATAGCCACCGACTTTTAACCGCTCAGCAAATAGTCTTACTAGATACGACATGTGGATCATACATGGGGAGACGGGGTGACAAAATATAATAACCGTGAATATCGAGTATAATTAGCACGTCTCCATTTTAAATCAGTATAGCATATTTGTAACTGAAAACAGTTAAATAAGGAAATTTCTCAACATAACATAGAAGCAATTCGTTCTGTTTAATCTGTAACATCGTATAATATCCATAACTTAACTTCTAATCCATAACTTATACCATCTTGCATATCTTAGAGGTACTACACTGTCATGCTTAAACACTACCTTAATCATTGTAGTGTCATCATAGACTTAAGGAATTCTTAATCATAACTCTAAGGTGACATGAACATGACGTAATGCATAATATGACTTTTCATAACATATCATCATTTTCCTCTGAACATACATACTTGTCGTTTCATGATTCATAACATGACTTGCATTTCATAATCCGAAAACACGACATTTCATGATGGCTATAGCACTTTATAAGAATAATAACGCACGACGCACCGACTGATTCCCCATATAGTACATGTACGACATAAGCATCATATCATATATATATGTACTAACGGTGACGCATTATGACGGAGATCCCGTGTTCCAGACCCGGTGTTACACTCGGCCCTAATGCAAACATATGCCCCTGACATCTACCACCCCGGTACCGATATCACGCTGGCGAACATAACATAATCATAACATAACATGTGGGTGTCGATGTAATCAATCGTCTCGCGTTTATCATTCACATGCATATGAACTTTTAAAACATGTGACACACAACACCATTTTGTAACTTTAATTTTATGCAACATGAGACTCGGTCATATGAGCTTAACTTAGTCATACTACACCTAGAAGCATCACTTACTTACTTAAAGTCTACTTATCATAACTTAAGAAAATACCCAAACCATACTTCTTTAAGATCTAACTACCCATGTATTTCATAATTCATAACTTATGTGCATAGAACATATAATTTCTAGTTACTATAATATGCCATCAAGGAATTTCATAACTTATATCATAATTTAAATATTATCGTTTATTACACATAAGAATATAAATAACATGAAATAAAACCCTTTCATGATGTTAGGCCTAATGGCCAAAATATATGTGGTGTATACATATATAAATCAACATATGATATATTATATAATAACCAAAACTTATTCATTTTCATATATTTAACATATATTACACTTATATACATATGTGGATACATAAAACATATTAAACTATATTTTAGCATTAAAAATGGCCTTATGGCCGAATTGTATATATTAGGTATACATATATAAAACTTCTTATGATATATTAAGATCTTATTCATTTTCATATCTTAACATATTTGTATTTCATATATATACATATGCATACAACATAGTCAAATCATTTTTCACAAGTAAAACTAATGGCCGAAACATACATATATATTTCATATTAACATATTTACATGCATATGTCTATACATACATACATATATATATATATATATATATATATATATATATATATATATATATATATATATAATCCATAAAAATTGAATTCCCTTCATGGCCACATATTTAAATATATATGATATGTATATCTTCTCATTTTAAAGCCGTGTATGAATATGATTCATATTTACATTTATATCTCTTAATATACAATTATATATCTATATACACACATAATATTTTATAAATTATTTATTGCTAAAGTCTTTTAAACAGCCGAAACTTGAAACGTACCATTATACATATTTATGCATATTACTACATTGCACAAATATAAATAGTTATTTTATCATACATCTTTTTAATATAGAACCACTTACGCCATAATATTTATATAATACCGAAATTTATACTTAATATATATATGGTATATCATAAATTAAATCATTTACATTTGAACTTTATATCAAAACCGTGTATATGTATATATTGTTCACTTACACAATACCTACTATTATATTTAAAGAGCTATATACATATCTATATCATATATACATACAACATACACTCCTTTTAACTAAAGTCTCATCATCACATATGTAAGAACCATAGTTGTGAACATAGCATACATACATATATATATATATATATATATATATATATATATAATATGCATATTAAGACATACGTATAGATATATATGCATATAAGCAAAATATATATATAAGCAATATATATATATATATATATATATCTATTTTTTCAAAACAAAACATTAAAACCAAAACTATACCCTCACATAGATATATATACACGTATGTATGTGTATACCGTATGTGTATATATATTACATACACATATATATATATATATATATATATATATATATATTTTATATATACATACATATATGTATTAGTGAACGTATATATATAAATGGATCTCTTAAAACATATATTGTTACATATTCTTGAAAATCAAACTTGAACATATACCATGAATGATCCAACTTAGTATAAACATAAACATTTAGATCTTTGAAAATCCATGTAGGATCTAGGAAGAATACTTGTCTTAACACTTTTTCTTACACTTTAAAGTGTTGTTTCTTCACTTGATTTTTTGGAAGAAAAATACCTCCTTCTTCTTCCTTGTAGGTAACGGTTGAAGGAAAAAAAATTGAGGGAGTTAGTGTACAACTTATGAAGCTAAATGAATGGAAAGATTTAACTTAGTCTACTTGAAGTTCTTACATTGTTACACCTTTGTTTTCAACCTTCTAAAATTTCGGCCTTGATGACTAAAATGCAAGAAGATGTTGTAGTTATTGTTTTGAAGATGTGTAGGAGGTGAAATAAAAAAAATCACACCTTGCTCTATGCTTGAGAGGTTTCGGCCATAAGGGTTAAATGAAGGTTGAGAAACTTTGTTTTCTTTTCTTGGAGAAGAAATGGATGGTGTTTGGATGGTTTATGATTTGTGTTGGAGTGTGAATGGAAGATAAATTCTTTCCCTTTGGTTCTTGTTATGCTCGGCCATGGATGAAGAGGGAGAGAACTTAAAGATTTGTGTTTATTTTCTTGGGGAGAAAAAGAGATGTATGAAGGTGGAATTGATAAAGGTGAAGTGAGAAGAAAAGAGAAAAGTGAGGAGAAAATCGATTGGAATGAGTGGAGTGGGTAAATTGTATTATGATATTTGGAAGAATATGGAGTTGAAGTGAGGATATATGTTGAAAATAGAATGGTTCTGCCGTGAGTGAGGGTGAGGGGAGGAAATAGAAAGAAAAGTGTAGTGGGTATTAGGTGTAAAGAGTGATGTGAGGGGTGTAAGAAAAAGAAAAAGGGATAGTGACTAGTGAGAGGGGTAGGGGCGGCCATAGGGTTTTTGGGGAGGGTGGGGATTTGTCTTTTGTGTCATGTAGGGTAAAGTGGAAGAAATGTGATAAAAGTGTATATTTGAATTATCGTATTGGGTATTTTCTTTTGGTTTGATTTACATCTACCGACTTAAGTTGATACCGACTAACTTATTTAAATCATATCTTATGTCTGAATGGTTCGTTATCTAGTTCCGTCAAGTCTCGCTATATCCGATAACTTATCGTTCGGTTATTTTTCCGAGCGTTTCTAACCCTGATATTTAATGTCAATGTCTTTATTAATCCTAAATAAAAATTTAAATTCCACCGAAATTTTGACGACATCGCATTTGCGTTCTATTTTTCCATTATATTATTTCATTTCTATTGATCCGAAAATTCTGGTCATAACAAAATATCTGAGAAATTTCTATGAGACGGAGAAGTAACAATTGGTTATTAAGATTAAAGTTTGTCTCTTGTTGGACATGTGGGATGACTATTTAAAACAGAGGAAAAAAATATAGTAGTTTTATTAATAAAATCTACTTTTATCATATGTTTGAAAGAAAATCTAAAACTATGTATTGTGGTTTATTTCACACTGTGGTTTTGACAAAACAGCAATGTGCCATTTTGACTTTTGGCATTCTCAAAACCGTGGTGTGCAAAATTTTTTTATTTAATAAAATAAATTTTCCAAAAACAACAAGTTTATGTCCGGTTTAAGTTTACGGTTGTGTCAATACGTAATTTCTAAAGAAACATAAAATTCTTTATGCTCATAATTTTTTTAATAATGTATTCAAATAACATGACAACTCTGCATTTGTGTATGCTTTTTTACGAACTTGTTTTTCAAAAGAATATATATTTTAATTTTTGAGGTAAAGCTGAGCAAAGACAAACAAGTAGAATCAGACTAAAGTAAGATAAAATAAGAATGTACCAAAGCTGTACAAAAGTATGCCTATATACAAAATGTCTAAGCAAAACAAATACAATATACACTACGTCTGAGTAGATCTAAATCTTCTGGCAGCTGCAGTTGTGGCTAAGATTACGGTGGCAGTATATCGGCTCTTTGAGATGCTATCAGTATCTGCATCGCTATGTGCTCTAGGTCGCTCTAGCTCTCCGGCAAACTCCAGGACATTAGGATCGGAAGGGGAAAGATAATCGTCAATGTCAAGCATGTCATCCTCCTGATCAAATGCATATCTGGTATCGACGACTTGTATCTAGAATCATGTATCCAGCTGCGGACATCCTCTAGTGCGTGCATGCCCCGAAGGTCTTATGTTCGTCTTGGAGCGTCAAGAAATTCTTAATCTCCGGCCTTAACTGGCCACCAACATCACTGCTACAAGTAAAGCACACCATGACTAAATCTAAATATATAATAATATATTAATTTTCGTTACGTTGTAGAATTACGAAAAAAGTTTGAAGTGAAAAATGATGGGGCAATCCACGGTGTGGCACACCGTGATTCTGTCAAAACCGCAATGTACACCGCAGTTTTGACAAAACCGTGAAATACCAAAAGTCAAAATGGCGAATCGTGGTTCTGTCAAAACAATGGCTCATTTCAGACCCCGATTTTGATAGAACCGTGGTACATACTTTTGGATTTTCTTTCAATTCTATTATAAAATTGAGTTTTCTTAGTAAAATTAATATTTTTTCCCTCTTTTTCTCATTTAAAACAAGGTTCACATTTCGAAATGATACATTTCGGCATTAAAACTGTCGTATCATATAGAGCACTTAGACAACTCCAATTAATGTGTTAACTACGTCGACAGCAGAGGGGACAAAAATATCCAATTGATTCGCTTGATTAAGTCTGCCTAATAAAGTGCTGAATTAACTTACGTAAAAATTTTATTTGTTAATTCGTTGTATCATATCAAAAATGTAACCTTTTTGTTAGAATTATCACGCGTTACGGGTAAATTCAGCAGTACTTTTTTCTTCACTACCTAAAATTCCATATGCGGTAAGATTAAACCAAAGGAGTAAAAGCCACTCAGCAAAAGTTTAAGAAATTATACATTGAAAAGATTTGACAACCAATCAAATTAAAAGATGATAACTAATAGAGAAAGAAAATAAATACATTAGTTTATATAAAACTCGTTTTTAGCATAGGTTTGGACATTAACCTAAAGCTATACCGCACGGTTTTGTCAAAATGAAATGGACGACGTTTTTGACAGAATCGTCGTATGCCCATTTGAATTTTGTCACCCAAGGTTCTATCAAAACACCACACCAATTTTTTTTTTAAAAAAATCCCATGAACTTCCCATTGATTGATAATATTTATAAAAAAAGTATCAATATTAAAGGAAAGAACCATAAATTTTAAACTAGTATTATTAAAATAGTGTTATGTTCCTAAATATATAGGGATTCACATCAATATTAAAAGAAAGAAAATTATCGCGTTATTGATATTTGCGTCCACCTTTTTTTTTTAAAAAAAATCTAAAGATATTTCATTGATAAATAATGTTTACCAGAAAAAGTAACAAGAAAATCATCTTTTTATTGAGTTAACAATTAGTAAATGACTCTATTATCTATCAATAGGACATTTTTAGTTTTTTTTTTAAAACGATTTTCAATAAGTGTGATGTTTAATATTGATATGAATCATGTAATTTATGAACATAATACTATTTTAATAATACTCACTAAACTTTTTCTGATAAACATTATTTATCAATCGATATTCTCGAGATTTTTTGGTAAATATATCGTAGTGTCCACCACGATTTTGACAGAACCGAAGTATACCAAAGATCAAATTGGCATACTAAGTTCTATCAAAACCCCGTCTATATCATGCAGCAGGTTTGGCAAAACCGTCTTACATAGAATCAGATTTAATTCCAAACTTGTAATAAAAATAGAATTTCTTAATAAAACTAATATTTTTTTCTTCCTCCGTAACTACGATGATGAATAAAACGAGTTAAAACTGCTTCTGCATGGGAATGATGATGCTCAACAAATTCAACTGTGTGTAACTGAATCTTTGTATCACAGTGGCAATTACTAATTATCATCTCATAGAAGCCTTGTGTCGACGTATCAAATATAGAAGCTGGAGGGTGAGACCTCCCCACTGTAGTAAAACAGGCTTGCGGAACCTACCTGATTTAGAAGATATGCGGACACGTTCATCTTCTTTTCATTATGGGTAACAAATTTTGTGTATTTTGACAGACGTATATCATTGCATACATTCGACCTTCATACTTCGTCATAAAGAGAAGCCGATGCTTATTCTTCTTCCTTTTTACATGTATAAAATTACAAGAATTAAAGGAAGATACTAAATATCGCATATCATCAACTAACAGTTTTAACGGAAGGAGATCCAATTCTGTCGAGTTTAAACAATCGGGCTCCAAATTAAATATAATAATCATACTTTTTACTTCTACAAGTCCAAACAAACAAAAACAACAACAAACACCCCAATTCCCTTAAAAGCTCCCGCCTATAACGGGGTATATGGGATCGAGTGTATGCAACCATACTCATATGTTAGAAATACACAGGGTTTTTATCGATGACTCATAATGAAAATCGCGTCAAGCTGTGTTGATCAACTGCTACTTCACAATATAAGAAGAAAGCCAATTTAGTGAATCATTTTGCTTTATTCTATCATATTCCAAAATCAAGGAAAAATGTGTACTTGACCCTATTAGAAATGGAACAACAAGTCCAAACAAAATGGGTTGGGATCTCCTAACCCCACTTTCCTCACCCCTTTTGTGACCGCGCGACACGTGGCAGCAAGGAGGGGTGGTGAGGCTAGATGAGGGTCACCTGCATCTAGCCTCACCACCCTCCCTTACTGCCACGTGTCGGGCAGTCACGCGTCACCGCATCCCTTTGCGGTGAGGGGATCCTATCCCAAACAAAATGGCCTCTAATTCCGGGGTGGGATCCTCTCACCGCCCTCAATGTTACCCCCTATGTGACCGCCCACCAAGTGGCACGGGAGGGAGGTGGTGAGGCTGGGTAGGGGTCACCTACACCCAGCCTCACCACCCCCCTCTCCTGTCACGTGGCAGGGGGTCATTAGTTACCCCCCAAAATGGGGGGTGAGGAGATCCGGGCTCTCTAATTCCACCGCTTCCGCCGACATTAATATGGAAAATACTCATATGCTGAGAAAAGGAACAAAGGAAATCGACTTGAAGGGAATGCAAGAGTGAGCTGTGCAGACGAGTTCTTAGAATTTTACGAAAAACAAATGCAAGAGGAAAAATAAAATCAAAGAATTCTCAATGTTCTCCAATTTTACGCCCAATTTGATGTTAGTATATGATCTGTTGGTTCGGGAGAGAGGAAAAGGAAGAGAGGAGAGAAGAGTACGATTTGATTATATACATGAAGCTAATTTCGTTAATCTTTTCTTTGGTATAGCATGCATACATTTATATATCAATCAATTTTATTTGGATATTTATTAATCCCATTCAGGTTTGCAACAAAATTCAAATTTTATTTTTTTGAGAACAATGTAAATAATATACCCAATGGGCCAGAGCGCACCCTGACCCGCAAAAAGCACCTTTATGGGGGTGCAACCCATACAACGAGCAAAAGCCCTAGCAATAAAAAACGCCAAGGCACTGGCTCGATTTACACTAAAAGTGCCTACATTTACACATGATTGAAACAAATGCACGTGTAAATCAATCAGTAAAGCAAAAGAAGTCCACTTGGGACCGTAAAATTAGGGAAGTAGGTCCGGGAATGTTTTGTGCATCACCCTATAGACATGTGTACAAATGAGCCGCGTAACATCTGTTGGAATAAATGCAACATCTTCAAAAAAATTTTTGTTTCTACCTTGCCAAATGAAATACACTGTTGCAGCGATTGAAACTTTCACAACCTTGTATCTAGGAGACTTATTTCGTAATCTAGACTTAGCCCAAGCTAAGATTCTTGTGAGGTTGGGTAGGGTGGAAGGCATGCCACACCAAGAGGTAATCAACTGCCACACTTGTTTAGTTAATGGGCAGTTGAACAAAAGATGCCTTAAAGTTTCAAGGCTGGAACAACAGAGAGCGCAAGATTTGTATTGCACAAATGACAACTTATCCCTGGTTTGCCATTTATCAAGCGCAGCAAGCCATAGACAGAACAAATGCTTTGAAGTGTTAGTGGAATCCCAGACTACGTCAGCCCAGGGGACCTTCGATCATTTGGGACGAAAAAACTGATATGCACCTTTGAATTTGAAAAAGTCATTTTTCACCCACTTTTCGATGAGCAAGATTGCACCATCAACACTACCTTGCGTGTGAACTAGAATGTCCCTAATATTAAGCAATTTTTTCAAAAGAGGAGAATCAGATTTTTTAATCACTCTAGTCCAAAGAGAAGCATATAGTTTGTATCTGTGATTAATCCATTGCACCTAAAGGGTAACTTTCTTTTTATGCAAATCCCAGATATGCTTTGCTAATAAAGATGTTTTCCAGGAGCGAAGGTTAAGGACACCAAGACCACCTTCTTTACGGGGAAGACAAACAAGCTTCCATGCCACGAGTGCTTTTCTGTTTCCATTGTCAGTGCTTCTCCAAAGGAAATGTAAACAAATCTTGTTGATTTGTTCCAACACAGAAATTGGGATAGGCAAAGTACTAAGCCAAAAACAATGGACACTCTGGAGAACCAATTTTATAAGTTGTAACCTACCAGCGTATGAAAGAGAATTGGACTTCTAGAGGTTGATTTTCTGTAGGAGTTTGGATATGAGAGGAGAGTAATGACCAGCTTGTAGACGAAAACCAGCAATTGGGGCACCAAGATACCTGAATGGCATAGTGCCAAATGAAAAACCGGTTATGGCTTGAAGAGCTGAGTGATCATTCACACCCGCAACAAAAAAACTCGACTTGGAAAGATTTGGTAACAGACCGGAGCAGAGACCAAACGAATGAAGCCTATCCATAATTTTTTGAATGGAAACAACATCAGCTTTTGCGAAAATTACGAGATCATCAGCAAATGAGAGGTGCGTGATAAGATTGTTTTGACATTTTGGATAAAAAGAAAAATGAGGATCCCAATGTAATTGCCGTAGCAACCTAGATAGGTACTCCATGGCAATGACAAAGAGGAAAGACGAGAGAGGATCTCCTTGGCGAAGAACTCTCTTGCCTTTAAAGAAACCATGCATGCCACCATTTATAGAGATCGAGTAAGACGCAGTAGTGACACACTCCATAACCCATGAAACAACGATGGGAGGAAAATTTAGGCCAAGCAAGACTAATTTTAAAAATCCCAGTTTAGAGAATCAAGCGCTTTTGAAATATCAACTTTTAGCATGCACTTCGGCGCAGTTCTTTTCCTGTCATACTCTCTAACAAGTTCTTGCACAAGGAAAACATTTTCAAACATGGAGCGGCCTTTTAGAAACCCTGATTGTGCTTTATCCATGAATTGTGACATGACTGGGATCAGCCTATTCACCACTATTTTGGAAATAGCTTTATAAACAACATTACAGCATGAAATTGGCCTAAAGTCCGCAACAATAGACACATTAGCAGACTTCGGGACGAGTGCAATAATAGCATGATTAAGCTGTTTAAGAAGCCTTCCATTTCTAAAGAATTCATGGACAGCAGCAATGAAATCCTTTCCCACCACATCCCACGATCTGATGAAAAATTCCGATGTGAAACCATCGGGACCAGGAGCTTTATCAACACCATTGAAAAAATAGCATTCTTAATCTCCGCATCAGAGATATTTTTGATAAGGTCATCAGCAGCCGAAGAGGACAACTTGGGGCCAAGATTCAAGACAGATTGGTCAATGTCGTTGGAATCTTGATGGGAGCCAAGTAGGTTTTGAAAGTGGTTTACAATTTGGGCGCCAACCTCATCCAAAGAAAGGGTTCTTTGACCATAAGTTTTTTCAATAGAGGCAATAAAATTCTTAGCTCGATTTCTTCGCAATACTGAGTGAAAAAATTTTGAATTTCTATCACTAAGGTGAATGTAAGAGCTTTTAGCAAGTTGAGAAAAATATTTTTTTTTCAAAAACCATGAGCGAGTAAGTAATTTTCTTTTTTTCCTGAAGCTCATGCTTCCAATCCAAGGAGCCCCAATTTTGAGGATCCGAGTTTTGTAAAATCTCAAGTTCATCCATTTCTCTATCCAGTCTAGAAGAAATATGCATGAAGTCTTTCCTATTCAGAGCAAGGAGCGGTTTTTTAAGCATTTTCAAACTCTTGACAAGTTTAAAAAGCGCACACCCAAGAATGCTGCAGTCCCAACATTCTTTTACAATGTGCAAGAAGTTGGGGTGCTCAGACCACATATTGAAAAACGTAAACGGTGGCTTCATGTTTACAGGATGGGAGAATAGCGAAAGAATCGCAGGAGAGTGATCCGAAAGACAACCAGAGGGTTTGAACAAAGCACTGACGTGAGGAAAAAACTCAAGGAAAGGGCCATTGACCAGAATACGGTCAAGCTTGGATTTGATGACACCGTTATCCCAAGTGTGAAGGGACCAGAATAGGATAACTCAACTAACTCAGATTGTGCAACACAATCAAGCTGGTCTTTGAGCTGGTAATAGAAGACAGGTCTACCACCTACTTTATCCTCTTCAGAAAAGACACAATTTAAGTCTCCTAAAACCACCCATGGTTCTGGAGTAACAAGACTCTGCTGCAACAAGGAATTCCATAAAGGCCTCCTATCAACGATAGAATTAAAAGCATAAACGAAAGTCATAAATGAAGATGATGCAGTTACTAAGCAGGTGATACGACAGTATATCATTTGTGCATCAAATGATACAACCTGCACAGTGACTTTCATTGGATTCCATAAGATAAGAATCCTCTTGCCTGAGTGGGAAGCGAAATTGTGAGTATGCTCCCAACCCTGAAACTTAGCCAGTAAAGCATGAAGCATGCGATTACTAAGCTTAGTTTCCAAAACTGCAACAAGATCAATCTTGATCTTGTGCACGTGACTAAGTAACCCATTATGCTTTAAGGGGTTGTTACAACCCCTAATATTCCAGAAAGATGCAATCATTAATGGGTTGCTTTCTTCTTATTCTTCTTCTTACTTGAAGACTTAACCAATTTTTATTTTACTTCTATAGGATCCTAATTTTGTATCCACTGTAGATATATTCTAGTTTCTATATAAATCAGTAGATTCATTTTTGCATATATATATATATATATATATATATATATATATATATATATATATATATATATGCAAATAAATTTTTCAATCCCCATATTTGTACCATGAGATACCAATTCAGTGGCAGTAGATGGCACATATTTGTAACCCTTTTTAAGCGGTAGTAAATTTCAGTCCTTGGAGTAAAAGGTGGAGGGCTACCACCGCACCAAGCTGAAGGAGTATTGTGGATGATGCAAATCAGGAGCCTAAGGTTAGATGAAGACGCAGTGACCTGCCCAAGGTGTCATTCCACAAGTCAGACCTTCGACCTAGCAGTAATGGAACACACACACTGTGTGTGTTATTGGAATCGAACTTTTGACTTCTGAAGTAAATTTCAATCCGAATACCAACTAAACTGTCTCGAGACAAAAAAATTCTATGAATCAGAAAAAATCGTCAGTACTAGAAAATAGGGGTCCTTGGGTTCATAACTCAACCATTTGAAACCAAAGTTTTAAAAATATATGCACCAGAAAAAATCGTCAGATTAGTGTGCATAAATATATTGATGGGACTTCCATCATGTCATTTGCGGCCGAATCTTGGAGCAACTAGTAAGGTTGCTACTTTATGATATTGATGTTATGGGTTTAAGCGGCGGAAACATCCTCTTGCACAAAGTATAGTTTAAGGCTGCGTACATCAGATCGCAAAGCAATTCAGCCTCTTGCACAAAGTATTGTTTAAGGCTACGTACATCAGATCGCAAAGGAATCCATTCTCTTCCCAGACCCTATACAAACTCAAAAGTCTAATGCACCGAAAACGCATTTTTTCCGTCACATCATTTAAAAACTCTGATGAAAATTTTCTACCAAAATCTAGGCTACATGTATACAGTATAGATGTATATACTCCCAAGTAATACAATAATACATGATATATGACGGCAATCAGCATGCATGGGAAAGAGTCAAACGTGCACTTTCTTCCAACTAACGCACATATATACAGACATAGACATGAATCACACTCAATAATTGGACGTGTATATCCTTCTCACTAGATCCACAGGACCACATATCAATGTCATTGACAGTGTAAATTAGATACATTCGGGGGTTTCTATAACAAGTCTAAAATGCCATATTTTCAAGATATAAGATTTTGTAAGACTTTTTGCACAGCCATGATATCAAGGGCATATTACTATGGATCGAGCCATACGTGCTTTTGGGAGACCTAGAATGCGCTACCCGTGATACAATATGGCATAACACGAAATACAATAAAAAGATTATATGATCAAATTAGAATTCATGTTTAGTAATTTGTAGGTACATATAGAGTCGGAGTCTCACTAAAACCTAGAGCTGTTCTGCGAACCAAACCGTTCGCGAATTGTTTGAGTTTGATTTGTGTTCGGTTTGTATTCGTTTGTTAATTTTACTTAAACAAGCTGAATTTGAATACCTATTTGTGTTTGTTTAGTTAAATGAGCCAAACTGCTCGAGAACTGTTTGGCTCGTTTAAATAGTTATAGTGTTATTGAGCCGAACTCGAACCAATTTGAAAGTTCTTTTAGCTAAACGAACCAAATCGAACAGTTCGTTTAGCTAAACAAATCCGAATTCAAAAACCTAGTATTCGGTTCGACTTGGTTCGTTAACACCCTTTTTGGAAGCATTGCACCTCTCACCATCCCCAGACCCTAGCAATAGCTAGCTTTTGCTGTTGTTAGAATATACTGGGTATGTTGGTTATTGTTGTTGTTTAATAATTTGATATTTGTAGTTCTTATATAGTTTTATTGACTAAATTGTGCACAGTACAATTAAGCATATTAAAGCATGTATCCGTAGATTTTATGTACGTATACACACACATAGAGACACGGTAAAGTGATAGATCATATGCACACATGCATAATGAAATTTGTTTTGTTTTTATCGTGTGTAATTATTAATAAATACTCACCCTAAACAGAGTTTCTTCCAACGCGACAAGTTTAATAGAATTAAATCTCTAATACCAAGAGACTTTGAATTTAAATTCTTACGGCAGCAAAGCTATTCCCATTTAGTATGCTGGTTTGTTTTCGTGTATTGTGCTTCTTCCACTTTGTTTAATGATTTATGTCATGTATTAGAGTGATTTATTTTCTATTCAAGGATACACACACACACACACACACACAC
Source organism: Eustoma russellianum (assembly GCA_036186865.1). NCBI lineage: Eukaryota > Viridiplantae > Streptophyta > Magnoliopsida > Gentianales > Gentianaceae > Eustoma > Eustoma russellianum. The sequence continues at coordinate 2,601,217 of AP025055.1, read as the reverse complement.
ATATATATATATATATATATATATATATATATATATATATATATATATATATATATATATATATATTGCATGTAATTGGGGTTGTGAGGTCGAATGAAAAGATGACTTGTAGAAAAATGTTCGACTGGTCAGAATGCGGTGAACAGTAAAAACGATAAAATGATCTTGTAGTGAACTGAAAATGATAAAGTGATACTATCCTTTGTAGGGGTGTCAAACAAGTCGTGTATCGTGTTTGATGTTTCGTGTTTTTCGAGTTTCGTGCATCAAAGTGCCATACCCATACCTTATCCGTTTGCTTCGGTGTATGGATGTAAATACTCAAATCCGTAGTCAGGTTTCGTGTCGTGTATCGTGTATACCCACGAACTTGACAAGTACAAATATTTCAAGGTCGTGGATTTGAGCTGAATCTGTTTCTTTTTGAAAAGAAATCACCATTGCTAAATAATAATCAGAAATTTTATGAAAATAGAAAAGATAACAAGTAGCCATCTGCTCGTGAAGAAGAAGTTGTCAAGATACTTACCTGAACTGTACATCTGGCGACAGAAGGACGGAGATTGGAGAAGAAGAGAGATAGAGGGGGGTTGGCTGGTGGCTGCGGGTGGCGGGGCAAGAGATTGGAGAAGGGAGAAATAGGATTTGGATTTCGAAACATGGATTGGGATTTTGAGAATGGCAAAAAGGGGAAACCGGGAAAAGGATTAGAGATTTGGTTAGTATTTTTTTTGGAAAAATTTATTTTTTACCTTATTAATTATAAATTTTTATTTAAAATAAAATTTTAAATTTTCGGGTATTCCAAGTATAAAAAGATAACCAACGGGTATATCCAGACACGACATGCCCTTAGCAGGAATCTTTCAGGTATTACCCGATTTGTACACGAAACCCGTCAAGATCATATTTATACCCGCAAAAATCGTGTCAGGTTCGGGTCGTGTTTTTGTGTCGTGTCTGAAATTGTCACTCATAATCCTTTGTTGACACTGGCGCTTAACACCGGCAGTAATCATGGAGTCCAACCAATGCCCATCCCCGTCTATCAACATTGGCGTAGAAAATATATATTACGTCAGTTGGCGGAATCATAAAGTTTTATGGAATTTGATTGGTACGAAAAGTGCCAAAGACCAAAAGAAAAGTAAGTATTAACTCTTTCATGCTTGATGATTGTTTCAACTAAAATGTCGAAATCAATTATTCTATCTCAATGTTTATTATTCATTCTCATCATACTAGAAGTCAGTCAATAACTAATTGGTGGACAAGCTCAAAAACAAGAAAAAAAGAAAACCTAATTGGTTGAGCTGCCAATTTGATCAATTTCAATAAAAAGTTAAATTATTCTATTAAAATGTAAACTTCACAGGATAAACCATTTAACTCACTCATGAAGCTAGTGAAACAGTCACTCGATATGTAAATCTAATAACTATACATGGGATTTATAGATATACAACAAGAACATATACTCAGTATATCTCAACGTCAACAAAAGCTATCTCTAGGGTCTGGAAAGGGTGAGAGGCAGACAAGCAATACCTCAATCCCGAAGGATAGAGAGTTTGCTTCCAGTGAAAACTTCGGCTTTGTATGTACCTGCATAGATGACACAATATATGAAACAATCAAATACAATATCAGTGAGACACCAAGCTGTTACGTTCATATTCTGACCTAATTTTTATTTTAGTTTGTTTTAAAAATATTATGCACTTACTGCAAATAGTAGTATATTAGTATTCAGAGTTTCTGGAATACGTATCACCTTTTCAATTAACATTTAGATAATTTCTCTAATTTACATCAACTAATTAACTAAAAACCAATAAGAATAACAATCAAAATAGTATACATTTTTTAAATTATGATCAAATTAAATGACAATATTTTTAGAATAGGAGTATTAGCTTACAACTTGAGGATGAGGACCAAACAACTTGCAGCGTTAAGGCAACAGTCCCCACCACCACTAGGTACGTTTGGAAACAACCATGAAGGAAGCGGGTTCGAATTTCCTCATCGTCATTTCCCTCATCTAACTCTCCACCGTACGACACGTGACAACAGGAGGTGGTCAGTCTAAATGACTGTTATCCGCATCTAGCTTCGCTACTCCCTACTTTTACGTATCGTGCGGTGAGAAATGGGTTGAGGAGAATAGTAGTGAGGGATCCGTCACTAAGGAAGCAACTTGTTTTGGTTTTCATGGCGTGAAGGAAGGCACATATGTACTTATGGCTTGATTTTAGGCTACTTTAGAGGCCACCAAGATGGACACAATAGACATATGCACGTACGGGATGCATTCTCAAATTTAGATATCTAAGTAGAGAGATTCAGATTTTTGTTTCATTCTTATATCTTACATTTCTGTTACATGTGTAAAAATAAATATACAACTACATATTTTTGTTAACAGTATATATTTTTATTACAAAGATACACTTAAGTGTGTATCGTTTGTGAACCTATGTGTGTATCATTTGATAATACTACACAGATAGTCTACACATAATACATCTTTGTACACATGCTTTTTTTAATAAACATGTGTAGTTGTAAATTTACGCAGAGGGTGGACTTTACACTAACTGGTAAGGTTGTTTTGTGATTTTGAGATTACGGATTCGAGTCACAGAAACAACCTTTTACATAAAATGTAAGGCAATGTTGCGTCGCAATCTGTCTCTCTTCCGACATTGCGCAAACGCGTGTTGATATAGTCATGTGATAAATGCGTGGTAAGTGGTAAAACATCGCCTCGGAAGATGCTAGACTGCCCTAAGGGCTATCAATTTTGAGAATAAGTATGATAAATAAAGGTCGGCTACCAAACTGTACGAACACAAAATTTAGTAGATGTAATCCATTTTCCTCACTTTGGTCCCATAATAATTAAGTCATTTTCTTAAACTAGAAAAATCTGGAACAAGCTAATTAATTATTTGGTATTATGTGAGAGTTAAGCAAGTCAATTTCTTAAAACTAGAAAAATCTGGAACCAGCTATTTAACTATTATATATCATGGGAAGGTATCAATTCTAATATTAATTAGGAAAAAGGTTGTCTTTTAATGGATTTATATTCCGCCTAGCAAAAAAAATTTAATGGGTTTATATAACCGTATAGTGTATAAAATAGTATTGAATCTGTTATCTAACTATTTGAAACCGTGATCTTGAGGCCACGGGTTCGAGTTGCAGAATCAGCCCATTGCATAAAAATATAGGACAAGATTTTCTACATTACATCGCGAAGCGATTCCGATATTCTCCGAATTTTGTGGGAACATCTTTCTTTTCGACTAAAGTTTACAGCTTGACCAATTCTATACGAGGAAATCTCACTTAGTAGCCAAACGTTTGGTACATTACTCAATAACACCGACACGTTGATCAAACTCACTTAACATCCATTGTTTTTGGATAATGGCTCATTGACATCTATTCAACCAGCACCTTTTTGGATAATGACTCATTTACAACCATTCAACCGGCATCAGCCGGTCATCAAAACATATATTAAAAAAGAGTTAATTGCAACTGGTATCCATTCTTTTCCACAAAGTTTTAAGTAGCATCTAATGTTTCATGAAACACACTTGCCATCCAGACTTATAGGGTTAATAGACACCTAACATCCAGATGACCTGCTGGTCAACCGTTGACCGCTGAAATCGACCTTTGACCGGACCTAACCTTACTTTTAACCTGACTTTAACTAAGGTTGACTATTTTACCTTGAATATTAAAGGGAAAACAAAATCAAAAATACATCACAACGCCTTCTAAGCGGCGGAGGGAAATTGAGCGCCGAAACCTTTTCCTCAACTAAAGAAGATACGAAGGGGTTTGCCACAAGTTTGCTCCAGGCCGTCCAAAAACCCTAGAGCTGTCATAAAAATTAGGCGCAGAAGGTGAAAAATCGACCACAGATGAGGCCTCTAGACGAGAATGAAACAACTCAAGTCTTCGAAAAGCTCTATAATTTCGTCGGCAACAACCTGAAGAACATCGTCGAAAACCCTTCTCACGACGGGCCCGATTCTAATCCCGGCCGCTGCTATTTTGGAGCTTGTTCCAGAGACTAAGAAGGAGAATCTTGACTTTGAGCTTCCTTTGTTTGATCCATCAAAGGGGATTGTGGTGGATTTGGCAGTTGTTGGTGGAGGTCCTGCAGGATCAGAGGCAGGGCTGTCAGTTTGTTCTATTGATCCTTATCCAAAATTGATTTGGCCAAACAATTATGGTGTATGGGTTGATGAATTTGAAACAATGGACTTGCTAGATTGTCTTGACACTACATGGTCTGGTGCAGTGGTGTTCGTAGATGAAAACAAAAGCAAAGATCTCGGAAGGCCATATGGAAGGGTTAACAGGAAGCAGTTAAAATCGAAAATGATGCATAAATGCATTTTAAATGGTGTGAAGTTTCATCAAGCTAAAGTTGTGAAAGTTATTCATGAGGATTCTAAATCTTTGCTGATTTGTGATGACGGCATTACCATTCAAGCTGCTGTGGTACTTGATGCAACCGGCTTTTCTCGGTGCTTGGTTCAGTATGATAAGCCATATAATCCTGGTTATCAAGTGGCTTATGGAATTTTGGCTGAAGTAGAAGAACACCCCTATGATGTACACAAGATGGTTTTCATGGATTGGAGGGATTCACATCTTAACGGTAATTTAGATCTAAAGGAATGGAATAGAAAGGTGCCAACCTTTCTTTATGCCCTGCCATTTTCATCAGACAGAATTTTTCTGGAAGAAACTTCCCTTGTAGCTCGTCCTGGGGTGTCAATGGAAGATATCCAAGAGAGGATGGTTGCTCGATTGAGACACCTTGGTATAACAGTGAAATCCATTGAAGAAGATGAGCGCTGTGTGATCCCAATGGGGGGCCCTCTGCCCATAATACCTCAGAGAGTCATTGGAATAGGTGGTACAGCAGGAATGGTCCATCCATCAACTGGGTATATGGTAGCAAGGACTCTCGCAGCTGCACCAATTGTCGCCAATGCCATAGTGCAGTACCTTGGTTCTGAGAAACGATATATGGGTGTGGAGTTATCTGATAAAGTGTGGAATGATTTGTGGCCGATAGAGAGGAGACGCCAAAGGGAATTCTTTTGTTTTGGCATGGATATACTGCTCAAGCTTGATACAGTGTGGAATTCTTCTGAGACGAAGTAATTAATATCAATTGCTGAAAGTTTCTGGATTTCCGTTTTGATGTTCTGATCTGATTGAACGTCTAACCATCAAAATTGGGAAAGAAGATTTGGGTTTAGGTCTATTTTGGAAGGAGGATTCAGTTGGTATAAAGGAGGGAATTAGGCTTTAACCATGGTTGGAAAATCTTTGCCGCCAAATGACTTAATGTAGCGCCCCGCCCAAAACCAGAGTTCCGGTTCAGTGCACCCGCCATACTCTACTCATAGAGTACAAGGCGTCGATACCATACATGTGCATGTCAACATGAATTGTAATCGATATAGCGGAAGCAACTTGCAATAAGCTCACGACACACATAATATTATTACAAACCGTTCAAATCCACACAACCACAAATACAGTCTCTCACGATAACTTTATTACATCACCATAAAATAAAGCTCACACAACAGGTACTTGGCTTCAGCCTACATCTTCGCTCACGGATACTCTATCTGGGGTTCCTCCTCAATGAACACGGCATCAGGGTCCCTGTTCTCTGAAATGTTAAGAGGCAAGTATGAGCGATAACCACCGTCTTTTAATCGCTCAGCAAGTATTCTTTATAGATACTTCATGTGGATCATACATGGGAAGACAAGTAGTAATAAGGTAACAATATTTATGAAATTACATCTCCAATTACAAATGACAGCATTATATATAAGGATAAAACAGAACATAAGATTTTACCTCATACCTGAGAGGTCATATCATTCTTCCTCAGCATATCCTTAGTCTACCTTCCGTACTTGATTACTAATCCATCTTATGCTAAGGTCATAACTTGCATTCATCACATCTACGTGTGTGATCTTTCTTAATCGTCTTAAGGCATAATGTTCGTACAAATATTCTAATCCTCACATAAGGGACATGATCATGACGTGATGCGTAAAACATGGCTTTTCATAAAATGACTTTTCGTAAACATGACTTTTCATAAACATGACATGATTTTCATAACTTGCATAACATGAAATTTTCATGACATGAAGACATAACATTTTCATCGTTGGCTATAGCACTTTTCATAAGAATAATAACACACGACATACCGAATGATTCCCCATATAGTACATGTACAATATGAACATAGGTACATGTGCTAACGGTGACGCATTATGACTGAGATCCCGTGTCCCAGACCCGGTGTTACACTCAGCCATAACGTAAACATGGGCCCCTGACACCTACCACTCCGGTCCCGATGTCAGGACAGCGCTACAACATAACATAACATAACATGGTCATAACATAACATGGGTCATTGGAATCATTCGTCTCGTGTTTATTATTCCTATGCATATGAATTTTAAAACATGTGATTCAAAAACAAAACTTTTCCAACTTTGATTTCATGCAACATGAGACTCGGTCGATTGAAGGTACTTTGGTCATTCTACATTTTATAATATCATCACTTACTTAATTTCCTTCTACTTATCACGACTTAAAGAAAATACCATTTTAACCTCCAATTAAATACCATTCGGCTATCACACTAAAACAGCATTCTTTTTCCATTTTCATCATACAATAATTTGGTAACTTCTATTCCACACATATATTTCATAATTCATAGCTCAAATACCTACATCATGAAAATTTCTAATTACTTTACATTTCATCTAAGATTTCATGACTTACATTTTATCATAACCTATCTATGTTAGTATATATATAACATGTAACATATCATGTACGTACATTGTAAAAGTTAGTAGTCTTGTACTTACGCACACATAAATGTGAACTATTTATGTTTCTTACTTTTCATAACATAATACATAAATTACATACATAGCCTACTTTCATAACTTAACATATTAATCATATATACATCTATACTTACAAAAATATGATGAAATTATCTTTGTCACTAAGGCTTAAAGGCCGAACATATATGTACATAATATATACATATATAAGTTATTTTGTGATATATTATGTAATATACAAAACTTATTCATTTTCATATCTTAACATATTCATCATATATACATATGTACTTATAAAAATATGATGAAATCATCTTTGTTACTTAGGCCTAAAGGCCGAACCTATATGTATATAATATATACATATATAAGTCATTTTGTGATATATTATGTAATATCCAAAACTTATTCATTTTCCTATCTTAACATATTCGTCATATATACATATATATATTTGTATAAAATATATTGAAATCACTTGTTGTCAATTAAGGCCTAGCGGCCGAATGTGTATATATATGGTATATATATATATATATAAAAATCATTTTATGATATATTGTATAACATCCAAAACTTATTCATGTTTATATCTTAACATATATGTTATACATATATGTATACATGAATCATGTAACAACATATTTTAACCTTAATTGGTCTAAAAGCCAATTTCCATATTTTGTATATACATATATATAATTTCCGTGTATACATATCTATATATATATATACCTAAAATCATTGAGATACATGTATGTATGTGTGTGTATAAGCCGTGTGTATATATATATGTCTATACATATATAACTATGCATATATACATACATCTATATCACAACCACACATTTGTTTATATATTTACTTACTTTTATACAAAACAATATGTTTATTTATATACATCTACACCTCTATAACTACTTATACATATACCTATATATGGAGATCCGTAAACATGTAGATTCATACACTTATACATATATATAACAACATACATGTTTCTATAATGTGTATATACATGCGTGTATATACATAAGGTATATACATGTATATAGCGTATGTATATATGTGTATATAGTGTATATAAGTATAAGCTTATTACTCAACATAGATCTATAATTTCTTGAGAAGAAATCTTGAACATACTACATGATGATCCCATTTTTGATATAAACATAAGTATTGAATTTGAAATCCATGAAGGATCTAGGAAGAGTACTTGCCTTGTTTCACCTTTCTTACACTTAGAAGATGTTTCCTTCACTTGGTTTGGAAGAGAGTTCTTCTTCCTTCCTCCTAGGTATACATTGTTTTTAGGGTTTAAAAGGAGGGTTAGTGAGCAACTTATGAAACTAAGTATATAGAAGAATCAAACTTAAACTTCATAAAGTTCTTACCTTGATTGCTTTTGATTCTAGATGCTACAACCTTCTTGAATCTTTCTTGGTTGATTGAGTGTTCATGATACTTGATTTGAGTGATGTTGGTATGAAGAAAGGAGAAGAAAATCTTCTCCTTGTGGAGTGTAACTTTCGGCCTATTAGGGAAGAAGGAGGGTGTTGGAGTGTTTGTTTTTTGGGTTTTTTTTTTCTTGGAGATGGTATGAAATTGGTTGGTTGAAGATGTATTATTTGAGGGGTTAAAGAAGAAATAATTTTTCTACTTTCTATGGGGGGGTGGCCGGCCATGTTGGTGGAGGGATGAGGTGGGGAACAAACTTTTGACAAGTATGGGTTGAAGGGATGGGTTGGTAGGGTAAGATTCTTAGGCATGCTCTTATTTTATGTAATTTAATAAATATCAAGACAAGTTGTCTTGCCTTTACTTTTTCCTTTTCTTTTCTCTTATTTTATGTGTGTATATTTGTTTTCCTTTTATTTAATGTAGTATAAAATTGTTGTATCATGTATTTCTTTTGGATTTAATTTATCCTAATAGTTTAAGTTGTTACTAACTAATTTAATTGGGTTTTTATTGCATATACTCAAATGGTTGTAATATATTTGCTAATGTATTTGGTACTATAAGTCTAGTTTTATGAATCGTACACCTACGAAATTATATTTACGGTATTAGAAATTGTTATGACATAACGAATTCCCGGGTTGTAACATTCTCCCCCCTTATAAAAAGTTTCGTCCTCGAAACTTACGTACCTTATACGAACAATTGGGGATATTGCCTCTGCATTTGCTGCTCTGGTTCCCAAGTCGCTTCCCGCTCAGTATGACTACTCCATTGTACTTTCACAAATGGAATTGTCCGTCTCCTCAACACTTGCTCCTTACGGTCCACGATCCGTATGTGAACTTCTTCATACGTAACGTCATCTTTAATAGTTACGGGTTGCTGCCCCAGTATATGATCCGGATCGTGTACATATCGCCATAACTGACATACGTGAAACACATTATGTACTTGGGGATAATGTAGGAGGTAAGGCCAACCGGTGTGCCACAGCTCCAACTTTCTCTAGTATCTCATAAGGGCCAATAAATCTAGGGCTCAGTTTCCCTTTAATCCCAAATCCACTCACGCCCTTGGTCGGTGAAACCCGCAAATATACTTTATCGCCTGCATCAAACTCAATCGGTCGTCTTTTTGTATCCGCCCAGCTTTTGCTACGGTCTTGAGCAGCTTTCAATCTATCACGTATCACCTTGATCTTTTCCAGAGTCTGTTCCACCAGTTCCGGGTCCATAATAGTTCTCTCGCCCACTTCATCCCAATATAATGGAGATCGACACTTTCTTCCATACAATGCTTCAAAGGGTGCCATACCAATAGAACTGTGATAGCTGTTATTGTAAGAGAACTCAATTAACTTCACTGATTTGTCCCAGCTAACCTTGAAATCCAAAGTGCAAGCGCGTAGCATATCTTCCAATGTTTGTATGGTACGTTCTGACTGTCCATCGGTCTGCGGATGAAATGCTGTACTCATCCGGAGTTCGGTACCCATGGCATTTTGGTAAGATCTCCAGAATCGCGAAGTAAAACGTGGATCTCTATCGCACACGATACTGACAGGTGTTCCATGTAGGCTAACTATCTCATTCATATACATACTCACCAGCTTTTCTTTGGATGTCTGGATTGACATGGATAAGAAATGTGCCGATTTAGTGAGACGATCCACGATTACCCAAATCGCATCATTACCATTGTGAGTCTTAGGAAGTCCGGTAACAAAATCCATCGTAATATGCTCATATTTCCACTCCGGAATCTCTAATGGCTGTAATAGTCCCGCCGGCCTCTGATGTTCTGCTTTAACTTGTTGACAAGTATGACATCTCTCCACAAACTCCGCAATGTGACGCTTCATGCCGTTCCACCAATAATTTCTTTTAAGATCCTGGTACATCTTTGTTGCTCCCGGATGTATAGATAACCGTGAGTTGTGAGCTTCCGTCATGATCTCTCTTTTAATTCCATCCATGTTTGGTACACACAACCTCTCTTTGAACCAAAGACTGCCATCATTATGCAACTGAAAATCCTTCGCCGATCGTTCTTCAAACTGCTTGACAATGATCATTAACTCAGAATCATTCTTTTGCGCCTCTTTAATCCTATCAATTAAAGTGGGAATGATCATTAATTTAGCCAGAATATTTGCAGTTGAGTCAACCACATCCAATCCAAACTCGGCTATCTCTCTCTAGAGGCGTCTGCCTAGCATGACTTGACTTCCTGCTCAATGCATCTGCCACTTTATTCGCCTTACCCGGATGATAGTGGATAGCGAGATCATAGTCTTTCATCAACTCCAACCATCTTCGCTGCCTCATGTTTAGTTCTTTTTGGGTGAAAAGATATTTCAAGCTCTTGTGATCCGTGTAGATTTCGCATCTCTCTCCATATAAATAATGTCTCCATATTTTTAGCGCAAATACAACTGCCGCTAATTCCAGATCATGAGTAGGATAATTCTGTTCATAGGGTTTCAACTGTCTTGACGCATATGCGATTACTCGTTCTTCCTGCATTATTACACAACCTAGTCCATTCTTCGAAGCGTCGCTATATACCACGAATCCCTCTCCTGAGATTGGTTGTGCTAATACCGGTGCCGATGTCAATTTCTTCTTTAGTTCGATGAAGCTCTGTTCGCAATCAGAAGTCCAATTATATCGCGTCTTTTTCTGCGTCAGTCGAGTTAATGGAACTGCAATCTGTGAGAATCCCTCAACAAACTTCCGATAATAACCTGCAAGTCCTAAGAAACTCCTGACCTCAGTCACATTTGTCGGCCTCGGCCATTCCGTAATAGCCTCAATCTTTTTCGGATCTACTGAGATATCATCCTTAGACACAACATGACCCAAAAATGCAACACTATGGAGCCAAAATTCGCACTTGCTGAGTTTAGCATATAACTGCTTCTTTTTTAATACATTCAGTGTTATTCTTAGATGCTCTGCATGAGTCTCTTCATTCGGTGAGTATATTAGAATATCATCAATAAATACCACCACGAACTTATCTAACTGATCCCGAAATACTGTGTTCATCAAATCCATGAATGATGCGGGTGCGTTGGTCAATCCAAATGGCATCACTAAGAACTCATAATGTCCATATCTTGTACGAAAAGCAGTCTTAGCGATATCTTCCGACTTGATCTTCAATTGATGGTAACCAGAGCGAAGGTCAATCTTGCTGAACACTTTAGCTCCCCTTAATTGATCGAACAAATTGTCGATTCGAGGCAGTGGATATCTATTTTTGATAGTGTTTTTATTCAGCTCTCGATAATCGATGCAGAGTCGCATGCTGCCATCTTTCTTCTTAACGAACAACACTGGAGCTCCCCATGGTGATACACGTGGCCGTATAAACTTCTTATCTATCAATTCTTGCGACTGTGATTTCAATTCCTTTAATTCAGCTGGGGCCATTCTATACGGTGCCTTTGAGATTGGTTCAGCTCCTGGAACGACATTAATCTCAAATTCAATCTCCCTGTCCGGAGGCAAACCGGGTAGATCATCTGGAAATACGTCTGTGAACTCCTTGACTACTGGAATACTGTCAATTGATGGGGTCTCGTAATCTTTGCCAAGAGCATACACAAGGAATCCTTCGCTACCCTTCTTCAGTGATTGAAATGCTTTTGCTGCTGTCAGATAAATATTCTGTTGTATCTTTTTCATCTTGGAGTTCCCTTGATAAATCACTTCTTCTCGCATTGGATCATTAATCATCACACGCTTACCACGACAATCAATGTAGGCATGGTGTTTGAACAACCAATCCATGCCTAGAATAAGGTCGAAATCCCCAATCTGTATAGGAATTAGGGTAACTTCGAACTTCTGTCCTCCCATTTCTATCTCGCAATTCTTATATATATGATGTGAAATGATCACTTGATCACCAGCTGCTTGAACGCGATAAGGCGTATCCAGCCTATTCGGACAACTATCAAGGTTCTTAGCAAACCTTTTCGATACAAAGGAATGGCTTGCACCACTATCAAATAATACGTTGGCAGGTATGTTGTTTGTTAATATAACACCTGAGGCAATTCATAATTCAAATATGCAATCCCGAATCAAGCAGATAATATCATAAACTTTTCAAAATGAATTATACCTGTCACAACGTCTGAGGCTTCCAGAACTTCCTCATATGTCATCACATGTACTCTGGCATTGGCCCTTGGGCCATCTCTCTGCTGAGGTGCGGCCCTCTGGGGTCCCTTCCTGGGTTCAGGACAATCTCTGATCATGTGTCCAGTCTTTCCACAATTGAAACATGCTCCAGTCTTCAATAAACAGTCTCCCCTATGCTGTCGCTGACAAGTGGCACATTTAGGTATCGCAGCTGCCTGTGGAAGAGGTTGTGGCTTCGGTGGCTAAAAATTTGGTTGATGTGCACGTCCACCATCTCTTTTAGCAGTCTTAGTCCACTTACTGGATTGGCCATCTCTAAACTCTTGGGTCCTTTTGCCCCGGCTGTCAGAATCACGTCTGATGATGTCCCATTCTACTCGATAACAGGCATCCAGCAATTCACCAAAATCCTTCGGGTTGACATTCACAATCCAGGTGCGAATGCGTGGGTTCAGTCCTTTTTCAAACTTAATCATTTTCAATTGTTCATCTCCCATAATTGCTGGAACATATCTTCCCAATGCGGTAAATCGGTTGGCATAGTCCGCCACTGTCATTCCTGACGTCTGCATTAGAGACTCAAACATCCCTATTTTCTTCAAGGTAACTGATGGTGGAATATAGAATTTGCGAAACTCTCTCAGAAATCGTTCCCAAGTAACTGGAGCTGGCAAATGCTGCAAATTTGTGGTCCACCATTCATCGGCTTCACCAGTCAGAAAAGGCTTGATAACCTGGGCTTTTATCTCCTCTGGTATTTGAATCAGCTCAAAATTATTCTGTACTTCTTTTAGCCATTTCTCGGCTATGTCAGGGTCAGATCCACCTTCAAAGTTAGGAATGCGGGCCTTCTTCAACTCCCCGTAAAAGAAACGAGTACCATGCTGTGGTGGAAGTGGTGGCGGTGGCGGTGGAGGTGTTGCGTGATTCTGGTGGCCGTTGTTACCTACCGCCTGTCCTATCTGTACCAGAGCTTGCAGAACAGCCTGTTGAAAATCTCCCTGACCCTGCTGCTGTGGGGGTGGAGGCACCTGTTCAGTGTAAAATGGAACCGGTCCTGTCTGCGGGGGTATCTGTGGTGGTGGAGGAGGAGGTAACTGTGCAGGTCTATCAGCACGCGGTCTACCTCTAGGTCGTGGAGACATCCTATTGAATGCAGCATCATTAGTAATAATTTACAATTGAAATCAATTTGTCTTCCTGACTAATTCAGAATTTGTAAATTTTTTTTTAATAATCCAAGCAAAACTTTTAAATGTTATCTAACTATCCCTAACTATTCTAAGGATTCTAATCTAGGGATATCACTCTTGGTCTAAGATCATAACTTAAGTTCTAGGATCATCACTTAACTTCTAAATGCTTACTTTACTGTTCCCGTCGTGGATCTAGAGCCATGGCTCTGATACCAACTGTAGCGCCCCGCCCGAAACCAGAGTTCCGGTTCAGTGCACCCGCCATACTCTACTCATAGAGTACAAGGCGTCGATACCATACATGTGCATGTCAACATGAATTGTAATCGATATAGCGGAAGCAACTTGCAATAAGCTCACGACACACATAATATTATTACAAACCGTCCAAATCCACACAACCACAAATACAGTCTCTCACGATAACTTTATTACATCACCATAAAATAAAGCTCACACAACAGGTACTTGGCTTCAGCCTACATCTTCGCTCACGGATACTCTATCTGGGGTTCTTCCTCAATGAACACGGCATCAGGGTCCCTGTTCTCTGAAATGTTAAGAGGCAAGTATGAGCGATAACCACCGTCTTTTAATCGCTCAGCAAGTATTCTTTATAGATACTTCATGTGGATCATACATGGGAAGACAAGTAGTAATAAGGTAACAATATTTATGAAATTACATCTCCAATTACAAATGACAGCATTATATATAAGGATAAAACAGAACATAAGATTTTACCTCATACCTGAGAGGTCATATCATTCTTCCTCAGCATATCCTTAGTCTACCTTCCGTACTTGATTACTAATCCATCTTATACTAAGGTCATAACTTGCATTCATCACATCTACGTGTGTGATCTTTCTTAATCGTCTTAAGGCATAATGTTCGTACAAATATTCTAATCCTCACATAAGGGACATGATCATGACGTGATGCGTAAAACATGGCTTTTCATAAAATGACTTTTCGTAAACATGACTTTTCATAAACATGACATGATTTTCATAACTTGCATAACATGACATTTTCATGACATGAAGACATAACATTTTCATCGTTGGCTATAGCACTTTTCATAAGAATAATAACGCACGACATACCGAATGATTCTCCATATAGTACATGTACAACATAACATATGAACATAGGTACATGTGCTAACGGTGACGCATTATGACTGAGATCCCGTGTCCCAGACCCGGTGTTACAGTCAGCCATAACGTAAACATGGGCCCCTGACACCTACCACTCCGGTCCCGATGTCAGGACAGCGCTACAACATAACATAACATAACATGGTCATAACATAACATGGGTCATTGGAATCATTCGTCTCGTGTTTATTATTCCTATGCATATGAATTTTAAAACATGTGATTCAAAAACAAAACTTTTCCAACTTTGATTTCATGCAACATGAGACTCGGTCGATTGAAGGTACTTTGGTCATTCTACATTTTATAATATCATCACTTACTTAATTTCCTTCTACTTATCACGACTTAAAGAAAATACCATTTTAACCTCCAATTAAATACCATTCGGCTATCACACTAAAACATCCCTCTTTTTCCATTTTCATCATACAATAATTTGGTAACTTCTATTCCACATATACATTTCATAATTCATAGCTCAAATGCCTACATCATGAAAATTTCTAATTACTTTACATTTCATCTAAGATTTCATGACTTACATTTTATCATAACCTATCTATGTTAGTATATATATAACATGTAACATATCATGTACGTACATTGTAAAAGTTAGTAGTCTTGTACTTACGCACACATAAATGTGAACTATTTATGTTTCTTACTTTTCATAACATAATACATAAATTACATACATAGCCTACTTTCATAACTTAACATATTTATCATATATACATCTATACTTACAAAAATATGATGAAATTATCTTTGTCACTAAGGCTTAAAGGCCGAACATATATGTACATAATATATACATATATAAGTCATTTTGTGATATATTATGTAATATCCAAAATTTATTCATTTTCATATCTTAACATATTCATCATATATACATATGTACTTATAAAAATATGATGAAATCATCTTTGTTACTTAGGCCTAAAGGCCGAACCTATATGTATATAATATATACATATATAAGTCATTTTGTGATATATTATGCAATATCCAAAACTTATTCATTTTCCTATCTTAACATATTCGTCATATATACATATATATATTTGTATAAAATATATTGAAATCACTTGTTGTCAATTAAGGCCTAGTGGCCGAATGTGTATATATATGGTGTATATATATATAAATCATTTTATGATATATTGTATAACATCCAAAACTTATTCATTTTTATATCTTAACATATATGTTATACATATATGTATACATGAATCATGTAACAACATATTTTAACCTTAATTGGTCTTAAAGCCAATTTCCATATTTTGTATATATATATATATAATTTCCGTGTATACATATCTATATATATATATATATATATATATATATATATACCTAAAATCATTGAGATACATGTATGCATGTGTGTGTATAAGCCGTGTGTATATATATATGTCTATACATATATAACTATGCATATATACATACATCTATATCACAACCACACATTTGTTTATATATTTACTTACTTTTATACAAAACAGTATGTTTATTTTTATACATCTACACCTCTATAACTACTTATATATATACCTATATATGGAGATCCGTATACATGTAGATTCATACACTTATACATATATATAACAACATACATGTTTCTATAATGTGTATATACATGCGTGTATATACATAAGGTATATACATGTATATAGCGTATGTATATATGTGTATATAGTGTATATAAGTATAAGCTTATTACTCAACATAGATCTATAATTTCTTGAGAAGAAATCTTGAACATACTACATGATGATCCCATTTTTGATATAAACATAAGTATTGAATTTGAAATCCATGAAGGATCTAGGAAGAGTACTTGCCTTGGTTCACCTTTCTTACACTTAGAAGATGTTTCCTTCACTTGGTTTGGAAGAGAGTTCTTCTTCCTTCCTCCTAGGTATACATGGTTTTTAGGGTTTAAAAGGAGGGTTAGTGAGCAACTTATGAAACTAAGTATATAGAAGAATCAAACTTAAACTTCATAAAGTTCTTACCTTGATTGCTTTTGATTCTAGATGCTACAACCTTCTTGAATCTTTCTTGGTTGATTGAGTGTTCATGATACTTGATTTGAGTGATGTTGGTATGAAGAAAGGAGAAGAAAATCTTCTCCTTGTGGAGTGTAACTTTTGGCCTATTAGGGAAGAAGGAGGGTGTTGGAGTGTTTTTTTTTTTTTGGGTTTTTTTTTCTTGGAGATGGTATGAAATTGGTTGGTTGAAGATGTATTATTTGAGGGGTTAAAGAAGAAATAATTTGTCTACTTTCTATGGGGGGTGGCCGGCCATGTTGGTGGAGGGATGGGGTGGGGAACAAACTTTTGACAAGTATGGGTTGAAGGGATGGGTTGGTAGGGTAAGATTCTTAGGCATGCTCTTATTTTATGTAATTTAATAAATATCAAGACAAGTTGTCTTGCCTTTACTTTTTCCTTTTCTTTTCTCTTATTTTATGTGTGTATATTTGTTTTCCTTTTATTTAATGCAGTATAAAATTGTTGTATCATGTATTTCTTTTGGATTTAATTTATCCTAATAGTTTAAGTTGTTACTAACTAATTTAATTGGGTTTTTATTGCATATACTCAAATGGTTGTAATATATTTGCTAATGTATTTGGTACTATAAGTCTAGTTTTATGAATCGTACACCTACGAAATTATATTTACGGTATTGAAAATTGTTACGACATAACGAATTCCCGTGTTGTAACACTTAAAGGTTAAAAATAAAAGGAAAAATGCTAAAAACCGCCTATAGTAGGTGATTTCCCGGTTGCAGGATGTCATGTGTTTATTAACCCTATAAGTCTGGATGGCAAGTGTGTTTCATGAAACATTGGATGCTACTTAAAACTTTGTGGAAAAGAATGGATACCAGGTGCAATTAACTCTATTAAAAAATTACAAATAAACAGGCACCAGCCAGTCATCAACCGGTTGAATGACTGTAAATGAGCCATTATCCAAAAGGAATAGTTGTTAATTAAGTTTCATCAACATTTAGTTGTTAACTGAGTAATGGATCAAACGTTTGGTTACTAAGTAAAATTCCCTCAATTCTCTAAGGTAATTTCAGGTGGATGATTTTTCTTCTCTTCAGCATTCTGAATGGAAGTCATATATAGTACACCTAGAGTTATATGTTTCTCCAACTCAAGGCAGCCCAAGGAACGAGTTTAAATTAAGGATGGCAATTTCAGACACGACACGAAACACGACCCAAACCTGACAAGAATTTTTGCGGGTATGGGTATGACCTTGGTAGGTTTCGTGTAAAAATTGGGTAAGACCTGAAAGATACCCACCAACGACGGGTCATGTCTGGGTATACCTGCGGGTACCCGTTTATACCAGTTTATACACGAAATTTAAAAAATATATTTTAAATAAAATTTATAATTAATAAAATAAAAAATAAATTTTCCAAAAAAAAGACTACCATGCTACTAAGTAACCCTATTCGGTTTCCCCCTTCCTCCATTTCCAAATCTCATTTCTTTAATCTATTATTGCGTATTCAAGTGATTTGAGAAGAACCTCACTCATTTTAAACTTTAACCTTTGGTTGTGTACTCATTGTTGTTTCATACATTGTATCAGTAGTCGTTTAAGTACATTAAACCTGAAAAATACACGAAACTTAAAAATACCTGAAAAATACATGAAATGACATATACACGACTTGAAACATTTGTACTTGTCAAGTTCGTGTGTATACCCGATACACGACACGAAACCTGATATGTACGAGTTTGGGTATCTACATCTATACACGCGACGCAAACGGGTAAGGTATGGGTACGGCACTTTGATACACAAAACCCGAAAAACACGATACACGAAACATGATACACGACCTGTTTGACACCCTAAGTTTAAATGGAAAAATAACACAAACTTAACATTCTTACCACCAAAAGGTTCTCTTACGAACGTTGACAGCAAATGTGTCTTCGAATTCAAAATCCATCTTTTTCTCTCTTTCCCTTCTTATATTTATTTTTGTATGTTTTGACTTTTTCTCTCTTTAAATGTTTGTTCATTATTATTATGTAATTTTTTCAAGAGTATTACGTATTTAGTTAATGTTATTCTTCATGATTGTGACTACTTTTGTGTATTCTTTGTTTATAATCACATATATTTTTATATACGTCTGAACAATTGAAAAATACAAAAATAATAATAATCAAAACATACAAAAAAAAAAAAACTTACAGAACATCAAAGACACTCTATAGGACTTCCATTGAAAAATTGCTCAAGGGAAGAAAACCGTAAGTGTTTCCCGTTCAAGTATATATTACACCAACATCATATAGGAGAGAAATGAGGGAAAAGTCTCACGCGTAGCTCGTTAGTATTTGTATGATAAATTGCATCAAAAGTTTGCGGTTCGAATCTTGTTAGCGGCAGTGTATCTGTGTTAGATTTTACCGTCAACTTCTTATACTGGAGCAGGTTTTGACTTAGATACATTGTAAATACAAAGTCTCATACCTCTCATTGTAACATTGTAAATACAAAGTCTCATACCTCTCATCTACAAAGTCGCTGAGCGACCTGATTTACATCATCTACGAAGTTACTTGGAACTAAGACGGTGAAAGTTTTCGGAATCAGAGTATGAGTTTTTTTTATATGAGAAAGGAAGGAAAAGAAAAAAAGACAAGTTGTCTACAAACTCTGGCGTTTATGCCGGATTTCATCATATCCAATGTTCATTATGTGATGTGGTGATCTCCAAAAAGTAAACATTCCAAAACCTCTTTTCTAAACTAAATTATGATAAATATAAAATACATATTTGGATGTGTATTTGTATAGGACCCGTAAAAATACATACTCAAGTGTGTCACTTATAGGATATTTTACTTTGAAATACAGATTATGTATAAGTACTTGAGAAGACCTTGTCTCATAAAATTATATTAGAGTAGACTAAAAAATTGAATGGTGTCATGTTGTTAGACTCATTACTGAAACCTACTGGACAAATTATTGTACAAAGAGGGACACCTCTAGAAGATGGCTCATTAAAAAGGGTGGATGATAGTACTTGTAGCGCCCCGTCTTCTCGTATATGATCTTATAGTAGGTATAGATAGACACTTACGGGCGACACAAAACGCTTATAAGTCGTTGTTTTTATTTTTCTTTGCAAAAGATTCAGGGTATGATATGATTTTCATTGAAGATGACGTTAAGTGGGCTCGATGAGAGCTATAAGTGGGGATGCGATAATCTTTCAGAGAGACTCCGGAGACTTCCATTACTGGTTATGTTTGGAAATTGTAGACTACTATCTAGTTGAATTTATTATGTTGATGACTTTGTACATGCATAGTCAGTCTTGACTTTATTATTTCTTTGGTCTTTTTATGTATGGGATGAAGTTTTAAATTTGTTATGTTTCTGCGATCTTATCATACATCATTTTAACGATGTGTACGTGATTTGTGTCGGCGTCTTATAGTTTTTGTAGTAGACTACAACAGGTGTACCATTTCCGATGCTAGGTTTCATGACGGGGCGTTACAATACTTCTGTTATTACTCATCAGAAATGTTTAAATATACCAGGAATGTTTAAATACAACACATCTTGAGCCAAAATCGAAAGAGTGAAAGACGGCATTGTATATAAAAATAAGGACCTAAGCAGAAGCTCGAAAATTGACGGATTAACCAATTTTTGACAAATGCGAAACCTATACAATTAACATTATTATTCTTAGCCATGCAATGTCGTTAACTCATATTACTAGGATGTTATATAATCTCTTCTCGAATTGCTTAATAAAACATGTCAAATCATTTGCAAATTATCAGAGATTACTTCAAAAATGCATTACTCCAAATATAACATGTAATACCTCATCATACCATGAAACCGTATGTTGTAAGCAAGTATTCTACCCCTTTTTCTAACCCCAAGAAGTGGCTAAAGGAGAAAGAGAACGATTAAAAAAAAATTTTAAAAAAAATTAAGAGTGTCTGCATGAGAACCTTTCCCGTTACTTTGTCTTTGTCTTTGTATTGCATTATTTGTGTATATACACGATTATGACTATTTTAATATCAAAAATTTTCTATTTGTATTTACTATATTCTCTCACTAACACAATAGCACACTATATCCCCATTACAGTGTCATCTATGCAGATACATGTAGAGGCGGGAGACTCACTAGAAGTAAACTCTCCATCTTTTGGGATTGAGATATTGTTTGCCTATCTCTCACCCTCTCTAGACCCTAGCGATAGCTTTTGCTGTAGGTGGGAGATACAGGATATGTGTTGTTTTTATATATATGTTTCAGCAAAATTTATTATGATTAATGAATATTATTAGACATCTTAATTATTCGTTAATCAATAAGATACATATTGGTAGAAAAAACACATAAGACTGCTTTAGAAAGTGCTCCAGATTTATATAAAACATGTAATAAGGTTGTTGGAGAATGAAGTAAAACTTAGATTGAACGGTTGAGAAGATACTATGAATTCTCTGAATTCTGAGGTAACTGAACTTTTGGTGAGTGAGACCGAATGTTCGGTGATAAACTCTGTTGGGTCTCCGGGTTCTGCCCAATTTTGAAGCTTTTGCGTTGTCATCGAACTCTGGACCAAACGTTTGGTAAACGGATTTACAGAACAGTCAGTGTACTGTTCGGTTATGAGTTCATGAGTTGCAAAATTCAAAAATTTCAAATCCAACGTTTAGTAAAAATTACCGAATAATCAGTTAGTGCATAAAGTAGAATTTTCTTTTGTTATTTGATGAGACAATGCAACTTTTGCAACTTGGACCACATCTTTTTAACCTTGAAGGGTCATAAACTAACTTTGCAAGTTAAATTCTAGAGAAAAACGTTAAATTAACTTCTTTTTTCTGAGTTGAAATCTATAAATACAAGAATCAAAAGGTTTTGGAAATAATATTCTTGAAAATACTTTGAAATGTGCTTTGAAGAAACTCTATTGAAAACCTGCAGAATTCATTTCTTTCTCTCATCTTTCTCCTTTGATACTAAACACTCCAAATATACAAATTCAATCTTATTCTCGTATATCAAACGAAAAGACAGTGTGGTTGATGCAATATCATAGGAGTTGTTTACCGCGTTGTCTACCTTACTCAATGGTGGATGCAATTTCACTTTAATGACATCAATGTTTATTAAGTTATTTAATAAATCTGGATTCTTATTTATTTAAAAATGGATGAGTTAATCACTTTTTTTTTTGTCTAAAAGTTTTTATGGTGTTGTACAAAATATTTAAAACTTTTGAAATCACAGTTTTAATCTAAATCTTTTATTTTTGTTGCATTAAATGTTAATTTTGTATAATTACCGATGATTGAACGACCAAAACGGATATTTAATGTAACAAATTATCAAGATTTCGATAAAAAACTGTAGTTTGAAAAGTTTTTGCAACCATTTAAAAACATTTATATAAAATAAGTGATTAACTCAAAAAATATAAAACTCTAAAAATTACGAGTAGCAATACAAAAGAATTCGACACGAGAGTATACTTTTCTAATGAAGATTTCCAAACCCACCTCAGTCGGGCTGTGACCACCTTATCCTTGTCTATGTGGAGTCCTTTTCTTATCTTAAACACCTTAATCAATGAAAAAATCTTCAAATCTGGACCCTTTCTCTTCTTCCGTATTTCTTTTTTTTTCCTGTTCCTTTTCATCCTAAAAGATAGATTCAGATGCATCACAATAGAAGAGGAAATTTTGTTGGTTAGAATATTATTACACATCCGACAATTTAAGATAAAATACATGGCTTATATAAGGATGATGTATCATCACACATTTCCTTAAAGTTTTGAGTGGACATGTATCTCACCTCATGTAAGCCCAAGTTTCAACATGGTATCAAAACCAGTTTAAAGTCTTCATTGGCCCATGATTGGCCATTTATTGTCTCCCCTAAACCAATTCCAGAAGTCCATGACTGGCTTGTGGTTTGAGATTAAGGGTGTGTTCTAAGGCGCGTGTGTATGTCAAGCCACGTTGTCACGTGAGGACGGGTATTGAGAATATTGTCTCACATCGGACACTTTGAGATAAAATACATGGGTTATATGAAGATGAGATACTACCACCTATTACCTTAGGTTTTGAGTGGACATGTGACTCACCTCATATAAGTCCAAGTTTCAACATGGTTTCCCACAATAAGTGTGAAAATTTTCAGTATGAGTATGATGTATCATCACACATTTCCTTAAAGTTTTGAGTGGACATATGTCTCACCTCATGTAAGCCCAAGTTTCAACATGGTATCAAAGCCAGTTTAAAATATGGACTCGCATCTTTATTGGCCCATGATTGGCCATTTATTGTCTACCCTAAACCAATTCCAGAAGTCCATGACTGGCTTGTGGTTTGAGATTGAGGGTGTGTTCTAAGGCGCGTGTGTATGTCAAGCCACGTTGTCACGTGAGGACATGTATTGAGAATATTGTATCACATCGGACACTTTGAGATAAAATACATGGGTTATATGAAGATGAGATACTACCACCTATTACCTTAGGTTTTGAGTGGACATGTGACTCACCTCATATAAGTCCAAGTTTCAACATGGTTTCCCACAATAAGTGTGAAAATTTTCAGTATGAGGATGATGTATCATCACACATTTCCTTAAAGTTTTGAGTGGACATAAGTCTCACCTCATGTAAGCCCAAGTTTCAACATGGTATCAAAGCCAGTTTAAAATATGGACTCGCATCTTTATTGGCCCATGATTGGCCATTTATTGTCTCCCCTAAACCAATTCCAAAAGTCCATGACTGCTTGTGGTTTGAGATTGAGGGTGTGTTCTAAGGCGCGTGTGTATGTCAAGCCACGTTGTCACGTGAGGACATGTGTTGAGAATATTGTCTCACATCGGACACTTTGAGATAAAATACATGGGTTATATGAAGATGAGATACTACCACCTATTACCTTAGGTTTTGAGTGGACATGTGACTCACCTCATATAAGTCCAAGTTTCAACATGGTTTCCCACAATAAGTGTGAAAATTTTCAGTATGAGGATGATGTATCATCACACATTTCCCTAAAGTTTTGAGCACCTCATGTAAGCCCAAGTTTCAACATGGTATCAAAGCCAGTTTAAAATATGGACTCACATCTTCATTGGCCCATGATTGGCCATTTATTGTCTCCTCTAAATCGATTCCAGAAGTCCATGACTGACTTGTGGTTTGAGATTGAGGGTATGTTCTAAGGCGCGTGTGTATGTCAAGCCACGTTGTCACGTGACAGGTGTTGAGAATATTATCTCACATCGGACACTTTGAGATAAAATACATGGGTTATATGAGGATGAGATACTACCACCTATTGCCTTAGGTTTTGAGTGTACATATGACTCACCTCATATAAGTCCAAGTTTCAACATGGTTTCCAACAATAAGTGTGAAAATTTTCATAATCCACCTTAATTTCCACCCCTTCTAGTGATAACTAGTTCTACAATATTCCTAGCTGTAAGTCATTAACCCATACATTAATTTAACTTGATTATACTAAAACACAATATGACTACAAAGACAAAGAACACAGAAAGTCACACATAGTATCTTAAAGTAAGACAAAAATTTCCCCAGGAAACCAAGAAAATCAACTCCCCTTTTTAACTGTTCTGCTGTACCAACTGTTGTTAACCTTCCATAGTAAGATTGTGTGACTTTTTCTATCCACAATTTGCACCACCCCACTTGTCTTGTCATACAAAGACAGTAGCTTCCCATTGTTGTATGTGTATATATACACACACATTCAAGATGATGGAAAAGCTTCAGACAGCTACTTCTGTGATTTCATCCATACCTCCCCCCCCCCCCCCCCCTCCCCTCTCTTTCTATATGGAAATATCAGCTATATCTACCATGAGCCAGCAAGATGGGAACATAGATATACATGGTCAAGAACATGAGATGGTCATGCCGGGCTTTCGGTTTCACCCTACTGAAGAGGAAATAATAGAGTTTTATCTTCGAAGGAAGGTTGAGGGGAAGCGTTTCAATGTTGAACTCATCACTTTGCTTGATCTTTACCGTTATGATCCTTGGGAACTTCCAGGCACGTATTTCACTTTTTTACTCTTCTTTTCTCAAATTCCCCTTTCCTCTTTTCAAGATTATGAAAGGAAGTTTCTATTAGTTCAATTCCTCCTATTTCTCCAATCCACTGTTGAATCATGTTTGGACACACACCCCAAGAATGATACAACAATGAATCCTTTCGTCACATATTCTCCTTCATTCAGTCATTGTGAATGATTTTGGACTGATGGATCATAAGATTTTGCATGATATATCGGTTGAAAAGCTTGAGGTCACAGTTTCGAACCTCGAAAGTAGTCTCTTGTACAAAATATAGACCGGTCTTTTACTGTACCTGCGCAAACGCAGAAACCTAATGCAATGGGAACGAATTTATCTGTCGAAAAGCTAACCAAACAAGTTTTTTTTTATCAGAATGGAAGCAGTACCTTGTTGAAGTAAACTATTCCGTAGACGACTTTACTTAGGAGTAGCATTAAATATCAGATTTATTATAGAAAACGGTTAATCTAGGTGGATTTTTTATACTTAGTTCAATACAACAACATTACCTTATTGTCTTAGAGGCAAAAACAACAATATTATCTCATTGTCTTAGAAGTATTGACTTAGAGGCGGGAACAACAACATTACCTCATTGTCTTACAAGCTCCCGCCTATGATGCGCTGCGGGGTTCAGATGTACGTAACCATACTCATGTGTTAGCGCAACCAATTTAGTGAATCATTTTGTTTTATTTTATCATATTCCAAAGTCAAGAGTGTGTCTTTGACTCCATTAGAAATAAAAAATATTTACGTATAATGCAATCATTCAATAATTTTCAGATGCGAGATAAGGATGTAAGTTTGTCATGTCCAAATCACACGTTCTACTTACCAATTGAGCTAACAAATCCTTTTTCTTGGCCTCATTTTTTGGCTTAAACAGCTAAGGCAGCCATTGGTGAGAAAGAATGGTTCTTCTATGTCCCTAGAGATAAGAAGTATCGCAATGGAGATAGGCCGAATCGCGTCACGACTTCAGGTTATTGGAAAGCCACTGGAGCTGACAGAATGATTAAGAGTGAAGATTTCCGGCCGATTGGGCTGAAAAAGACACTTGTGTTTTACTCCGGGAGAGCACCAAAAGGTGTTCGTACAAGTTGGATTATGAATGAGTATCGCTTGCCTCTCCATGAGACTGAACGTTTGCAAAAGGTACGTCGTAATTGTTTGCTCTAAAACCCCACCAAATTGAAACAAAAATTGTTGGAGAAAATAAATATGTACCAATATGAAATTTTATTTTTCACCTACACAACGTAAAACTAAAACAAACAATATTACTCCACTGCTAGAGGATTCCGTCTATGTCAAGATATGGAGGGTCAGGTGTATACAACCATACACATGCGTTAGAAACACATCGAGGTTGTTTACCGATGACCCATAATGATGCGTCAAACTATTTCGATCAACTGATAATTCATAATATAAGAAACGCAACCAATTAGTGAGTCATTTTGCTTTATTACATCATATTCTAAAGTCAAGGAAGAACGTGTCTTTCACCCTATTGAAAATGGAAACATCGTGTAAAACTATAGTTTCAATATTGTATATTTACAATTCTAAGCTCAATAGAACTATATAGGGAAGAAAGGGAGGTATAGAATTAAGGGTCCTTAATGTTTCTCTTTGGAGGGATTCTATTCTCATCCCTGACGAAATCTACGGAATAAGTAACAAAACTTTACCAAAAAAAAAAGTAACGTAACTCACACACTCAACAGATAAAAAAAAACACTTTATTTAAACTGACTGATCAATAAGTAACTAAAAGAAATTTTAGTGGTTGATTATTGTCCTATGATATAATATCAATTAGCTTTGCGGATATCTATTAGCTAATGGACAACAATTAATGTTGACGGTGGTTACTTCTGGAAAAAAAATCACTTTTATATGATCCTGTTAAATAAATGTTTATTTATGGGTCTTCACTTGGGATCTACTTATATTTAGAAAATACAGCGAGCCTAGTGCGTAGCTCAGTTGGTATTCGAGTTAGGATTTATTCTAAGAGGTCAAGAGTTCGATTCCAGAGACACGTATAGTGTGGTGTTCCACTGCTGGTCCTGGTTTGCAGGGGAACACCTTGTGTGGGTCACTGCGTAAGTGCTCACTCAACTTAGGAGACCGCTAGGCTTCTGATTTACGTCCTCCATCATACTCCTTGGAACTGGGACGAAAATACAGCCAAAAGCAAACGATGAGCTGGTAATTACATGTCACAAAAAGTAAACTATTGTGTCCCTTTTACAAGAATTGAGTCACCATCCCATTATAGTGGATTTAGATTGTATCCGTAAAATGGGGTGGAAATTTTCGGCTCAATAGCTCTATGGTTCTTTGATTTCAAACATTACGTTGCCTGGAAATAATATCCAAGCCAAAAAGGTAAAATAATTGAATTCTCGAGTACTTGTATTTGGAAGAACATCATTCTGATAACTGAAACAAATATTTACAGAACTTATTTATCAAATTTACATAAGGAAAAGCTTAAGACATAGTAAATGTTCTTCAGATGATAACAAAGTTAATGTGTCCTTCGGATATGTTTTCTTATTTTGGTTTATGACCAAAAATCCCAACCGGACCTTTATTAGCCTATCTCACGTCGCGATAGGGATGAAAGTCAGGTGTCCAAGACCAGTTGTGGCAGACTTTGGACTGCTCAGGCAGCCACACAAGGAGGAACTCACTGCAAGCAGCGGAGCTCCAATAACATGCGCTTATCTGGAAAGAGAATTGAAAATCTTGCTTGAGATAAGAATCGAACTCTCGCCACTCTGTCGAGTCTCCATCACCGAAACCATTAGGCCTTGTTCTGGAGAAAATTTTACTTATTTTGCCGGTCATTCTCGTGCGAAGATGATAAATACTTGAAACTATAGCGCGCCACTTCATAGCTAAAACACCACGGATTTGATCTTGACATCACGGATTTGAGCTGCTGAAACAGTCTCTTGCACAAAGTGTAAATAGGACTGTTTACATCAGATCGCGAATCGATCTGGCCCCTCCACGGCCCTTGCATAGATGCGAGAGCCTAGTAAACCGAAACCATCCTTTGATATAAATTTGCATTTAACCAAAAAAATCAATAAATGGCCGACTGTGTGTTTTAGTGAAAGAGAAAAGAAATAATAAATCAATGTCTTTTTCTTTTAGATTATTAGTTAGTTGATTTTTCGATTTGTGCGTGTCATCCTTCTGCAGGGACTACCACAGAGACTATGTTATCTTCTCTGTATCGTTTCAATTTATCGGAGGTCCCTGAAGAGACTATTAGTTAGTCGTATCACTATAAACTACACAGTTTTTAACGGTCTTATAATATATCAACGCAAAATGTTAATTTTTCAGTTATTATCAAAGATCAGTTAATTTCGGATAATCATGCTTCTATATTATGTCATTCTGATTTTTTCCTATGTAGGTCAAACGTATTACATGCATATGCAAATGTATCATCCTGATTCGAATTTTCTTACATACAGCAGGCTGAGATATCAATATGCCGAGTTTATAAGAGGCCTGGAATGCAAGACCATCCATCTCTTCCAAGGGCATTCACACCATCATCTTCATCATCATCATCACCATCCATATCAAGAAAAATCATGGACACATCTATATTACATGCAGCCATGGAGAAAAAACTCCAAGACTTCATAGCAAACGCGCATCAACTCGAAGACATAGCTAGTGAAACAAGTGGGATTTGCAGCATTGATGTGGGATCATCATCATTTGTCATTTCTCCGCATCAATCAATCGGACTCAGTATTTCTCCGTATGAACCATACAATCCATCATTAACACCATTAGAGCAAGCGTGCTCCATAGGATCTGACTGCAGCACGAATATCGATATTTCTAAGGTTCATTCAGTTTCATATCAAACAGTTTGCCGTGATCTTAATAGACTGGTGAATTATCAGAAGCATGCAAGTTTTGATCAGAGAAATCAGCAATTTTTGCATGCAGAGCAACTGTCACAGTCACAGCAGCATCCGGTATTGGTTAACATGCTTCCGCCGGGAGCTTTTCAGGCGGCAATCGCGGCCGAGAGGTGGTGGGAATGGAACAATGTGTCTGATCCAAGCAAGGAATTTAATTAATTATTCATAGAATACATACATTGAGCTATGAAAGAAAAGAGCGAGTCATAATGGATACATGAAATTAAAACTATCTACCGTTTTTGCATTATTTTTCAACAATTATCCCATGTTTATGTTTAATTGGTTCATTTTTTTAATATTATGCTAAACGGTTTCTGGTTCAAACACTCACTCCTAGTGACTTAAAGGCTCCTGTCTATAGCAAGGTATGAGGTGTCAGATGTACTCAATCATTACTTAAACAATTGATAATGTTTATGGCATCACTTTGAAGAATAACATTTGAGCAATTTCTTTCCTCACACCAATTACAAGCCTCCCTAAGAGCCTCCAAAACTTCAATATCATTCAAGTAGGGGACCATTTCTCCCGTTTAACATTTTGAAGATTCAGTTGACAGTGTCTAGTATCTTTTAATTTTCAATGGAGTTAAGAACACACTCTTCTTTGACTTTGGAATATGATGGAATAAAGCAAAATGACTCACTAAATTGGTTGCGCTTTTTATATTGTGAGGTATCAGTTAATCGACACAGCTTGACGCAATTTTTATTATGGGTCATCGGAAAACAGCCTCAGTATGTTTATCACGCATGGGTATGGTCCCATAGACGAGAGCATCTAAAGTAATAGGGTAATATTGTGTACGGTTGTTGTTGGTTGTTGTTATACTGTGTTATGTGTTGGCTCATCTACTTTGGCAGTCTAGACATCACGAGTTTCAAGCAGAAGCACTAAAGATGCCTCGAGTTAAAGAAGAGGATGAGAGTGGAGGAGAAGAAGATGAGGATGATGATGAACAAGGAACAACGCTATGCGTAGCTTGTTGGGAAACCTATGCTAGTAATGAATTTTGGATTTGCTTCGACAATTGTGAGAGATGGTTCAATGGACAATGCGTCAAAATCACTCCAGCAAAGGCAGAGGACATGAAGCAGTACAAATGCCCAAGTTGTAGCAAGAGGGCTATAACTTGAGTCGCTAGTTTGCAACTCGGGCAACTGGGGAATTTAGCCTTGTAGAAGTCTCCTCTGGATAAGTTTGCTGTCATTTTGGTAAAATATTAATATCCAGGAAACAACCTCTGTGCCTTTTTAACACATGGGTATTGTTGTATATATCCGGCCTCTCTATACCCCGCTATAGGCGGGAGGCTCTAAGGCAATAGAGTAATGTTGTTGTTGTATTAATATCCAGAAAACTTGTATTTAATGAATTAAAGAATTTGCGAATGTTGGATCTATGGTAGAGGTTATGATATAATCTATAACTAAACAAAGCTGAGAGCAAGTAACTATAAAACTGTGCTAAAAATCTCAAATCATTCGCAGGATCATATCTATAGTAGAGATGGAATGCCTCTGACAATAAGTTGCATTTGTAGTCTGATCTGATATTTAGTTTAACAAACATAGCTTTTTTAGCATTATGTTGGTACTGAAGGATCACTTTTGAAGTACATATCAATTGTATGCGTGTAGGCATACAATTAATAGACACACTCATGCGTGTATACATACATACACACACATACATACATATATAGATATCAATATATATATATATATATATATATATATATATATATATATATTTGTGTATGTATATGTGTTTATGTATTTATGCAAGTATGTATGTGTTTTTGGCTCTTTATTATGTTTTTATATGTATGTGTGAGTGCATGTGTATATTATATGTAGTGTCATGCTGTACTGTATTTTCC
This sequence comes from Eustoma russellianum, assembly GCA_036186865.1. Classification (NCBI taxonomy): domain Eukaryota; kingdom Viridiplantae; phylum Streptophyta; class Magnoliopsida; order Gentianales; family Gentianaceae; genus Eustoma; species Eustoma russellianum. The sequence goes on along the minus strand of AP025055.1, from coordinate 2,570,255 downwards.
GAGATACAAATCAGTGTCTTGTTCTCGCGCATCAACTTGATCGGGTTCTTGAGCGGAAAACCTATTTCACCCGTCAACTTCTTTTTCTACAAGATCTCCATCATCTCCTTTGCGATGTCCCTACATTCTGCCACAGCACTGGAAAATAGCCATTACCTTTTGCATTTATTTTACTTCTCTATGTTACCAAGTTTCTGTCAACCAAGATAAAGTGTCCTGAAGTAGACCGTCTATCATTTAGGTTACTTGTCCAGTATGCATCAGTAAAGACTTCAAAATCTAGGTGTCCGTTCTTTCATAACAGAATATCTCTACCTTGTGTGCCTTTTAAGTACCAGATTATTCTCATAGCTGCCTCCAAGTGTTCCTCTTGAGGCTAGTGCATGAATTGGCTCACTATTTTGACAGCATAAGCAATGTCAGGTCTTATGTGAGAGAGGTATATCAACTTTCCTATCAGTCTTTGATATTGCTCTTGATTCATCTGTGGAGCCCCTTGTACTATTTTCAGCCCATGGTTTGCTATTATTGAGTATCATTAGGTTTACGCCACTATCCCATTTTCAGACATTCTGTTCCCCTACCTTTGATTGCCTTGATTCTTGAGATCACATAGATCTTTCATCTCAAACTCTGTAAACAGACTTTCTCAAAGTTGAGCAATTTCCTCCTTGTTATTTCCTATTATGATCATGCCGTCTACATAGATTATCAAACAGGTAACCAAGTGCTCTTTCTTATGTAGTACATGTGTATACCCTTTATATATCAACATTGCTTTATGGCGCTCGATTGTGCCACCTGTCTTATATTTAATGGTGAAAACCCACTCGTATTCTATTGGGTTTTTTTTTCTTTTGGTAGCACGCGCTTTTCCATGTTCCATTCTTTTTTAAGTCTTTTATCTCCGTGGCGGTGGCCTCTCGCCATACAGTTTTCTTGTTTTCCTTGTGTACTGTATGTGGGATGGATTCTGAAAGAAGACAGACAGAGAACCCACGTGTAACATCCGCAATCCTCCCTTTGATTGTATTAACTGGGTATCTAAGCTTCGAAAAACATGTTCAAGTGAGTATCACTCAGATGGCACTCCTCGATTCCTCTTTGGAAGCAAAATAAACACATGTTGTGCATCAGATCTTTCTTCGTTATTAGCACTAGCACCAGCAATTAGTAATCTCATATGAATTGTCACCAACATACAAGTCACTTACTTTTTGTCGGACATCTGATGGAGAAGGCTCATTAGCTGTAAACTGTCTTGCGGACCTTGTCAATGTTTTCAAAGGTAGGCTCGGTGGCTGCATCTACCTTTTCTCGTGTCTCGATCAAATTTAAGTAGGAATTTCTTAATGAGACGTGGATCATGTGATTAGAAACACAGTTATATTATTGCTGCATCCATTTATAAAAAGTTTCAAATGTTGAAAAATTTATTACCTCCAGCTTTAGTATCGCAAGGCTTCGTTGTTGTGTGTGACTATGTGAAGGACAGAATTTATACAAGTGTGTTAGTCATTATTCTATGTTTTGATATAGCAATGTATTGTTCATTATTCTAGTTGCAAAAGGTTAATCTCTCGTTCTGGGGACATCTACTTTTTCAGTTCCATAGAGCTGCGTAGATGATATAAATCAGAAATCCAGCGACGTTCAAGAATTGGTAAGACATGGACAAAAAACCACACAAGGTGCTCAAATAAACTAAACCAGCAAACCTGTAATCCAATAGAGCTAGTTATCATAGCTTAAGCCATACTGACCTAGATAGCATTATTACATACATAGTACGCGTGTTCCGGTATAAACCTGTGACTTTCTAGTTTTAATGTCCCAAACTGAACACCAATTAAATTTATCATCGGAACTATCTTGTTCTACGCTCAACCGGATTATTAATTAGTATTGCCTCAACAATCAAAGACAGCATGTGACAAAGCAAGTTGTTGCAGTCTGACAATATATTATATTAAATGGCAAACAAATTTTAAACTATTCTACACAGTGTGTCCAGTCAGATTCTTGATTGCAGTTGATGATAGAGGATCACGTGTTCAGTGTTAACGGCTAGATTGGGACTTAATTTAGTGACACTTTTATTATTGTATATACGATAATAAAGAAAACTAGATATATAAAAAGACGTTCTCGGTGCATTAAATTTATATGTTTATGCAGGATCTGATGTTTGCAGTCTAACCTTACACTTTGTCCAATAAACTGTTTCTGCAACTCGAACCTGTGATTTCAAAGTCACAAATCAACAAGCTTACTGGTTGCTCAAAAACCTGCCCTAGAAAAACTAGCCATATACATTTTAATAATTAATCATGATGACAATCACAAAGAAAGTGACAGGCACATATATATTAGCTATCGGTTCAGTTCATTTTATTGTTAATTTTTACCGTGTAACGAATTTTTAATCACAGAGATATACCTTTAAGAGGCAAACTTTTTGTCCACATTGTTCATAAATCATCCCCCTCTGTTTTCTAAAGCAAAATAGTTATTTTATATTAGGCAGCAAAAATTGACGACCGCTATGAATAAAAGCATGATATCGTAACTTGTATCAACTGATAAGATTGTTGTTTCGTGATCTTGAAGTCGTAGGTTCAAACTGCATAAACAGCCTTTTGTATAAAGTGTAGAATAATACTGCGAACATCAGATCGCGAAGCAATCCAGCCCCTCTCCGGACTATGGTGGTTATTCTTCCTCTATTATGGCTGTTTATTTGGTTTATTAGTATTGAAAAAATTATTTATTTATTTACACTATAGATGCATAAAGAAACAAAAGGAATCTGTGAATGATTAGAAAATAAATCAGAGACTTTTATTACACACTAGAAAAATAACTGAAGATGTAGCGGAAAGAATCCGATGCACAAAATTGGAGGAGAGCGTTTAACGCTGAACCTTTTGGAAGTCACAAAAAAAAGCAAACTTACTCTAGGTTGGGATCTCCTAACCCCTATTTTCTTCACCTCTTTTTGTGACCGTACGACACGTAGCAGCAAGGTGGTGGTGAGGTTAGATGAAGGTCACCCGCATCTAGCCTCACCATCCCCTTGCTGCCACGTGTCGCGCGGTCACGCGTCACCGCATCCTCTTTGCGGTGAGGGGATCCTATCCCACTTCTTATGGGTTGTTATTTGTCCTGTCCACGAGTCCCCAAGTTTTTTTTTTTCAAAAAACAAAAAAATAGTAAATTTTTATCTATAAACTTACTAGTGGGGGGAGTTTCGGTGACGCGTCCTGCCCAATACGCGATTTGACGCGGCCACTCACAAGCCGACACGTGGCGACCGGATGAATTTTTTTATTTTTCGCATTATTTCATTCTATACAAAATATAAAAAATATTTTGCAACTTTCTCTCACTTGTCCTTCCCATTTCTTCCCAGCTCCGGCCTCCAGACTCCCAATCACTCCGGTGAAAACAACTCCATAGAACCCACCTCTTTTCCATTCCCCAAGAAACCTCCTTTCCCAGAATAACATGTTACCCACCACCACCACCGGCCAAGACCCCCCCCTTCCATAACCGCCATCATCCCACCACCTTATTTTCCGACGACTTCGAAATTTACAACGACAGTAGCGCGTGCTCCACCCCTTTTGTAAGTGCCCCCTCTAGCCCAGGTCGCATTGCCCCCTACCACTCGTCGACGCCGGTGGCTTTTACTACAGTGCTCCGGCGAGCCCAATGCACTTCATTCCTTCCACCCACAAGAATTCCTTGGTTTCTGAGGCATCAACTGGTTCATCTAGCTTTCCTTTCGAGTTCGGTTTCTCTCCACCGGTTGCTAATACAAATGGCAGTGTGTCCGCCGGATCTTATATGAGTTCCGCTGATGAGCTTTTCTTGAACGGTCAGATACGGCCTATGAAGCTCTCCTCTTATCTCCAAAGGCCTCAGGTATTGGCCCCATTGATCGATTTAGACGAATCTTAGGCGGGATTTGATGATTGTAAAGCTGAAAGAGAGAGATCTAGTTCAAAATTCCGTGACAAATCGTTGAGAAGAAAGACCAGATCTATGTCGCCGTTGAGAACATTGTTATTCGATTGGCATGATGATTTTCTAATTGAAAAATGGGAATCAATAGTAAGGAAGAAAAGACGAAGAAACCCGAAGAAATAGAAACGCCGCCTACTGGGTTTAGGGTTGATGAAGAACGAATATTTTTTATATTTTGTATAAAATGAAATAATGCAAAAAAAAATTTATGTGCGTCGCCACGTGTCGACCTGTGAGTGGCTGCATCAAATCGCGTATAAGGCATGACGCGTCACTGAAACTTCTCCCCTTACTAGTGGCCTAACCTGTGTAGATGCACGGGTTAAGCCTCTCATTGGGATGAGAGTGCGTTGTAAAAAAACTCTCATTGGGATGAGAGTGAGTTGTAAAAAATGTAAGTAACGTAAGAAAATCAAATTTATATAATATAACATAAGAACTTCACTAGGCCTTGGTACTTGAGTTGAAAAAATACATGCCAATTGCAGAATACAGACTAATAAGTTCCAAAATACAGAGCACTACTATACAGTTATTTAGTAAAAGGCGAAAGAATAATTTGCTTTGTGCTCACTGCGTGGCTGGATACTAGTATACAGTTCCTCATGCGCTGATTACAATACTGACAAAGAACCTTATAATAACAACATTATTCCATTGTCTTAGAGGACCCTATAAATGGAGGGTCGGGTGTACGCAACTATATTCATGTGTTAGAAACACATAGAGGTTGTTTTCCGATGACGCATAATGAAAATTATGTCAAGCTGTATCGATCAACTGTTATTTAACCACATAAGAAGCACATCCAATTTAGTGAGTGATTTTGTTTTATTCCATCATATCGAAAGTCAAAGAAGAGTGTGTCATTAAATCTATTTCTATTGACAAAGAACCATATACTATCCCAAAACATAGAGAATCACTATACGTTTTCAAAAGCAGACAATCACTACAAAATATTTGATACCATGATTACTACCCTGATAGGTGAGAAGAATCATGCATACTAATAACTACACTGATATTTGAGATCACAAAGTACAAAAGACTGTCTAAGAGTGAGGATGCAATGAAGTTGAAGTCTGTCTAAGCCAGCTTTAAAGGGACAGAAAATAAAGGTGAATTTGACATCAAGATTCAACAGCATTCTAATTGAGCTTCAATTTGAGATTCTTCATGGCACTTGGAGTCCCAGTATTATAAGAATCCACATTTTTCTATCACCATTTTGTCGGTCTTATTTGTATTCCTCACAGAATCATCTGCAAATGTGCATGCGTTGGATAATTTCCTTGTTAGATTTGGATTCTAATTAGTAGAAATTAAAGATAGAGTTATTATCTTAAGATTCCTTAGTTGCCTTTATCTATTCTAGTTAGGATTTGTTTTAATGATGTTTATCTAGTCCTATTAGGTTTTGGTTTTGTTTAGACAAGTTGTGTCTATATATAGGGTCAGCTGGCCATAGTAGATCGTGCCTCAAGAGTGCCAAGAGCGCCAAGAGTGCCAAGAGTTCCAAGACCAAGGGTGCCAAATACCAATCCCGGGTATGGTGATTGGTGAGTCAATGCCGGGTAGGGTCATTGACAAGTGGCGGCGAGTGGTAGTTTGGTTTTGAGTTATTTTCCGAACATCAATAAAAATGTGTTGTGCTTTTTACGCGTAGTGTTCTTGAATCCGTTGTTTACTTCAATTGGTATCAGAGAGGGCGTTGTTACTTCAGCGTGTAGGAGGTAAGGTATTTCAAATAAAACAACCTTTGCTATGGGATTTTCAGTAAAGATTCTAAGATAGTGTAATAACAAGTTGGTTACTATATTGACTCCGGACATAGTTCAGTTGGTACTCGGGTAAGGATTTGCTTAAAGAGGTCAAGAGTTCGATTCCAAAGACACGCACAGTGTGTGTTCCTCTGCTGCTAGGCCGAAAGTTTCGGCTGGTTTACAGGGCGACACTTTATGTGAGTCGCTGCGTAAGATCGAGACTTACATTGTAGCGGATAATGGTTAGCTTGATAAAGCGGTAGTCCTCTCCTCTATTGCACTCCCGTTCACAAGCAATCTCTTTTTCAGGAAAGACGAAAAGGGGATTAATTGAGGCATAGTTCTAATCGTCCGATAAAAAAGGAAGGAAAAAAAGTCATTTTCCACGAAAGTTGAACAGAAACACAAAAGTATAAATGCCAGATAAGAATAATGCCTAGATATCTAGCATACAAGCTAAGCACGGAAAGCAGTCTGGGTCATAGTCCAGTTGATACTCGGGTTGAACGGGTGAGATCAGGACAGGCAGACTCTAAGACCAAAAGCGAAGCCATGAATCAAGGCATGCCACGTCGCCCAGCTGTTCTTTTTGTAAAGAAAAAAACTTTTTTTCGCTGACCACTAAGATACGAAAACGTGTCACTTTAAAGAAACCCCCAACCTGCTGAGGCCAAAAAAGATACCCTAAATTATTTTTCCCTCCAGCCCCCAAAAAACGTCGGCAGCCTCCCTCTTCTCCGGCGAGCCCCCAAAAATCGTCGGCAGCCTCCCTCTTCTCCGGCGAGACAAGCCACTTTCTCTCGTAAAATCTTCACATGGATAAGACAAAATATTCTGACTTGAGCTTACCAATGGATTCAGCACCATTGATTGGTCACGACACTTACAATCATGAAAGAGGGTTTTCAAATGAGGTTCTGATGAAGGTGCGCCAGCAGATGGTTGACTTGTATATAGAAGTGGAGTTAAACTAGAGTTTAGTTATCTTAAATGCTTTCCAACAGTTTAATTATCTTTGGTTGGTTAGTAATTAGCTTCTAGATTAGATGGCTAATTTTCCTGCCAATTCTTCCTGCACGGTTGGCCATCTTCTTCTCAATATTTTTATTGCAGTTTTATACTCGGCTTTGTTCTTGTCTCAGCCGGAGAAGTGGGAGGCTGCCGACGATTTTTGGGGGCTGGAGGGAAAAATAATTTTGGAGAATTAGTGTAAGAGAAAAGGGAAAGAAGGAAAGAAGGCATCGTTTTTTGCCTTAGCAAAAAAAGGACAGCTGGGCGACGTGGCATGCCTTGATTCGTGGCCTCATTTTTGGCCTTAGAATCTGTCTGCCCTGATCCCACCCGCGGGTTGAGGATTGCCAACAAGAGGTCATGAGTTTGAATCCAGAGACGATGTCTACTTTCAGGTCAAAGACCTAGTTTGTGGGGGCACCTTGTGTGGGTAACTGGGTAATATCTCACCCAATCTAGGAAGCCGCTAAACTACTGATTTACATCATCTACACAGCTCCTTGGGGCTGGGGCATGGGCAGTAGGGCCTTTGGGTTGGGTTCAACCTTTTGCCAACAACAATAAACAGTGGAAGCAGACCAATGCCATGAAGACCATACCAAACAGAATGTGGAAGCTGAATGAAGTGGCCTAAGATGGAACCATTTGGCACCTTAACAGCTCCAATAGACCGAAAACCCAGCAATACTATGCAAAGCGTATTAAATTATGACTGGAACTCCTCAAAAGAAGATGGCTTTGATAGAAGGAAGAGGGAACATTGGAAGGGACAATCAAAGGCACATTCAGTTTCCTCCCCTCTGCTCTCTGAAGATTAACCATGAATGTTTCCATCAGATTCCAGAACCCAAAACTGCCAGGAACAGATGGCATCCCAGTATCCATACAAGCACTGATGGTCTTGAAATAATTGAAATTGCAGGGGGGTTTCAGGGGCTCCGATAGTTGTTGGATAGGATGATTGAAATGAAGCCGCCCAAATTGAGATGACCAGAAAATAGAAATGCACTTTTGGACCCATTTCCAATGCAGGTTTCTCGCGATTGATTTGGGGGTTTTGATCTACTTTTGGAAGGGAAAATGAGCATTTGAAGGGCTGACAATATTAAAGTCGTAGTTCTTGGAGTTTCATCAAAGAGGAGATGTCATCTTCGCCCTCTGCCCCAACAATACAATGACTTCCACCATACCTCCTTCAATCCGAATGCTGCTTTGCCTTGTTGTCCTCCTCGTACTACATCACCCCTGCAAAACCAATGGTTGTTAACTATGAAGCTTTTATATCTTCTTATATGCCGTTTGTTGCATTAGAATTGATGTATGCAAAAGAGGAAAGGCAGATCACTTGTAAGAATTAAAATCCCTAAACCACCACTTGGAAAACTGAAAATACCTTAAACACAAACCTATTTTCTTTCAACGAGAATCAACAGGCAGGAGGAAAAATACAAGAAATCCCAATACAAGAAGATAACAGAAGCAGCGACATGAAGAGAGAATGGATGAGGAGGATGGTTGAAAGCGAATAAGAGAAGCAGATCATGGCCCTATAGAGAAACCGAAGTGAAAGCGTCTTCTTTCCATTTTGCGAAATACGCGACAGACGCAGGAGCCCTCTCGAATCCGGGATGCGATCAACCCACCGTACGGTGAATCACCCCACTTCTCACCACGTGACACGTGGCGACAGAAAGGGATGGTGAGGCTGGATGAGGATAACTTTCATCCAGCTTCACCACCCCTCCCTGCTGCCACGTGTCACGCATGCGGTAAGGGAAGGGCGGTGAGGGAATCTGAACCCCTCGAATCCGAAAGAATGGACAATTTCTTTCTTCGCTTTGCGAAACCATAATTGCCAATACGTTGTCGTTTGGGACGACCAAGGATTGACATATGTATATATACAGACACATATACACACGTGCGCATATGTATATATACACACATACACATGAGCACAAACATGTGCATATGTATATAAACACACATATACACACACGTGTATATATCCACACATGTATATACACACATGTGCACATATGTATACACACATATATGTACACACACGTGTACATATGTATATATGCATACACAAACACACATACATATAGACAGACATATATACATACGCTATGTTTCATATATCTTCCAACCAAAATTTTTCTAAAAACATATACCAATGGAAGTAAAAAAAAAATAACAATTGGAGTATTAAGCATCCTAGACAAATAAAGAGTGAGTATCTATGTTGAAGCACCAATTACTCTGCTTAAATGACATTTTTTCCCCAAAATTTTTAAAAAATTGGCATTTCTTATTATTTGTGTATATCTATTGATGAAAGAGTAATTATTATGAACAACAAAACCACAAATTGTGCTTGTTTTAATTAGGATTAAACTTATCTTTTTCCAACACATTTCCAATAATATTTTATTACAATATCATACATAAAAGTTTACTTCATGCTTTTTTTTATAGTGCGAGAGAAACAACATTTACAAAAAGAAAAAAAAACAATATCAACAAAACCCAATTACTTTATATCAAAAATGTATTACAATAATATACAAATATTTTACTTCACAAACAATGTTGGATTGTTGCATAACATTTTATTAAGTTAATAATTAAATGTGTATAGTACAAATAATTGCTTAAATACTTGAATCAAGGCACACAATCACAAACAACGCTACTCGTTGACGAGACAGAAAAACAAAACATAAAAACAAACCCGATTGGAATCTTGCTGGTCAGGGACCGGGGGCTCAAGGGGAGGCAAAACCATTTTGCTTCCTGTTTAATCATGTCCTATTTCTGAGCATTTTTCTTGCCATTTTGGCATCCAATACTCCACCTTTCCATATTCATCATCAATTTCTTCAACTTCAATCAGAACCCATCTCCTCAAATCACCCTGTCCACAACTATAAACAAATGAAACTTTAAGTAAAGGTGAAAAACTATTAATGGAGTCCCAAACCTCACATGTGCAATGACTTTTATACAGTTGATGAATTAAAAGTTTGTCAGCCCTCTTGCTGCTTTGCTCCCGTTTGAATCTTTCTCTTCTCCCCTCTTTAGTAAGAAACAAAGTACTCTTTTTTTCAAGTACCAACTTTAAAATACAATGTGGGTAAATAAAGCAAGCAGCATTTAAAGAGCAGGGCAAAAGGTCTTGGATTTATTGGTCTTCTGGGTGCCATTTAAGTTAATGTTATCAGAAATGAATGGAAAAAGGAATGATGGAAGAGGAGGAGGTATGTTTGATCCAAGCAGCATGCATTTGAAGAAAGAACTGATTCAGATTAAGAGAGCAGCCAGATTGTTAAAAGATCCAGATACTACTTCTTGGAGGCCCCCTCTAGATTCTGCAAGATCTGCAGCTGGTCAACATTATTATCATCATTACCAGAATGACGTGGAGGAGAATAGCAATGGTAAATCTCAGTCTCATTTGCCTTTAGTTCTAAATGGTACTACAGATATTGCGACTAAGGAGAAAGGGAAAAAGGTGTTCTTGTATAACTGGAGGACTCAGAAATCAGGCAGTGAAAAGAGCAGGAAATATGGTAATGATGGACTTCAAAATGGTGTTCTTGACGCTATTGAAGTAGCTTCTTCAACTCAAGGGCTGCAGGAGAAAGCGGAGGATTGCTTGAGTGATGCAAGATATTATGGCAATGAAACGAGGAGTGATTCTTTTGTAAGTGACAAGTATGCTTCTAACTTGTTTAAATGTAAAGATACTGCCTTTATACCCATTAGGCAAAGTAATAGGAAAAAAACCAAGAAAAATAAGGACCCCAATTCAATTTTGAGGTGTAAAAAGTTGAGTCATCAACACATTTCTGGTAGGGGTTCCAAAAGAGCAACGAGGGCTTTAGGTAGGGGTGATTTGTCTAGTTTAGTTAGTTACTCTGGTAATGCAGACGATTGTTTTAATCCCATGGATTTGTTATGGAGATTCTCTGCTGATTCCCCATTGCTTGCTAGGCTTAGGAATAAGAAATCTGGTAAGTTATTCAGAAGGAGTCGAAAGGATGATTCATCTTACTCATATGGTACTCCAACATTGTCCATTAGTTCTTATACAAAGCATGCTGCTAGATATCCAGGTACATTGACATCATGGGATGCCATGACTGGCTCTTTCCATGATGCAGATGATGAGGAGGATGACCAGTTGGATTTTCATGGTAGAAATGGATGTGGAATTCCTTGCTACTGGTCTAGAAGGACGACCCCAAAGTCCAGAGGGGGTAGTGGAAGTTGTTTTTCTCCATCCTTATCTGATGTTTTGAGAAGGAAAGAAAGCAACATTCTGTGTATACGTGGCAACATGTGCAAGAGGGGTTGTCATGATTCATCTCTTGGATACATAAAAAGGAAGTCTAGTTCAAGAACTGCTGCTCAAAATTGCAAACCATTGCTAACAAACCATGTGAATTGCAGGTTAGGGTCATCAGTGGGAACTTGTAATACTGAAGATGAGGCCTCAATGAAATTTGGGGAGCTAGAAATGGAGGCTTTGAGTCAGTTAGATGGAAAAGGGTGGTCAACAAATGCTTGGAGTCAAGATGGTTTAGAGGTTGTAGCACTTAAAAGGGAACAAGAAGAGGCTTTCGTAAAAGAAGAAGAAGTAGAAGAAGCAGAAGAAGGAAGTCCTGAGATTATGAGAAGTCTAAGCCAAAAATATAGGCCCATGTTTTTCGAAGAATTGGTTGGGCAGAATATTGTGGTTCAGTCGCTTATGAATGCAGTTTCAAGGAATAGGGTAGCACCTGTTTATTTATTTCAAGGCCCACGTGGGACTGGAAAATCTTCAACTTCTAGAGTTTTTGCTGCAGCTTTGAATTGCCTTGCATCTGAGGAGACTAAACCTTGTGGGATTTGCAGAGAATGTGATAATTTTGTTTCTGGGGAAAGCAGGAATCTTACTGAAGTTGATGGCACTGACAATAAGGCAATTGTTGGTTTGCAATATTTCCTGAAAAGCATTTTGGCTGGTGGTTCATCATCTTTTTCGGGTTACAAGATCTTTGTTGTAAATGAATGTCACTTGTTGCCAGCAAAGATCTGGATGTCATTTCTTAAGTTTCTGGAGGAACCAGTTCCACATGTTATCTTTATATTGATAACAACAAATCTTGTCAATTTGCCACACACTGTTTTATCTCGGTGCCAGAAGTACCTTTTTAACAAGATTCAAGATGGTGATATTGTTGCAAGATTGAAGAAGATAGCCACTGAAGAAAATATAGATGTTGAAAGTGAAGCACTAAATCTCATTGCCGTGAATGCAGATGGTTCACTTGAGGATGCAGAGTCTATGTTGGACCAGTTGAGTTTAATTGGCAAAAGAATTACTACTTTTCTGGTTGACGAACTTGTAAGTGTTTCTGCCATAATCCTTTGGCTTGGGTGCAACTTGTTTCTTTATTCTTGTGGTCAAAGTGGCAACATCCAATTAAATCATATTTTTGTCCATTATTTGGCATGCATGCTTATTGTTTCAATGCTCTCTTGGACAATTTGTTCCTTACTTCCAACCACTGAGGCCTCCTCAGCTCTTTCTTATCCAAGAAAATATAAAGAGATTAATATTTTGTTCAAAATGTTGCTGTTTCTTTTATGATGCCCAACAACAACAACAACAACATTATCACATTGCCTTAGAGGCTCCTGCCTATGGCTGGGTTACACAACCATACACATGTGTTAGAAACACACAGAAGTTGTTTCCCGATGACCCATAATGAAAATTGCATCAAGCTATGTCGATCAACTGCTACTTCACAATATAAGAAGTGCAGCCAATTTAGTGAGTCGTTTTGCTTTATTCCATCATATTCCAAAGTCAAAAAAGAGCGTGTCCTTGACTCCATTGGAAATAGAAACATTATGATGCCCTCTAATGTAAAATCTAATTTTGGGATTGCTTATATACAACTGATTATCTGCATCACAGCTTCATGCTGCATATCGTGTAAGTGAAGCCCATGTTCTGTGATCTGAGGTCAAAGCTGGATAGTTTTTTGTTCTTCGCACTCTATATTTCGTTTGAAGCTTTCTCCTGTCCAGGTTGGGATAGTCTCAAATGTGAAACTTTTGGAGCTCTTGGAGTTGTCCTTGTCCTCTAACACGGCAGAAGTTGTGAAAAGAGCCCAAGAGCTGTTAGATACCGGCGGTGATCCAATGGCTTTGATGTCCCAAATGGCAACCCTTATAATGGATATCATTGCTAGAAGTAATACCATTGATGACAAAGAAAAGGATTCATTATTTACCTGGAGGAATTGTAAGTTGCATTCGCTTAATCCTGCAATCTTTTTCTTCTTTGAAATGGAGTTGCTTATGAAATTCTAACCATATCTTATGTACAATATTTTGTGCCTTTTTTTTTTGTATAGCATAAGATAATTTTTTGATGTGACCTATCAATATTTCAGTAACTGAAGCAGAAGTGCAAATACTGAAACGTGCCCTTAAGCTTCTTTCTGAAGCTGAGAATCAGTCAAGGATTCCAAGCGAAGGATCAAGATGGTTCATAGAAACATTATTACAACTGGGCTCTATCTCATCTACAGATCCACCTCATTCTGGAAGTAGTAGAAGGCAGAGCTCTAACACAATCGAAGAAGAACCGAGTTCATATCAGAAAAGTGATCCTGAATATGCATTCCGAACGTCATGTTCTCCTATGTCCTTAATGAAATGTGGCATAAGAAAGTCAAGCAGTAAAGAAGGTGATTCACCCCGTGCTGGTACTTCTAGTTCTGTGCGCCATCCTACGCTAAACGAGTTCCAACATAATGGTATATTGCCTAGCCCATATGTCTCCTGGAAGACTACATCTAGTCACATGAACTCAGACTTACTGGAAGATATCTGGGTAAGATGTGTGGGAAAATGCCATTTGAAGTCACTCAGGCAATTGCTTCACACATTTGGAAAGCTAGTATCTCTCTCTGAAGTTGAAGGTACACCATTTAACTGAGATTCACGAAATCATTTTCTTATCTGAAGTTTATGACTCGGGGGTAACTGGACTCTGAGGATATCTCTAACTAAATATTCATGTTGCCTTTAAGATCTTTTGACAAGTTTCCTTCTGTTAGCAGGTGTTTTTGTTGCATATATTGCAATTAGAGGTGAGGACATGAAGTCACAAGCAGAAAGGTTTCACAATAGCATCACAAACTCATTTGAAACCGTTTTAAGAAGCAATGTTGTGGTTAGGATCATTCTTTTGCAAGATGAGGAGATCTCAACAAACGGTGCAAAACTAGAGGCTTTACCAAACACCGTCAGAAGTTCAAACTCAACTACCTGGGAAAACCCTGGAACATATTGCAGAAAGAATGGAAGCCCCAATCCTGATTCCTGTCAAGATGCTCTTAAGGTTCCTAGAAGAAGCGTAAATGATCATGATGACCATGTTCTTGGTACTTTTGACTCATCAGAGGCAAATGTCCTGATAAGTAGTGCAAAACAGCAGATGCTAGAACCTCCATTGCGGAGAACAGAATCAATTATCCAAGAGCAGAAGTTAGAAACTGCATGGTTGCAGGCCATGGAGAAGGGGAATCCTAGATCCCCTAATCCTTTGAGGCCAGAGAGGAATCAAATCCTGACTCAAGATGGTAAATTTCATCAAAATCAATTGGAGCCTATCAAGTTCATGAATGTGGCCTCTCATCATTGGGAGGATGGATTATTAATTAATGACATCGAAAATCTCAAGATTGATAATGGAAAAGCTCCTCAGAAGAACAAGATGAACGGAAAAGCTGATAGCTATCCCATGTCACCAAGTTTATTGCATGATAACAGTTTATCTGGCAATTTCACCAAAGAGACCTCGTAAGAACCCTTAACTCATTTATTGTCTGCTACACAATAATTGTTGTACTTTGTGCGCATTTCTAGTTTAATTTCACATACCACATGAAAGTTGCATCTAGAAGGTTCAACAACAACAACAACAACGACAGCAACCCCATTGTGTTAGAGACTCCCGCCTATGGCGGGGTATGAGGAGGTCGGATATACGCAACTATACACATGTGTTAGAAACACATATAGGTTGTTTCCTGATGACCCATAATGAAAATTGCATCAAGCTGTGTCGATCAACTATTACTTCACAATATAAGAAGTGCAGCCAATTTAGTGAGTCATTTTGTTTTATTCCATCATATTCCAAAGTCAAGGAAGAGTGTGTACTTGACTCCAATTTAGTGAGTCATTTTGCTTTATTCCATCTAGAAGGTTAATGATGAATATTTTACCTAGATCAGGAGCATGTTGGTTTTGGTGTTCATCAGTAGCAGGAAACGTGGTTTTAAAACGTAAAAATAAAAACTGTTATGCATGTGTGATAAGTCCACATGTGATGAGACGTGTTAAGTGCATAAATGTATAAGTTACTGGCCTCATTGTATACTCACTAAGTCTTTAGGCGAGGTAGTAATTTACTAAATCACCAAACTTGATCATTTAAAAGGTCCCTTTTACTCATGGCCCATAAGTCTTTCATAAGCACTAGGTGCTATGTAGCACTTGGGAAGCAAAAATATTCTTTTTTTTTTGGTTAAATGCAAATTTGTATGAACCGAAATATCAAAACATCCGGAGGATGTATCTCATACAACAGTCTTTTGTTAGCCCAAAATAAATACGGAAGCAAATAAAGTTACCTCCGGCCATTGTCGTTTGTAGAAGCCTTCTTCGTGTTGATGTAGTCCTTAGGGTAGTCTTCTAGCCTTGTTCCTCTTGGCTTGAATGAGATGGTTTGATGGACAACCATAGGCTCTTATTTATAGGCTAGGCTAGGGACCCCCTAATCCTGTCTTGATTAGAGTCCGTACCATCACAAACTCTACTGTATGGTGATAATCCCTTACCACCAAGGAGTTGTAGTCAAATACAAGTCTAGGAGATAAGATGACATGGTGATCCACACTATATGTGATTTAAATTAATAAATCACGGGATAAATCTTAAAGATAAACATTACGTCTAATATTTATCCAACATTCTCCCACTTGGATCAAATGTCAACACTAGACAACGCTACACAAGTGACTAAGTAACTTGGCCAAAACAAAAATGTCACTCGAACAACTTGACTACCTCGATCGAAAATATAACACATACGAATCAAGGCGGTTGCGCTCTTAGATTAAACAACGAGCACTCCCTTCCAAGTATTACCATGCATTATACAAACAATCAAACAAAATGAACGCCTTATTATAAATCATCTCAATGGGTCCTCGTGTATGGATCAAACAGATCCTAACTTAGATTGCGCAAATAAAATAAACAAATGTCAAACGAATGTCTAGACAATAAGATCAAAAATACAAAATCAAGGAGAACCACGTAGTCCCATATTGGCAACATGATCCCCAAATACTTGTATCGGTAAACCTTTCGTCATGGGATCAGCCAACATTGACTCCGTACTTATGTGTTCAATCTTTACATCTCCCTTGCTAATATGATCTCTGACCTTCAGATACTTTATGTCGATATGCTTGCTGCGACTCCCACTCTTATTGTTTTTCGCAAAGAACACTGCCGCTTTGTTATCGCAGAAAATCTTAATTGGTCTCTCAACACTATCGACAACTTTAAGACCACTGATGAAGTATTTCATCCAAAGAGCCTGTGAAGTAGCTTCATAGCACGCAATAAACTCAGCCTCCATAGTGGACGAAGCAATAATGGTTTGCTTCTTACTTCTCCAAGATACTGCTCCTCCAGCAAGAAGAAAAATGTATCCAGAAGTAGACTTGCTTGTATCCACACAGCCTGAGTAATCAGAATCAGAATATCCCAAAACCTCCAGAATCTCTGATCGTCTGTATGTCAACTTGTATTCTTTGGTTCCTTGTAAGTATCTTAAGACCCTCTTCGCGGCTTGCCAATGAGCAATACCAGGGTCACTCAAATATCTGCCAAGTACTCCGACTGCAAATGAGAGATCCGGTCTGGTACAGACCAGTGCATACATAAGACTCCCAATGAGTGATGCGTATGGCTTGTCTTTCATCTCATCTTTCTCTAATGCATTCTTCGGACACTGGTCTAAGCTAAACTTGTCTCCTTTAGCTATAGGTGCCGCCGTGGGCTTACACTTTTGCATGCCAAATTTCTCAAGTACTTTGTTAATGTAGGCTTTCTGAGAGAGACCAAGTACTTTACTTGCTCTATCTCTGTGAATCTCTATGCCAAGGACATAAGAAGCTTCACCCATATCCTTCATATCAAAGTTCAAAGTGAGAAATTGTTTAGTCTCACATAATAACCCAAGATCACTGCTTGCCAGGAGAATATCATCCACATATAGGACCAGAAAGATATACTTGCTCCCACTCATCTTGAGGTATATACATTGATCAACAATGTTCTCAACAAAACCGGATGAAGAGACTACCTCATGAAACCTAAGGTTCCATTGACGTGAAGCTTGTTTAAGCCCATATATGGATCTATTCAATTTGCAAACTAATTGATCATTCTTGGAATCAACAAAGCCTTCTGGTTGACGCATGTATACCTCTTCATCAAGAACCCCATTAAGGAATGCTGTTTTCACGTACATTTGATGTAACTCGAGGTCAAAATGAGCTACTAATGCCATGATGATGCGAAATGAATCCTTCTTTGAGACTGGAGAGAAGGTTTCATGGTAATCAATGCCTTCTTTCTGAGTGAATCCTTTGGCCACAAGTCTAGCTTTATATCGTTCGATATTACCAACTGAGTCTCTCTTGGTCTTAAAGACCCATTTGCATCCCACCATAGAGGCTCGGGTTGGTAATGGAACGAGTTCCCAGACCTTGTTTTTAGCCATTGATTCCATCTCTTCTTTCATGGCATTGAACCATTGTGACGATTTGTCACTTTTCATGGCTTCTGAAAACGACATAGGGTCATGACATGTTCCAATGTCATAATCAGATTCTTGAAGGTATACTATGTAGTCATCAGGAATTGCTGATTTTCTAGTTCGTATGGATCTTCTCACTCCCACTGGTTCAATAGGCGTGGGAATAATGGTCTCAATGGGTTCCTGATGCGATTCAACAATTTGAGGTTGTACAGTTTGAGGCTCTTCAACGTGTTGAATAGCATCCAAATTGTCTTTATGTAGGGGCACTGGTATGTCCCTAACTTCCTCAAATCTAAATTCACGATTTGAATCACTCCCACTGACTTCATGATCCTCTAGAAACTTAGCATTTCTTGCTTCAACCAGATATGGAGAGTGTGATGGACAGTAAAATCTGTATCCTTTTGAGTTTAGAGCATATCCAATGAAATAACCGCTCTTAGTTCTTTCATCCAGTTTCTTAATGCTAGGGTTGTACACCTTAACTTCAACTGGACAACCCCAAACGTGTAAATGTCTTAAGCTGGGTTTCCAACCATTCCACAACTCAAAAGGAGTGGTTGGGACAGCCTTTGATGGCACCCTGTTTAAGACGTACACCGCGGTTTTGAGAGCCTCACTCCAAAAGGATACAGACAAATTCGTAGTGCTAACCATACTCCTAACCATGTCCATAAGCGTTCGATTCCTTCTTTCAGCAACACCATTCTGTTGTGGTGAGCCAGGCATGGTGTATTGTCCAACAATACCCTCCTTCCGAAGGAACTCAGCAAATGGACCAATCATTTGACCCTTTTCTGTGTAACGCCCATAATATTCACCGCCTCTATCGGATCGGACAATTTTAATTGTCTTTTCCTTTTGTTTCTCTACTTCCAATTTGAAGATTTTGAACGCATCAAGTGCTTCAGATTTATCAAATAGGAGATAAAGATACATGAATCTTGAATAATCATCTATGAATGAAATAAAATATTTCTGACCATTCAAGCACGGAATATGACACGGACCACAGAGGTCTGTGTGTATAATTTCAAGAAGTTGTGAACTCCTTTTGGCACCCTTAACGGTCTTGTTGGTTTGCTTTCCCTTTATGCATTCCACGCAAGTACCAAAATCAGTGAAGTCCAGAGTTTGTAAAACTCCTTCATTCACTAATCTTTTCATTCGATCAATTGAGATGTGTCCCAATCGTTTGTGCCAAAGTCTTGATGAGTTTTCGTTGATAATACATCGTTTTGTTGCAGTTTCTGTCAAAAGAGTGTACTCATACATGGGATCTAACTCAAGTTGAAATAAAAAACCATTCAATTTTGCACAACCAACAATTTTATTGCCTAATGAAAGATTCATTACATTCAAATGAGTGTTTGAATCAAAACCTAAAATTGAAAGTCTTGAAAGCGAAATTAAATTTCTAGAAAAAGACGGTACATAAAAAGTGTTTTCTAAATCTAACTGAAAACCAGTCTTCAAAATGAGTCTATAGGATCCCACTCCTTCTACAGTTGAGCCCATCCGGTTTCCAGAATAGATGTTCCGCTCAGTTTCCTTTGGCTTCCTCAGGTTTAGAAAGCCCTGCAAGGTTTTCGAAATGTGAATTGTAGAACCACAATCAATCCACCATGTGTTATCAGAAACTTCAGTAAAATTAGATTCACGACACACAAATGAAAAATTACCTTTCCTTTCCAGCCATCCCTTGTATTTCAGGCAGTCTTTCTTCCAGTGTCCCTTTTTCTTGCAAAACCGGCATCTGTCTTTATTGCCAGTTTTCTTCTTAATGACACCCTTGCCTTTTAGTGCATTTGTCTTAGAATGAGTCGTAAAATGCACAGTCTCAATCGACTCATTTTTCATCCTCTCCTCCTCTTGCACACACATGGTCAGAAGTTCATTAATTGACCAATTTTCCTTATGTGTGTTGTAAGAGATCTTAAATGGACCAAAGTCCGGTGAAAGAGAGTTGAGTACAAAGTGCACAAGGAATGAATCGGAAATTTCAACTTTAAGAGAGTTTAGTTTAGCAGCAATGTCCCTCATCTCCATGATGTGCTCACGCACACCACGGCTTCTGTCATGGGTCATGTTCGAGAGTCTTTTCATTAAAGTGTTGGCCACAGCCTTATCCGAACTTACGAATTGCTCATCGACAGCCTTCATGTAAGCTTTGACATTTTCCAATTTAGGGATAGAACCTCTAATGCTTGGACTTATGCGGGTCTTGATGAGCATCATGCTCAAGCGATTAGATCGCTCCCACTTCTCATAATTAGACACTTCCAAAGGCGTACTCGAATCCGTGGGTTTTGGTGGTTCATCCACACGGAGCGCCAGGTCTAAGTCCATGCACCCTAACGTCAAAAGGATCACTTCTTTCCATTCAGCGTAATTGTCACCAGTTAAGATCGGAGTTTTAGCAGAATCAAACATACTAACGGTGGGAACTGCATAACCATAGAAACATACAATCATGCTATGTACTTCATGTAATATAAAATTAATATATTCCAACCTTCCTGTGGGTAGAGGTTAATCATGCATAGAATATATTAAAACAAAATGAAAATCAAACAACCGGAATATTTTCGTACCTGTGGGCATAGAAAACAATTATGTTCAATTTTCCTTGATTAATAAAATAATCGCTTCCCTGTGGGGTAGAGCGTTTATTTTATTAATCCAGTTTAGTTCTTATGACAACTTATTAGTTTCTTAAATTTCAAGACGTTGTGGCTAATCTATGAAGCTTAAGAAATTAATTCATTATGTGTCATAAATTTTTTTTTTTTGAAAGTCAACGGGTCAACGGTCAAATAATTGATTATCAATTATTTTTCAACATTTTAATTTGAACCACCAGAAAACAGAATTGGCCCAAAAGAGAGCCCCAAACCACAGGCCCACAAACCAGATTTTCGGGTTTTTTTTTAGGTGATGCGCGTGTAAATCTCGCGCCAAAGCCAACAGCAGCCGCCTGCCTTGTCTTCTTCATGAAGACTTCTCGCCGGCAGAAGTCTCCGGCAGGACTCCAGCCAAGCATAAAAAACGCAGATTCACTATAAATGAAACAGCTTTATGGAAATCTAAACAATTCATTAACATTTTTACCAAGCAATCCAGATCACAGCCCAGAAATTGCAGATCTAAAACGAAAAATTCAAGATCTCCAGAACAATGCGATTCATATCACAGAATTGACAGATCTCCAAAAAAAAAACTTCTTAGATATGCATGAACAGATCAATAATCAGACATACCAGATTTATTCACTCATTATGAATCTTTAAATCTCCTAATTTTATTTCAGATGATACCCAGATCAAGAACAAATTGCAGGATCTCACCCCAGGTTCCCAACACAGATGCAGAACAAACCGAAATTCAGACTCCAGATGAAAACCAATATCAGATGCTGATCTTATTAAACATGCATCGATTAATATGCAGATGATACGAATATGCAAATAAACAACAAATCTCCGACAATCAATGAATTTCTTCCACGATTCAGTCATAATCGAACAGAGAAAAAAAACGATTAACATGCCTCAGCAGATGAGGAAACGGGAGAAGAAGCAGAATATGACAAACCCAAGGCATTAATGGGGCAGATCAATAGATAAATCCCAAAAGGAAAGAAACATAACCAATTAATGCCCTGGTTCCCTTTTTTTTTTTTTTAAGATGAAATCACGTGTGCTATGCACACGTTAATAAGTGGGGCTCGATACAAATCGACATGGTCAGAGGACCGCTCTGATACCAATTGTTAGCCCAAAATAAATACGGAAGCAAATAAAGTTACCTCCGGCCATTGTCGTTTGTAGAAGCCTTCTTCGTGTTGATGTAGTCCTTAGGGTAGTCTTCTAGCCTTGTTCCTCTTGGCTTGAATGAGATGGTTTGATGGACAACCATAGGCTCTTATTTATAGGCTAGGCTAGGGACCCCCTAATCCTGTCTTGATTAGAGTCCGTACCATCACAAACTCTACTGTATGGTGATAATCCCTTACCACCAAGGAGTTGTAGTCAAATACAAGTCTAGGAGATAAGATGACATGGTGATCCACACTATATGTGATTTAAATTAATAAATCACGGGATAAATCTTAAAGATAAACATTACGTCTAATATTTATCCAACATCTTTATCTAGTCAGTCAAGTATACTGACCTAACTCTCATCCTACATTAGAGCTATTACATAGTAGCAACTAATACATAGCTATCAAATGAGTGTAAAGTTTGTACATGACCTTATAAACATGAGTACAAATTCTATGTATTACATCCCTAGATGAAAATGTAATGTATTCAAAGATGAGTTTGTTTCTGCCTTCCCAGATAAAGTAGATAGTGGCAGCAAGTGTAATCATGGCAGCTTTGGCATGTAGGGCCTTGCCTCCCAGTCTTCCACATCCCTAGACTAAGACTTGGCTTAGCGTGCTGAGGTTTGGCAGGCCAAGCCAAGCAATGATGCTCATCCAAACCGCCCTGGTCTTAGCACATTAGAAGAAGATATGATCCACCTTCTCTTCATATTGTAGACATAGTGGGCAGGCTTTGTCCTCCATGCAAAAATATTCTTGCTTGTATACAATACCGTCGAAAACCAAGCACACTTCTTTTTCTCAGTTAATTACATAGCATAGATACTTATGTCAAAATGATTGCTTCTTGTGATGAACTGCAGGGGATACGAATCAGCATCAGCTAACCATGGTTGCACTGGTTTGTTGTGTTGGAGAAGCTCCAGATCTCGCAGAAGGATCAAGGTACTCCTCTATGCTGTTCTATTATCTCTTCTCAGTTCTTGGTTCTTCCTTTTTCACTTGTCTATAGCAGGTTCAGATTCTGTACAACTAGATGTTTAAGTACTTGTCTTCAAGTTAAACCTATGTTGTTTTGCACTTTGGTTTGGGTAGGGGCCAGCCGGAATGCAAAACAGTCTTCCAAAACTGCGTAGTTTTGAAATGAAACATGCAATACTTGAACACCTTGTTAGCAAAAGGTTGAACCTCAACCCTTAGGACCCTCCACACCCCGGCCCGACAAGACAGCTGTGAGGATGTAAATCAGGTACTCAGCGGCCCGCTAAGGGAGAGGCATAAAACACGCAGTCTCACACTAGAGGCCTACCTTCCAGACCCGCATTGGAGTCTGAAGATAAGTCACCTACAATGCAGGCTGCGGGATTCGAACCTTGCACCTTGTTAGCAAATCTACCCCTCCAGAACCAACTGAGCTATGTCCTACAGGCGCAGTACTTGAACACCTACTTGTACAAAAGATCTGTTGCCATCTACAGCACCCTAAACCTTTAACGTATAAAGTTAACTTGAATTGATCCTGAACAAAGTAAGAACAACAACAACATCACAACATTACTTCATTACCTTACAGCCTATGGCAAGGTATGAAATATCGGATGTACGCAACCATATACATGTGTTAGAAACACACAGATGTTGTTTCCTGATGACACATAATGATGCGTCGAGCTATGTTGATCAACTGCTACTTCACAATATAAGAAGCGCAGCCAATTTAGTGAGTTATTTTGCATTATTCCATCATATTCCAAAGTCAAAGAAGAGTATGTCTTTGACTCCATTAAAAATGGAAATCCTGAACAAAGTAAGAAAAATGTCCCAAAAGCTAGCATTTATTGTTGAATCAGAATAGCATCGTTAGATCCAAGTTCAGGACTTTACATATCCATGCAAGCATTTGACACTTGCTTGTAAAATGACATTGAACAGGGAACTCATGTCCAGTCACATGGAGGAGCTCAACTTTCATGGTTTGGAGAGTGTGCAAAAGTACAGAGGGGAGAGAGTAGTTTCAGAAGATAGAAGTGAAGGATATACCACAACAACATCAACAACATTACCCCATTGCCATAGACGCTCCCGCTTTTGGCGGAGTATGGAAGGATCGGATGTACACAACCATACCCATGTGTTAGAAACACACAGAGGTTGTTTCCCGATTACTTATAATCATAGTTATTTTAAATTGGTTTCTGATAACTTGTCAATTTTGTTTCTTCGTCTTAACCACTGGCATTGAAACTGAGTTTCTATGTATAGTTTCATTGCTAGATACCTCTATATATTATTGAACCAATGAATAAGTAAATGGAACTAAACCTAATTTCCAATGTTCTGAAACTGATATGTAGATCATACTGAAAAACTTCTTGCATTGGTTACTTGTTCTTATGTAATTATGTGTGTAGCCATTTCTAAAAACGATACTCCCCGTTCCAAAGATATTGTCACGGCAGATCAAACACATAGTTGGTCAAACACTAGTGGAAAGGCTATTTTGAAAAACTATCATGTTGAATACTTTTAATTTTTGATTTTATTTTATGTTTGACCAGCTACCTATATTGACTAATTGTGACAATATTTTTGGGAGTGAGGAGTATTTAATATGACCATGCGCTTGTATATATTAAAATGTGTTAGATTTGTCAATTAATAATCTAGGGTTCAATACTATATTAGCAACATTGAACCGAATAGATCAGTGTGATTCACCAAATTGAATATCGATTTATCGAGTTTCTATTTTAAATGGAGTCAATGACACATTCTTTCTTGATTTTGAAATATAATTAAGTAATGCAAAATGACTCACTAAAACGGCTGCGCTTCTTATATTGTGAACTAGCAGTGGATCGACACAGCTTAACGCAATTTTCATTATGGATCATCGGAAAACAACCTATGTGTGTTTCTAACACATGGAGATAGTTGCATACATCCAACCCTCCATACCCGCTATAGACGAAAGCCTCTAAAACAAATAAGTAATGTTGTTATTGTTGTATTGGTTCTAATACTGATACTGTTTAGGTTTTTATTCTGAACCAAATCGTACAAACTGCGGAATCATTGAGTTACTGTTTTGACAATCGGGTCATGTTGGATTTTAAAACATGGCTAATTTCTTGAACAAATTTGTATTCAATAAGCTGAGTTCATACATATAAAAGACTCGACCAGTGAGTTTGCTCTCCAACATTGTTTGTTTTATGTGCACGTGTTAATATAGATTGGAAAAAAAATATGATAAATAGATAATTATATAACTAGAAGTATATGTTGAAGGTCTTTTTAAAAATAAAAATAGAGGTATATGAGTTTTCTACGTGTGCAGGTACCAATTTAAGAGAATAAGTAATCACAATTAGAAAAGACAATCGAACTAATTGGATATATTTTGAATCGAGCCTGAGCTGAGTTCAGTTCGAACTCGTCCTAAAACATCACAACCCCACGTAAAAAGAGAAAGGTGGGGGTGGCGTGGGGGGGTTAAAAAACAAGAAGAAAAATCATGCTCCGTCTCCAAGACATGGTCCAGTTGGTACTCGGGTTGAGATTTAGTTCAAGAGACCAAGAGTTCGATTCTAGGAACACGCACAGTGTGAGCGTTCCGCTGCTGCTAGGCGGAAGGCCAAGTTTGTGAAGGCACCTTGTGTGGGTCACTGCGTAAGTCCTCGCCCAATATAAGAGACCGCTGTACTCCTGATTTACATCCTCTACAATGCTCCTTCGGATTTGAACAGTGGGACCCAAAACGAGGGATGTGAAGCGAAAAAGCATGCCCCAATTGACATGAAAAGTGCTGTGGGTGAAATGAAAAGTGTGTTTGGACGTAATGTGGTATACCTATTCTTGTTTGATTATGAAATCCATAACTTAGTGAAGTAGAATTTAACAGCTAAATCATGGCAGAAACAAAGACAATATAAGGGAAAAATTAAGCCGATCACACTAACAACATTGAACTTTCAACATAAACATAAATTCGGTACATAGAAACCTATGTATAACAAGTAAACTTGCAAAGTATCCTATGCTGAATAAACGAGCATCCCCTCTAGATGGAAGAAGATTCTCTTTGAAACTTTGTATAGTCTGCTAGAGCCTTAAGAATTCCTATGGGACCTGTGTATTCATGTTGTATACCCTCGGATATTTCTCTTTCTAACCAAACAATTACGAGTACACCTGTTATGATTCCTAATTCAAGAGCCAAAAGTCCAAAACTGCTGATGATATATATATTCAGCTGAATAATATAACCTATAATCTTTCTTCTGTGTAACCCTTGAGCAAATGATAGATGAAAAGTTGCACAAAATCTGCTATATTTACTTCCAAAGCAAGGTTGGAGATATAAAGCTAGGATTATACACAATCAGATTACTGGTCAATGCTCCCAAGGATTCAAATATCCTGAAATTACCTGATTCAGGTTTGTAACAACCAACTTTTTTGGAACTGGAATGGAACCACATATCCCCATTGGCCATGAATTTAAGTGGCTGCTGCAATTCCTTCTCCATTGCTTCTGCATAAAGCTTCAGATTAATGCTGAATTCCTTCCTCCATGATTCCTGATCGCGGTATTCTTTCATAACCCAGACCTCAAAAGAAGAATGGTCAAACACATAGCATAAACATAAGCATCCGCGGTTTGTTCCGACATTGATCCAAGATATTTTGTTGGTGTAACCAGGGGTGAAATGTTGAGGTGGCTGGATGAATCCGAAGCTCTCTGTCTCCAAGTCCAGGGAACAAATCAGTTCAGAAGGTTTGCTGCTGGTGGTGAGGAAATGGTAAAAGCCACTGAGGTAAGGATCAAATGAGCCTTGAATGTTGGGGTATGGGGCACCATAGACTCTTCTCCATGTGTGTGATCCAACTGTGTGTATTTCAATCTCTGCTTCAGACAAGGATGTCATGGGATCCTGGGAAGACATGCTAGTAAAACGTATGACCTTGTACACCTTTGTCCTTGGACAATACCCAAAACCGGAGAGATCAAGATATGAATGAGCTGGTGTTGGTCTTGGTTGGTAATGGAACACAAAAAAATCATGAATGATTGGATTACGAATGCAATAAACGGGCAAGAGATGGTGATACAAACAGATCATGCCACGGCATTCACCTACAATGGTTGCTAGCATGTCCTTGGCGAAGCAGATCTCATTCTGCTTCGTCAAGGGACGAGGAGGATGACTCCTGATGGTCTGAAGACCAATTTGGGCATCTGTGCTACTGCTGCTAGAGACCATATCAAAGTACCGTTCAGGATGAATAGTGAAAAAGGACAGACAAAATCTATGGGTCCTACATCTTTGAAGAGTTATATTCACTTGGGGAGGAGTTTTTGTAAGATGGATTTCAGCAAAATAAGGATCTTTGAGGATTCTGAGGAACTTTTTGCACACAAGTTTGCAAGTGAAAATGCTCCCCAAGGGTAGTCTTGAAAGTACATCAAAAAATATGAGCATAGGCAGGTCAGTTATACAAAAATCTGAACTTTTTGACATCGTTCCAATTTCAGACTCCTGATCACTCCCATCTGAGCCCTCAATTAGTTTACCATCGCAGCTAGATTCTGTACGACGACTGGACTCTATACAAAACCTTTTTGATCCGTTCCAAACCATTCTCCACTTGAACCATCTACATCGCCCACGGGTATAGCAAAATATTATGGCATTTTCTGGAGAGGAATGAAATTACATACATTACATAAATTTCAGGCTACCTGCATTAGAATAACCAAAACTAGATTGAATTCACAGACTCCCCTGAGAAGGGTATATAGATTTATGGTCCAACACAACAATTAAGTAGATCAATTGGTGAATCTACACAAAGATTGATCAAGAAAAGAAAAGAAATACATTGATTCAGTCCAATATGATATACACAAGAACTGTAACATGTGAAAGATCCTATTTGATCTCCTGCAACTGATAGAAAGCGTTTTACAACAATAAGTATCAAGCCAATGCAAGTAGATATGCTTTCAAAAAAAAGACCAATTATAAAAACAAGTAGATTCTCTTGCTAAAGCCACAAGTAGAACCAAAACAACAAAAATTCAAATCAAGACTTGGTAAGTATTTTCTTTAAATATAAACAAAAAAAAAGTACTTGACACATTTTTACTGCAATCAAACAATAAGCTGTAAGTTGGGTCAGATTTCTTCAAAGAAAAAGAAAAAAAACATTTGCACAAGGCGAAGTGCCAAATGACTGTCTAAAAAAAAAAAAGTGCCAAATGACTCTCAAGGTACCGCTACAATGTCCTTACACCAGCCTTGTCAGTTTCTAAGTCATCAAATTTTGTGACTTTATTGTGCACTGGCCTGTCCGATCATATATATATATATATATATATATATATATATATATATATATATATATATATATATGAACGGTCCATTCATTGAATATTGTGCATTCTACGAATGGTCCATATAAAAAATATCATATATTATATGATTGGTCCATCCATAGGATATTATGTATTCTACGAGTGGTCCATCTGATGATACAACGGATCATATACACATATGAGTGGTCCATCGATAAGAATAGGCTAAATATAGGGAATTGGTGATTTAAAAATTATTGTATCATAGATACTAAACTTAATATTTCAATTTGATGAATCAAAACCAGAAAAATAGAGACAAGAAACGAAAGAATGAAAAAAGAACCCCCGAAAAGAAACACAGCTAATGCACGACACTTCCGATTCTCCATTTGCACCTTAAAATTAAGGGACAATGAACCGCTTGGGGCACTTTCGAAAAGCTAAAATCTACTGCAATCACAAGGAAGTTGCAAAATTAAATAGAAAGAAAAAAAAAGTTGCAAATTTGTCTAACTTAATTAGGGCTAGCGATCGAAAAAGGGAAAAATCTGAAACAATATTTTTCAACCGAAAAAACAGATTCTCCCCCAAGCGATTATAGGGTTTCAACAAAAACGAAGCCGAATTCGAGTTGATTCTGGAGCATCCCAAAGAATTTAACTTCACGGCGATAACCAATAACCATGAAGATATATAAAAAACCCAGCTTTTTTTACTTCAACCAAAAGCACCCAGCTTTTAAACAGAAGAATGCAATCCACCGATACAGTTATCTAATCGATGAACGAGAATTCATAATTAAAGGATCCCACGGAAAGTTTCTTCCCAACACTTCAATTTTCATGAATTCCAAAAGTTGAGGATGATTTTCTCTTTTTCTAATGCGAGATATCCATATATATTTAATAATAAAAGAAATAAATAAAGAGAAAAGATACCTGCTTACCATCAATCGAGAAGGGGTCTCCCGAGGATTTGGATGAGTCAATTCTGAATTCTTTAGGCTGCTTTGCTGACAGAGAAAACAAAGTGAGACAGTTTGTACTATGTAGAGTAGAATTATTTGTGATGTGAAATAGGGACCCGCTGCCAATTTAGACTCGGACTCGAGGGTCAAAAACGTCAACATCAATAATTGATATCTCTATGTAGTATAAGATAAGCTTTAAACAATGATTAAAAGTTTAATAAAAAATAGATAGTGAACAATAAAGATAAATAAGATTTATAAGAGAGAAAAAAGAGTGTGCTAAGATACATGAATTCCCTTTCACTAATTGGGGTTCAGATATGGGGAGTCCAACGGTGAAACAAAAAATAAGGCCTCCAATCACATGACGCTATATGTACAAACTTTTCTTTTTTAAAAAAAAAATTTAAACTGCTGACCAATTTGTAAACGTGTCGGCGTGTGATTGGAGGGCTCATATTTTGCCTCACTGTTGTTCTCTCCATATCGTCATTCATGTTGACTTTATAATTTATTTCCCGTTACTTAACATGATATTATAGGTACATGAATGAAAGTTTATGTGTACATGCATGGAAGTTGGATTCATTATGTATCGCATATAAATTGAGAAACTTTTTCACTCACCATAATCGGTTAAAAAAGAATGAAATCGAGATAGATGGAAAAATATTATCAAATTAGTCGAGTGTTGCTTGTAGGGTCATGAAAAGGAATAGTTTTAATTAAAAATCCAAAATACGGTATGATTAGAAAGTTTTATTAAATAATCATTACGACCGGTAACACCCCTCCGATTCCAAAAGACTTTATACGTCACTGTAAGTCACATCCAAAAATCCATTTCTAGACAATAGTAATGTCTGTTATAAACTCAAGCAAGAATATAGTAAATAAGAGAGAAAAAAAACAAGAGAACTTTGTATCTCAAGGTGTGTATTTCATATATAATATGTGGTCCTATTTATAGAATTCATGGAGTGAAGATAAACTTGAACAAACCCTTTGGATAATACAAAAGATATATGTACTTTGGATATACACATCTAATATAATGTCTATCTCTACAATGTATATCATCATCATGTTTAACCTTGAGATTTCAATATATCCATAACACTCCTCATTGGATATCCAAACTTTATAGAATATGATTCATTAAAAATTTTCCAAGAAAAACCCAGTGGGATAAAAACTTGGTCGAATGAAAAAGAGTACACATTCATAAAAATTGGTAAGTGTGAGACACAGGCTCGTTAAAACCTTGCCAAGAAAAACCCTGTAGGATAAAAAATTTGGACGAAGGAAAAAGAGTACAGTGTGTATGTAGTAATCACACTTCCCCTGATGCTGGCAAGAGATCTTTGAGTCGACACATTCCAATGTTGTATACCATCTCTTTAAATATAGTCGTTGGTAGTGCTTTTGTGAACAAGTCGGCAAAATTATGGCTTAATTGTATCTGCTGGATATTAATATCACCATTCTTCTCGAGGTCATGAGTGTAGAAGAACTTTGGTGATATATACTTCGTTCTATCTCCTTTGATGTAGCCGTTCGTAATTTGAGTAATACATGCCGCATTATCCTCGAACAATGTTGTTGGATATTTTCGTAGCGAAGGTAACCCACATGACTCTTGGATATACTGAATCATTGATCTAAACCATATACACTCACGACTCGCTCCATGCAATGCCAAAATCTCGGAATGATTCGAAGATGTAGCAGTTAAGGTTTGCTTCACTGATCTCCATGATATAGTTGCACCTCCGTAAGTAAATACGTAGCCACTCTGTGATCTTGCCTTATGAGGGTTGGAAAGATAGCCAGCATCAGCGTAACCTATTAATTGCAATTCTGAATTCTTTGAGTAGTATAAACTCATATCTTGTGTTCCACAAAGATAATACAAAATGTGCTTTACACCATTCTAATGTCTTTTGGTTGGAGTTGAACTATATCTTGCTAATAAGTTCACTGAGAATGCAATATCTGGCCTCAAGCAATTGGCAAGATACATTAAAGCACCAACAGCACTAATACGGTACTTCTGGACCTAATAATTCTTCATTATTTTTTGAGGGTCGAAATGGGTCTTTATTCACATCTAACGACCGTACAACCATGGGGCTACTCAATGGATGAACCTTATCCATATAGAATCGTTTTAAAATTTTCTCCGTATATGATGATTGATGGAGAAAGATTCCGTCAGGTAAATGCTCGATCTGCAGGTCAGGAGTTCCAACAAGATCTAAATCTTCAACGTATACAACAATTATAGAGAACCCACTATGAGATCTCTTGATAAATACACATGGACAAATTGGATTATTTATATATCATTCTCTTACGAGGTACTCACTAAGGCGATTATACCACATCCTGCCAGATTGTTTTAGTCCATACATAGATCTTTGTAATTTGATTGAGTACAATCCATTCGTCATTGATTACATGCTTCAAGCAATTTAAGTCCTTCTGAGATTTTCATATAAATAACATTGTCTAACAATCCATATAAGTATGCGGTAACCACATCCATCAACCGCATATCAAGGTTTTCAGTGACTGCTAAGCTGATTATATATCTCAATGTTATGACATCAATTACCGAAGAATAGGTCTCATCATAATCAAGCCCAGGTCTTTGTGAAAAACCTTGTGCAACCAGGAGTTCCTTGTATCGCACAACCTCATTGTTCTCGTTGTGTTTTCGTACAAAAACCCATTTATATCCAATAGATTTGGTCCCTTCAGGGGTTTGGACTACGGGTCCAAATACTTTGCGACTTTTTAACGATTTTAGTTCTGCTTGGATTGCATCTTTCTATTTTGGCCAATCTTTTCTATGTCGACACTCTTCAATATATTTTTGTTTAGGATCCTCATTCAGTATTTCATATGCAATTCCATAAGCAAAAACATGATTAATAATAACCTTTTGTCTATCTCAATTTTCTCCTGTACTTATATAATTCAAAGATATCTCTTCAAAATTTTGTTCACTTGCTACTTCGGGAGCAACTTGTTTAACAATTTTAGACTGATCAGTTCTTATTTCTATAGCGCTTTCAAGTTGTGAACATCTTTTCTCTTATGGAGTATAAACTTGTACCCGTTTCTTTCGAGGGTTCTCATCTTTTGCACCAGCTGGGCGTCCACGTTTTAGACTTGTATTTGGTATACCATCATCATACCTTTCAGAGGCATCAAGTTGAACAGGCGTGTATTCATCGCCGGGACGTAGGATTTTGTTACCTTTTTACCATTAGTAAATGAATCAGGCAACTGGTTTGCAATATTCTGTAAATGGATTATCCTTCTTGTTTCTTGCTCGCATTGATTTGTTCGTGGGTAAGATGAGAAACTGAAAGAACGTTCCAAGTAATTTCACGTCGTTCTTCAGGAAACGGTACTTTTTCTCCCCTTAACGGTGGGAAAAATTTCTCATCAAAATGGCAACAACATATCTGTCCTTAAATAAATCACCCGTCAGGGGCCCAATATATCTCACAATAGAAGGAGAATCAAAATGCACATATATCCCTAGACGTCTTTGAGGACCTAGTTTTGTTCGTTGTGGTGGGGCAATTGATACATAAATCACACAACCAAAGATCTCTAAATGTGAAATATCAGGCTGCTGGCTAGATACCATTTGTAATGGCAAATATGGTTGAAACGAACTAGGTCTTAGCCGGATCAATGCAGATGTATGCATGATTGCATGTCCCCAAGCCGATGTAGGTAAATTAGACCTTAGGATCATAGGTCGAGCAATCAGTTGTAAATGTTTGATGAATGACTCTGCTAGCCCATTTTGAGTGTGCACATGTGCCATTGAATGCTCAACATCAATCCCAATCGACATGCAATAATCGTTAAAAGCTTGTGAAGTAAATTCTCTGGCATTATCAAGACGGATAGATTTAATCAGATAATTTGAAAATTATGCTCTTAAGCGAATGATTTGAGCAAGAAGCTTGACAAAAGCTATTGTTCTTGTCGAGAGCAAACTCACATGAGACCATCTCGAGGAGGCATCCAACAGAACCATAAAATAACGAAATGGTCTGCACGGTGGATCAATAGGTCCACAAATATCCCCTTGTATTCGTTCTAAAATATGGGAGATTCGACATGAAGCTTCATCGGGGATGGCCTCGTGATCAATTTTCCTTGTAAACAAGCGACACACACAATCACGAGGTAATAGAATCTTCTGGCTCTTCAAAGGGTGTCCATGTGAGTTTTGTATAATTCTACGCATCATACTGATCCCGGATGACCAAGTCGATCATGCCATAACATAAATAGCTTTGGATCATTGAACTTCTGGTTCATCACAATATTAGATTCTACTGGATGTATAGTCGCATAATACAATTCATATGAGAAAATTGGGAAGTGTTCTTTAACAAGCTTCTGGTCTGTATCACTGGATGTTATACATAAAAATTCCATATTCCCCTTATTCATGGTTTCAATGTGATACCATTGAGACGTATGGCTTTAAAACTCAATAGGTTTCTCTTTGACTTGGTAGAAAATAATGGCGTATTAACCAATATATTTGTACCACCCGGTAACATGATTGTTGCTCTTCAGAGCCTTCAATCAGTGTTGTAGTACTCGAAATTGTACTAACATTTGCTTTTGCTAATTTTAACGTTGAAAAATATTTTCGATCACGGAGAATCGTGTGCGTCGTCCCACAATCAATTAGATATATTTCTTCACCATTCATCTTGGATAAATGTCTAGAATAACATATACAACTCTTATTATTCGATTCCAAGTATCAGCAAAAGAATAGTGAAAAAAAACGCTCTAATTTATTGGAATCATTTAAAGAAAATAATAATAATCATGCAAAACAAATTTATTCAGAATAACAGTAGTGTAAATTCTGACCTAGTTGTATTCATAAAAAAACAAAACTTATTAAAAAAAACAATCATTGTTGATTCTTCTGGTTTGCAAAATCATCCACAAAACTGGATCCCTTCACCATCCATATTGGTCCCCATAAGATAATCCTCAATATCCAACTCATTGAAATTATTGGAATTCATATTATTGTCTGCAATATCGTAGTCAATGAAATTAACTTGCTTTCCTTTATCTTTCTTAGATGCTTGGTAGAAGTCAACCAGATGTCTTGGGGTACGGCAAGTACGTGACCAATGCCCTTTTGCACCACAGCAATAACAAACCTCATCGTGGTTTTTAACCTGTATATTTTCCTTTGTATTTTCATATGGCTTTTCTTATTTTTCCACTTCAGGTGGTATGATGCGGAATTTCTACCACGACCACAACTTTCTCCGCGACCACGACCACTTCCTCGACCACGACAGTGATTGTTGTTATGGTGGTGGTAAGTCCACCATTTGAACTTGTTTTAACTATGTCTTAATATCTAGAGCTTATATTTGGATGATTCAAGATATTTTAAAACCTCTTCAAAGGATCTATAACTTTCATGTGGAAATTAGATTCAGAATAAGTTTATAAAAGAGTCAAACTCATGTTTGAAAACTGCAATATGTTTAAATGTGGACTTAAAGGTCAAACTAAGTAAAATACATATTTATTAAAGATCAAGAAAGTAAAAAATTAGTCGGGAACATGTATGTTGAGGGTTTATGGAAGCCTGATGAATGCGGTACGATCTAATATTAATTTTTCACTTTCAATGATTACCTACAAATTTTTTTATTTCTTTATTTTATCAATGCACACGTAAACAAGAACTTGGACATGTATATATTTGCCTAGTATTCTACGTGCTGATCTACAATAAATACATACATATATTTACATACATAATATATATATATATATATATATATATATATATATATATTACTGAAAGGGAAACTATCCGAAAACCAAGCTATTAAAACTACTAGCGGCTTGTAATAGAGTAAAAAAAGGTAATCTTTCATTATTATGAACTATTTCTATGTCTCATATACATTTTACTGGTTTAAACATAAGTAGGACATTCAATCATTAGAAACCATTTATATGTATCGTATATATTTTATTGGCTTAAAACAACTAATCTCTAATCGTACTTTATTCCGAAAGAATTTAAAATTTGTCAATTATTTCCATTATTCATGTATTTTGTTACTTGTTTGCTGATTATGAAAGATGAATACCGGAATGAATAATACATACGGTCTTCTTGTTTAAATATGTAATTTCTATTAATCTAACACGTCTTTTCACTTACGTAATTTATTAAAACATTGACCAACTATAGTGACAAATAATAGTTATTGCTTAACCATTAGTGTAAAAGAAACTTAGTCATGCTACAACTAGCTATTTTGTAATATCATATCAAATACACACTATAAGAGTCCGTTTATACTAAGTTGTCTCACACCTAGATTCAAAAACTCATATTAGCGAAAAAAGTTTTCACTTGTATCGTCTTATCTAATTACTTTTTATTCTGTTTTGATGAGAACAAAACTATCACTCTAAAATAACGACAATTATGACTAACTCAGTCCATTACGATCAACGTTATTTGACTTTACAGAGGTACATGTCACCTTAGCTCCACATCAGTCGTGTAGGTCTAAGAGCACAGACAAGTCGACACGGCTCAGGAGACGCATGACACTCTTTCGATGCTGACGAAGATCTCAGGCCAGCATCATTAAAACTCGTCCAGGGACGTTGAAGGTTGGACATATTAGCACCAAGCGTCACTTTAGCTCAGTATTGCAAGCGTCACTTTAGCTCAATCTCATGTGTCACCTCGCCACTAGTGCACACCTCAGTCATGCCCCGCAGATCGGCCACGGAGTCGGTGCCTTAGCTTTGGCTGGTCAGCTCGATAAAGCAAGCATCTGTCACGCAAGCAGTTTAGCCATGCAACTCGGCACATGACGATACATAACGACCATGCACTAGCAGAACAGGATACTTGGCACTCCCTCATAGCTCTTCGATATGCATTGGCCACCAAAACCATACAAAAGGAAGAAATGACACCATTGACTAGCCAATTTCAATGGGATGAGCAAATATTCTACCCAAAACAGAAAAATTAAATAGTTGTTCTAATATTCTAGTACACAAATATAGTAAAACCCACAATTGACTTGAGCGTCGGAGAGTTCTTTTTAAAGTAATAGCTTCCGGACTTCTAACGTTGTTCGACTTATGCAGATTTCTAAAAACCCTAGTTCTTACAACAACGTACGTCTATTCAAGGATTCGCTGTCCTTTTCCGTTATTTAGATTATCTCTGGTCTAGTTGAAAATACGACTTCGCTATACTCCAAAGGTAACTACACGGCATCATAATAGTTACTCAATAATCAATAGAAAATTAACATGTAAAGAGAGAATCTATGTCACCTGATTGATTATGTATAATATATATTAATGCTAGTGTCTCTCTAATTAGTTATAGAATAACTATTATAATGACATATCTTTCTAATTAGTTATACAATAATTATTAAAATATCACACAGTA
The DNA here is from genome assembly GCA_036186865.1 of Eustoma russellianum. Taxonomy (NCBI): domain Eukaryota; kingdom Viridiplantae; phylum Streptophyta; class Magnoliopsida; order Gentianales; family Gentianaceae; genus Eustoma; species Eustoma russellianum. The sequence goes on along the minus strand of AP025055.1, from coordinate 2,533,861 downwards.
ATTGATGAAACATAAAAGGGTTGTGTAAAGATAACCACGAACGTTGTCACTAAAAATATAATAAATGGATCATCTTTTTTCCGTTTTCTTTTTCTTTCTTTTTTAGGGTTCAAGGTGGTGAAAGTTCCAGATGTAACTTCATCCTAGGGATAGGATCTCCTCACCGCAGAGGGGTGCAGTGACGCGTGACCGCACAACACGTGGCAGCAAGGGAGGATGGTGAGGCTAGATGCGGATGACCCTCATCTAGCCTCACCGCCTCCCTTGATGCCACGTGTCACATGATCACAAAAGGAGTGAGGAAAGTGGGGGTTAGGAGATCCCAACCAGATAAAATATAAAGAGAAATACGCTCTTCTTTGATGAGGGGGTGGGTTCTCCCCCACCTGTACTAGAGGCCCCTTATCCAGGTGGGATGTAAATCGAGGGATGTGCTCCACCGGCAGCCCTGCAAAGGAAGAGGACACACGAGACTCAGCCAGCCCAGAGACAACCCTTGTAATATTTCAACAAGGATTGTCTCCACACAGACTCGAACTCGGGACGTCGGGATTCTAGCCCCAATCACCTTTGCCACTTACCACTGGACTATGTCCCTGGGGAGAAATACGCTCTTAGCTATGGATTTTGGCTAACTCAACAACCGAAGCGTCTGGAAACCCACCGAAATTTCACCCCTTCCTAGCTATATACACTCATCCTTCCCTCTTCCTCACTCATCGGATCAAACGCGCACAAAGCACATAAATTCACCATCTCATATTCCAGCTACGAACACACAAACCTTCAGCAATCATATTTCATACTTCTCATAATAAAAATGTCTAAATTCAGCTTCATCGTTACTTTACTTGTAATTGCAACAGCATTTCCGCCCTTCTTGCAAATCCCACAAGCCGAAGCATTAGTCCCATACACACGTCCTTTATGGGACTCTCTCTTTCCACTAAATCTCCCTGATGATCCCTTCAAAATCTTGGAGGAATCCCCTCTGTCTCTTTCAAAAGGGTTGGAGAATCTGGCCTTAGCTCGAGCGGATTGGAAGGAAACTGCAAACGAGCACGTGATTACATTGGACGTTCCGGGAATGACGAAAGAGGAGGTGAAGATTGAGGTGGAGGAGAGCAGAGTGTTGAGAATTAGTGGGGAGAGAAAAAAAGAAGAGGAAAAAGAAGGGGATAATTGGCACAGAGCTGAGAGGATTTTTGGTAAGTTCTGGAGGCAATTTAGGTTGCCTGCTAATGCTGATTTGGAGAATAGTAAAGCTAATCTTGATAATGGGGTGCTTAAGATTTTGGTGCCTAAATTGGCTGAGGACAAAATAAAGAAGCAACCTAGAGTTATTAGCACTGCCCAGGGAGCTAAGTATGGTGTGGAGAAGGGGGTGAGATCTGAGGAGGTTGGAAAGGAGGCAAAATATGATGCCTCCAATCACGTCCCGTCCCACCACATTCAAATTTTTTTTTTTTAAAAAAAAAGACAAGGTGGAGAAGATTGTCAAAGGCAAAAAGGATGACATGTAAATTGTATATTTCTTCTGTAACTTCTCGAGTGTCTTTCTTTTTGGTTCCCATTTTAGCCCTCTTCCCTACTCCTCCCCCCTCCTTCCCCCATGCAAAACCTTCTTCCCTTATCCCTGTAGGAAGATCCGCCGGCAGTTGATTTGTATGTTCCTTTCTAATTGAGATGAATAAAAATTAGGAAGGACAAAGAAAGTTGTCCTTTTTCTCTTTTTTTTTTGGTTTTCTTTTTTGTTCCTTGTTTTTTGTTTTTTTTTTGTTTTCGTTTTTTTTTTTTGGAGGCAGAGGGAGTAATTGTTTGTTTCAAATGTTTGATCCAAGTTGGACTATGATGGACATGAAAAGTTCGAGGAATATATATATGACATATATGACATAAGTATATATAATAGACACACACACACACCTTTATATGAACTCGGAAAGTGCATATATGTGTGAGTATGTATACCTTTATATCAACTAGGTAATTTATATATGAACTACGTAAACATTGCATAATTTGTCTTACAGACTGTATGAAAATCAATTGTAATTGCACTTATATGTCTTGCACGATATATATATACATATGAAAACATAAATGCATAAAAGATATAGTTTATAGTTTCACGCATATCTGGTATATAATCAGTTTTTCACCCTTCATATGTCATCCATGGCATATAATGAGACCTTATCCGGCATTCATATATCCATTTCCAAATCCAGATATGGCTTTCAGCAAAATAATAAATTTATTTCCGTGGAGAATTATTATTATGATATTATATGATGTTCGTTGGCACTGGGTTGGACCGAAGTAGATAATGCAAGACAAATAAGTGTAATCACAATGGATTTTCATACAGTCTGTAAGACAAATAAGGTGTATATACACACACATATATATATGCGCGTGTCTGTGTGTATATGTATAACCAGTGATGGAGTCAGAAGTCCTTTCTTGGGGGGGGGCATTGATAGGCTTCGTCACAGGAATACCACCGGTCACTGTTTCAAACCGAGAAAACCGTTAAAATCTTAGACATATTTTTGTATTATAACATAAAATACGGAAAAGAAAACATATCTACCAACCAATGTACAAAAAAATACACAACAAACAATAAGTGAATCATAATTATTAAATGAATATAGTAATATACATCAATACATACCTTTTATTTGCTCATTGTAGGACGAGAAGGAGTTGCTAAGGGACGCAAAAAGGTTCTTCGAGATGACATTGATTGAAATCGTTGCATAATATCTTCGTTTTCAACGGTGCTAAAAATTTTATGCTCAAAGTAACACAATAAACAATCCGATAGTACGTCATTCCACAACCGGTTGCGTAGATCAGTCTTGATAATATTTATTGCAGAAAAAGTTTTTTCAACACTAGCCATTCCAACGGGTAAGATCAATGATAACTCGATAAGTCGATATACTAAAGGAAAGTAATTGTAATAATTTTTCTTCACCATCTTCTTTGCAAGATCTCCAAAATTATTTATATTAGAGAATACTTCATTTGATTTCATATCGATAATGTAACTGTCAATTTGATGGTCAAGCTTTATTCGTTCAAAAGAAGTGAAGTCATCTGGATATAACTTAACAAGATGCAACAATTTTCCATGATTGAAATTCACAAAAGAATTTGAAGAATCAAGACACATTACACATCTAAATAAATCCGTGTTTGCCTATGTAGAGTGTTCATCCATTTCCATAGCAATAATGTAAATCACCTAAGAATTTATATAAATAAAAATTAATTGCGATATAGACAAATTAATCATCAATATTATATGCATCAACACAATAAAGATAAATGAAGTACCTTAATGAAGATTTATGCACGAAAATGATAAAAGTATGTCATCGGTTCACCACCTTTACGCTTTTTTCTATACCGGCCAATGACAACAACTTCCGTTTTAAGCACATCAATTTCATGTATTTCACAAAACTCAAAGACTTCTTTCAACATATTATCCAAACCAATCTCTCTATATTATTGTAAGCTATTTTTTACGATCATATTAACAGCACACCCTATGTTTTGATCTCTCACGTGTAGAATCCTAGAAAATGTAATTGTCATTGCTAAAATTTTCAACATAAACTTTCCAACAAATACAAACTCAAAAGAGTACATCTTATCAATCAAACCCGATGTAGTATTTTGAATATCTTATTTCTCGCCATCCTCGTATTTTGGTAAGTTTTAGACATATTTTAGTCAGTTACCAGAGAATTGTCGAATGCTAAATATTATGTGACCACGTAACAGAGAGTTATTGTTCTGTCAAAGGAGGGGCACACTTTGAACTGAATGCCCAAAAATCAACTATAACTACCTATCTATATAATACTTTCCGTCGACGTTGGGTGCCCTCAGCCCCCCCCCCCCTGCCCCTGTGTATAACGTTCTTCCCTTTTTATCACAACAAACTTTTTACATATCTTGGTGACATATCAGAAAGAGCCGTAGGGGGATGCTCCTTGTGAAGTTCGACTGAAGTACACGAAGTGATGATTTTTGGTAGCATTTTATATCTTTTTGAGTAGGTTTTTTTTTTTTTTTTTTTGGTAAATTCAACATTATTGAAATACAGTAAAAAATAATATTAAAAAGAGAGAAAATTCCTTGATGGCTTCCACCACTCTGGTTGCTAAAGATTAACATATAAGATTACGAAAATCCCTTCCCATAGTGGTACGGAAAAGAACTTCACAAGAAAAGGAGCTCTTGGTAAAACCAAAAAAAAAAAAAAGAAAAAGGAATGATTATTTTTAGTATCTTATCTACATGACTACATATATCATAATAAAAGACCCTGCATGTTAGTACTTACTTGAGACCTTTATTTACCTCTCAAAAGTTTTTTTAAAAAATTAAAATGATTATCGCTTGCAATAGACCAATAATGCATAATTTGTACCTGATAAACCTTGAAATTGAAAATATGAAATCAAAAACTATATTGCAGTTTATGCGGAAGAAAAAACAAATTTGTTTGTGGAAAACGTATATTGTCTATCATCACAAAATAATTGTTTGCCTTATTAGAGGGAAAAATAAAAACATGGAAGAAAGAAATGAATTTGTATAACTTTTTTTCTTCTTCTTAATTTCATAGATTAACTCTTTCTTTTTTAGATATGCACTATAAACTTGCATCTTTATTGAAATTCTCTAGACACACACATCTCTCTCTATATGTCTCTCTGTGTGTATATATATTCAATTAAAATGTAAAGGACGTTTCCGGTGCACAGGCTCTCGCGTTTGTGCAGGGTCTGGAGAGTGGTGACGTATGCAGGCTTACCATATACTTTGTTCAAGAGTCTGTTTTCGCGTTTCGAATTTATAACCTCAAGGTTACAAAACAACAACCGTACCAATTAATTACTCGAATACCCGCCCTCTATATTCAGTGAAAGTGTATGCACCACTATTTTATTTTATTTTAAATGTCTTGTATGCATGAATGCATGTATGAATCCGTCATTGTTTATTTTATAGTATTGTTGCTTTGAGAACTTAGGTCCATACTTCCGTCCCAGTACTTATGTCCCCTTGTTGCTAGAAATGGGAAGAGTTAAAAGTATTGGACAAGCAGGGCCATGGTTTTTAATTAATTAAGAGCCATATAGTCTAAGGTGCTACAGGACAAGCAAAGCGATGGTTTTAAAATAAGTAATTAATCAAAATCCATATATTATAAAATTATTATAAGTTATAGCACAACAAGAAGACATGTCTTATATGAGATCCGAAGTATATACTAGATAGTTGTGTATATCAGTTGCAAAGCGATCCGATTTTTTACTAGACTATACACAAATACAGAAACATAATGTACCGAAAACGATATTTTTTCTGGTCTAGATGGAGCGAGCAATCTCATCCGTCCAACTTAGGCTCTACACATCCTTCCATTTGCCTTTTTACTAGTGTGAATGGATTCTGTGCAGTCATGGAAGACTCGTACCGACCGGACGAGATCACATGAGGCAAAAAATGAGGCCATTTGTGAGGCCTTCCATCAGCAGCCGCCACGTGTTAAAATTTTCAAGAGATTGATTTTTTTTTTGATAAATGACTTTTTTTTAACACGTGACGGCTGCTGACAGGAAGCCTCACAAATGGCCTCACTTTTGGCCTTATGTGCCGCGTACCGAAAGGGTGTCGGAGCTCGGGCAGTTACATGTTACTGAAGACATGCCCTATATGCAAGGACACATGCATGAATCCACGTCGGTCATATTCTAGTTCTGAGGCTCCTCATCGTCCTAGTCTCAAAGACTATTGTGAAAGATGCAAATCAGGAGTTTAACGGCCTCGTAGGTTAGATGAAGACTTAAGCAGTGACCCATACAAGATGTCCCCGCAAAGTAGACCTTCGTCCTAACATCATTGGAACACCTACATTGTCTGTCTCTGGAATCGAACTCTTAACATCTTGGAGTAGTAAATCTCAACCCAAGTACCAAATGAGGTATATTCAGGGCATCCACATCATTGTCTATGTTATAATACTGTTGCTTTGAGAACCCATGTCCATTATTCCGTCTTAGTACTTTTGTATCCTTGTTGCTAGAAATGGGAAAATTTGAAAGTACAGGACAAGTAAACATATGGTTTTTAATTAATTAATAACCATATAGCCTAAGGTTCTTTTGTCTCCTTGTTGCTAGAAACGAGAAGAGTTGAAAGAATACGGTCCAAATGATCTACTGGATTACGGAAGATTAATGACTGATATGCATATACATTTTTGGGTTGGATTTTGACCTGTAATAACGATCTTGAAAGAAAAGTCCTAACTAAGGCTCTATAAGGTAACAGATGGGATCTCCTCACCCACTTCCACATCACCCCCCGCGTCACCGCGAGACACGTGGCAGCAAGAGGGATGGTAATACTAGATGAGGATGAGGTAAGGGAAAAACGAGAAATCCTAACACATAAGGTAACCCCTGTGACTCAAAGGTGCTAGGGTGTTCGAGGCTATCTTCCAAGATAGTTTAGAACACTCTCAAGAGTTACAACTCGGAGAGCGTAGGCCATGTTTATGGACTCCAAATGCCTTGTATCTTTGAGCCTAAGGTGTACGTTAGACTTATGATTGATACGAGCATTTTTTTCTACTTAAAGGATAAGAATTGAGATATTCTTTTTCTTGAGAGATAAAGTATGAAAATGGTAGAGCCTAGATCGAATTATACCTCTACCAGGACTATCCACAGTAAGGAAGAGCTATCATTTCTTAAGGATATTAGGGAAAGAAAAAAAAATATGAACCATCTTGGGACTCTAAGAATATCACTAGAGCGGACGCATCAAAAGCTACATTGATAACTTCAACTACATCGTTTTGCACCTTGGCCAATATTCTAATCAACAATGTTTAAGCACTCAGATCTTGTTCAGTGCAAGTCTTGCAATGATTTTAACTTAAGTAGAAAAGTCGCATCTTCATCTAAATTAGAGATGATCTAAATAACAGAAAACATTGTCAAAATCTTAGACAGACGTAGTTTATTGCTAGATATCCCGTTACCTAAGCTATGCACAAGATGAACAACGTTACAAGTCGCGGAGTTGTTACTCTAGGAAAAACTCTCCGTTGCTTAAGTTAGTTATGGGTTTAAATATGTGTGTATGCTAGAATATAAGAGAAGCATGTCTCATTTGTGTGTTTTTGCTTGATTGATTGAACGTATATTTTTCAGATATTATTTGTCTCTTTTGTATGATCTGGACATCCAATGAATGTTAAGAAATTATGAGGGTGTGGTAAGTGTCTTGTCCCACCGGTGTCCTGCTGGTACATGGTCGTCACATGGCTCCATGTGTTGAGTTGCATGGCTAAGCTGCTCGTTGGCAGGTGTTTACTCTTGCTGGTGTCTTCTTGGCTGAGCAGAAGTGAAAGATCATGCGCACCGTGTCAATGATCGACTCGCTAGGTATGGTCGAGGCGGTTGCGTGGGCCTAGTATCCATTGCGTCCGATGTTGTGTCAATGGTTAAGGCTGGGTGTCAATTGAGACCGAGGTGACTAGACTTTGTTGTCCCAAGAGATGTTTGATTGATGTTGTCTTAAAGTCTTTGTAGGCGCCAAGGAGACGTCTTGTATCCCCTGTCCCGTGCTAACTTGACTGTAGTTGGTCTAAGTGTGCCGATGCTGACCCTTTGAGGCTAACTAATACCAACTGTTACGAGCCGAGTTATTTATACTTGACATTTTCAAAAGTTGGATTTTGTCTTCATCATTAAATTTTCCTACAACATGACAGTTTGATCAAGAAAATATTTAAAGTAACATACAATGTATATTACATAAATAGTAGACCAAACTATGCAACTGTGCAGAAGCCAAAAGAAACATTGCCAAAGAAGACGAACATATCGATGGACTGAAAATCTATATAAGCGACCGATCAAAATAAAGACCATCATCAACAAAATACAAAAAGTAAAGAGCTTCACCATCTCGAAAAAAGTGAGAGATTTTCTAGCGAAGATGCTTGCGAAGCAAGTAACCATCGCCATCTTTGTGATTGTGTTGGGTGCCTCATTTCTTGGCCATTTTTGCATGGCCATGTTGGGATTAATTCGAGATACGTGTGATGCGCAGCACGTTGATAAAGTTTATACGAATTAATCATAAAGTGGACGTTATGTATGATAATATTATATGTCACATATGTCACGTAATAATATTAATTGTTACGTAAAACATCCACACGTTAAGTGATCATCGGGTATACTCGTGGATGTATAGTGTGGTCTAAATGGAAACCCCGAATATGTAGACAGTCATATGGTCAGAGACCGCGATGGATGGGCTCAAAGTGCAACGACCATAAAGTTACGACATCTGGTCCCCGAGGGGCGACAACCCACGTGTGGCTTTAGATAATTATTGGTACAATAATTAAATATTGGATAATATTTAATGGGAAGATAAGGTTGAGTTTTAAATTTAAGATTAAATTTAAAACCTTATACCTATCAGATCCTTCCATCCCCTCTATATGAAGAACGCTTCATCTCCTCATACTAACAGAGGTGAAAAACGCTATACACAGTAAAGAGGGAAGGGTGTGCCAAATTTTCTATAAAGCCCACACTGCCTAGCCTCTCCATCGGGTAAAGCAGTGAATTGTTGATTCCGGTTCAAGGGGCATATCAACAATTGGTGGGAGGTCGTGAATCCTTGGATCACGCCAGATTCTTCATCAGCCGGAGCAGTTGCAGTGTACGTGATCAGATTAACAACGGCAATGGAGCAAGGTATAATTTCCGCATTTTGTTACTTTGTCCATTGATTCGATTAAACGGTCCTATTCAGGGATTTATTAAATTAAATCCAAGAGCAGGCCTAATCGAATCATATTTTGTATTCTGTTAATCTGTTCATGTTCGAAAAAACAAAATTTTTCGGGTCAAAAAAACGTTTTTCTGGAATAAAGGTTTAATGAACCAAAAGCTTCTGGTTTTTTGGAATAAATAAAACTGCCATCCGGTTTTGTCCAAAATCAGGCTCTGGCCTGGTGGCCAGCACCTCTGCCTTTGTAAACCGTAGGTCGCAGGTTCCATCCTGCTGGCCGAAATTTGAGGAATCTTTTTCCGATTTTCCTGAAATTCACCTTTTTAATATAAATATAAAACTTGCTTCTACATTAACAAAAGTCCGCCTGGCCTAATGGATAAGCGCCTGATGTGAGACCAAAGAGGTCTCTGGTTCGAGACTCTGTGCAGGCGAATATTGGAAATGTTTTTTGCTCCAGCAATGGAGCAAGGCTTTCTGGCGGTTTTGGCCGGATCCTGTTCTGACCAGTCCGGCCTTGTTTCAGTAAAAGGGCTTCGGCCCAAAATCAGTTTCAATTAAAAAAAAAAAAAAAGGTTTCAGATGGGCTTTCAGATTTGGTCCCAAATCAGTTCAGGAAAGGGCTTCGGCCCAATACAGATTCCCAATTAAAAAAAAAAAAAAAAAAAAGGAGGCAAAATCCGGAAATCATAACAGGCCGGGCGGGTCTGACCCGACCCGACCCGCGCCCCAGCCCTTGTATTTTCAGTTTTATTTATTTATTTGGTTTATTATTATTATTTTGGATCAAGTAAATAATAATAATAATTTTATTATTATTATTTAAATTTTCTTTTAAGGAAAATAGTAATAATAACAAATTGTTGTTATTATTATTATTTTAAAGTCTCTTTTAAAAGAAAATAATAATAATGATGATGATAATTTAATTATTGTTGTTATTATTATTAAAAGTAAAATAGTAATAATAATAAGTAATTATTATTATTATTATTTTAAAGTTCTTTTAAAATAAATAAAGTAAATAATAATGATAATAATTTGATTATTATTATTGTTATTTAAAGTTTCTGGAAAATAGCAATAATAACAAATTGTTGTTATTATTATTATTGTAAAGTCTTCTTTTAAAAGAAATAATAATGATGATGATAATTTAATTATTATTATTGTTATTATTAAAGGAAAATAGTAATAATAATAAGTAATTATCATTATTATTTTAAAGTTCTTTTAAAGGAAATAAAGTAAATAATAATGATAATAATTCTATTATTATTGTTATTATTTAAGGTTTATTAAGGAAAATAGTAATAATAATAATAAAATCTTATTATTATTATTGTTATTATTTTAAAGAAATCCAAAATAATAATAATCAAGTGTTAAGTTCAATTTCCGGTTATTGCATTATTATGTTTATATGCATGCAGTTATTTGTTTATTTATTTATTTATGCCTTATGTTTATGCATGTTAATAAATAAATAAAATAAAGTTAAGGAACTTAACCCAATAAGGATTCGAATCTTGCTTGACCCGGTTTGACCGAGTTCAACCAAGTTAATTCGATGGGTTAAGTTGACTGAATTAACCAACACTTATCAATCAATGCGGTTTATACTCGTGATAGATGACTTATTGAGTTGTGATAAAAACGCCGTACACATAGTTTTGTCTAAGAAAGCCGGTACTTAAGCGAGACCATTGTGACTCCACCGGTGGTCTGGAAATTATGTGAAATGGTAATACACTCTTATGGCAAGTGGGTATTACTGAATCGGTTCACTTCACACTCAATGTGACCCATCATAAGGTTATATCACGTGTTATATTGATTGATAAATATATTGTTTCTTAAACCGTAAGGAGAACTGAGCTTGGTTCAAGGTGGTTCTTATTTGAGCTGTAAAGGGAATCAAGCTAGTTCGAATTGGTTTAAGTAAAACAAAACAGATGTTGGTGTTAAGTATGCACGGTCGTGCAAAAGGGTCAGTCAGGAAACTGCGGATCATTTAGAACCATAAAGTTACGCGACTTAGCAAATGTAGGGCTTTAATATGATCCCCTTAAAGTGCGGCAATCATATCATCGCCACTATATTTGTTATGATCGTGAAGGGCATGTATGTGTTGGAGGCAGTCATTGACCGGCCCAAAGGAAGGTGTGATTGTCAAAGACACATATGAGCATGGTAGTGGACCCAAATAGGGCCGGCGGCAAAGCTTTAAAAGCATAGGTTAACTCATCGGCCCAAAGGAAGGTGGTTAACTCGTGCTTGGAGAGCCGTCATATTGACCACTACACCTAATTGTTGGAAGGTATTGGGATGACTCCAAAGAGCCCTAATATTGAAAGACAATTGGTAGATGGAATCGGGGTTCTATTTTGATATTTTGGTTTTATGCAGTTTAAAGATTACACGTGTTGTGTATTTAAGTCCGTTTCTTGTTTGCTTTTCAGCAATAATGCCTAACATTAAGGATATTCCTACAATGAACGGTTCAAACTATAAGCAATGGAAAGATCAATTTGAGATCTTTATGGGGATTGCTGATCTAGACAATGCGTTACAGATAGATCGTCCAGCTGTGCTAACAGACGAAAGTACCAGTGAGGAAAAATCTCACATGGCACGCTGGCTACGATCAAATCACATGTGTCTTATGGTCATGCAAAAGACTATCCTTAAATGCTTCAGGGGACACGTTTCTGAGTCCACGACGGCTAAAGAATTTTTAGCCGATCTCGAGCAAAGATATGTAAAGAATGAGAAAGCCGAGGCAGGCAATCTCTTAAAGAAACTTTGCTCGAAACAGTACCGTGGAATCGACAGCATAAGGGTGCATAAAGTTATGAATGCTGTCGCCACCAAGTTCGGTGGTAAGAAACGCAAAGCTGCGGAAATGGTTACTGTGCAAAAGGCAAGTCAAAAGGAAAAGGGGGTGCCTACTACTGTCACACCCAGAAGCATGACTTGTTTCTTTTGCAATAAGGAAGGACATTTAAGGAAGAATTGTACCGGTTATATATCTTGTCTCAAGAAAAAAGGGTACATTCTTAGTTTGTTCTGAAGTTAATTTTGTTTCGGATATAGCCACTTGGTGGGTCGATACGGGAGCCACGACTCACTTATCTGTGACTATGCAAGGTTGCCTAAGCCATAGAAAACCAAGAGACGATGAAAGATACGTCTATTGGGGAAATGGCAGCGGCATAAAGGTTGAAGCCATCGGGCGTTTCAGATTGCTGTTGACATCCGGTTTCTATCTAGATTTGCATGACACTTTTGTAGTGCCATCGTTTAAACGAAATCTTATTTCGTTTTATCGATTGGATAAAAGTGGATATTACGGTTATTTTGGAAATGGAAATTTCCAACTATATCATGCTTCTAGATTGATTGGTCACGGTATAATGTCCGAAATTGATAAACTTTATTCAATAAATGTTGCTTCAAATCAGGAAACCTTGCATGTTGTAACGCGAAACGTTAAAGCAAAATTAACTCATGAGAATTCAGGATCACTTTGGCATCGACGTTTAGGACACGTGTCCAAAAAAAAAAACATAATAGAACGTCTTGTCAAAACAGAAATTCTCAATCCTTTACACTTAACCGACTTAGAGTCGTGTGTATTTTGTGCTAAAGGAAAACAAACTAAAGTCCGAAGATATGAAGCAAATCGTGCAAATAGTCCATTAGAGTTGATTCATACCGATATTAGTGGCCCATTTCATCCGGTTACTCGAAATGGTCACTCTTATTTTATCACCTTTATTGACGACTATTCGCGATATGGCTACATATTCTTGATTAAAGAAAAAGCGCAAGCAATAGACATGTTCAAATCCTTTAAAGCTGAAGTTGAGTTACAACTCAACAAAAGGATTAAAGCCGTCAGATCGGACCGTGGGGGTGAATACTACGGTCGATATGATGGATCAGGAGAACAGTGTCCAGGACCATTTCCTAAATACCTAGAGGAAAACGGAATCGTCCCTCAGTACACCATGCCTGGGTCACCAAGCATGAATGGTGTAGCTAAAAGACGAAACCGTACACTTATGGATATGGTGCGTAGTATGATGAGTCAAACTACCCTACCATTATTCCTCTGGGGAGAAGCGCTTAAAACCGCAGCTTACATCCTCAACCGATTACCAACTAAGGCAACAATAAGGACCCCTTATGAGTTATGGACTACGCGTAAGCCTAGCCTTAACCACATAAGGGTTTGGGGCTGTCCAGCAGAGGCGAAGCCTTACAGACCAAATGAAAGAAAGCTGGACACCAAAACAGTTAGTTGCTATTTCGTTGGTTATTCGGAAAGATCACGAGGGTATAAATTCTACAATCCCACAAGTAAAGTGTTTTTCGAGACAAACTCGGTAAAGTTCTTTGAGGATACTTTGGTTCCGGGGGGAAATGATTTGCATCAGCAGATCATCGAGTTAGATGAGGCACACTCAGATGCGACAGAAATGCGAATCGAACCATCTTTTGGGGAGATAGCATCAGCGATACCCACACCTGAGGTACCTCATCCCAGTAGTGACGCTCCACAGGGACAAGTTCATGTTCCTGAGGAAGTTACTGAAGAACCCGATGAATTGCTGGCTGATGCAGTTCAGGAACCTACAGTATCTCAAGAACAAGTGCCCCTAAGGAGATCCACTCGTGAACGGAGAAACCCCATACCTAGCGACTATGTGGTATATCTCCAAGAACACGAATTCGATATTGGTATGTTGGACGATGATCCCGAAAACGTCCAGCAAGCATTGCAATGTCGAAATTCAGAAAAGTGGATAAAGGCCATGGAAGAAGAAATAAAGTCTATGCACGACAACAAGGTATGGGATGTCGTCTCTTTGCCTAAAGGTCCGAAACCCGTTGGTTGTAAATGGATATTTAAAACCAAACGGGATTCAAAAGGCAACGTAGAACGATATAAGGCTCGACTTGTTGCTAAAGGGTTTACCCAAAAGGAGGGCATAGACTATACAGAAACCTTCTCTCCAGTATCCACGAAGGATTCCTTCCGGATAATCATGGCTTTAGTGGCACACTTAGATCTTGAGCTACATCAGATGGATGTTAAGACTGCATTTCTAAATGGAGAACTCGACGAGACCATTTACATGGTTCAACCGCCTCATTTCGAGGTGGGAGATCCAAAAGGCATGGTTTGTCGACTAAAGAAATCCATCTATGGGCTCAAGCTAGCGTCTCGACAATGGTACTTCAAATTCGCCAAAGTGGTCGTCTCCTTCGGTTTTGAGGCAAACCAAATTGACGAATGCGTGTATCACAAGTTTTGTGGGAGCAAGTTCATATTCATGATCTTGTACGTAGATGATATACTGCTTGCAACAAACGATGTAAACATGTTGAGCGGCACCAAAGCCTTTCTGAGAAAGCATTTCGAGATGAAAGACCTTGGTGAAGCCTCATATGTGTTGGGACTTGAGATACGGAGGAATCGTACCCAAGGTATCTTAGCTCTCTCACAACAGGCATACATCGAAAAGGTGTTGAAGCGGTATAACATGGATAAGGGTAAACCACTTAATACCCATGTGGCAAGAGGAGACAAATTTAGTCTAAAACAATGTCCCAAAACAGAGTTTGAACGTTCGGAAATGAGGAATACTCCCTATGCTTCGGTAGTAGGGAGTATAATGTATGCCTAAGTATGTACACGACCAGACTTGGCATACGGGAATGTTAGGCAGATACCTCTCTGATCCGGACAAGGATCACTGAACCGCAGAAAAGAGGGTGCTAAGATATTTACAAGAAACGAAACAACACGTACTAACGTATCGGAGATCTGACAAGTTGGAGATCACTAGATATACAGATTCCGATTTTGCTGGATGCTATGATAGCATGAATCGACCTTAGGTTATGTGTTTACCCTAGCCGGAGGTGCGATCTCATGGAAAAGCACGAAACAGACCGTATTGGCGTTCTCCACTATGGAGGCGAAATTCGTAGCTTACTTCCACGCATCCAATCAGTCGATATGGCTTCACAATTTTGTCACAGTGCTGCGGGTATTGGAGACCATCACGTCTCCAATGAGGATTTACTGTGACAGTAAAGCTGCGGTGCTATATTCAAACAACAACCGGAGTTCATCTAAAGCGAAATACATAGAGATGAAGTATCTGGCTGTTAAAGAAAGAATTCTGAGTGGTCTGATCAGTATTGAGCATATCAGTACAGACTCTATGGTGGCCGACCCTTTGACTAAGGCCGTGGAACCGGGTGTGTTTCACAAGCATGTTAGCCGTATGGGTCTTAGTCCAGTTGAGGATGTTTTATCCTAGTGGGAGTCTGTGAGGTTTTTCTTGTGCTCAATAAAGTTGTATATTTCAGACATACAGTATAATGTACATTCCGGTTATATTAAAGTTTTTCTGCAGAAGTAATGTACATTAAGCAGTTACGGCATACATTCTGAATTCTATTGATCTCGCTAAAGAGGACCAAGTTGGAATTAGATATGTATGATCACCTAGCATATTAATTCCACACTACATATCCATTTCAGTATCCATGTCATTCAGTAGAATGTTAGTATCATGATTTAAGAGGGACTAGTCACTAATTCAATGTGGCGACGTGCGGCTTAAGTCTTTTGCTAACATTTGCTGATGGACCGGAAAAGGAAAGACACACTAAAGGACATAAGGTATATGAGCTCAAAAGGGTGACATATAATCTTTAAGATACATACATAGTCCAAGTGGGAGATTGTTGGGATTAATTCGAGATACGTGTGATGCGCAGCACGTTGATAAAGTTTATACGAATTAATCATAAAGTGGACGTTATGTATGATAATATTATATGTCACATATGTCACGTAATAATATTAATTGTTACGTAAAACATCCACACGTTAAGTGATCATCGGGTATACTCGTGGATGTATAGTGTGGTCTAAATGGAAACCCCGAATATGTAGACAGTCATATGGTCAGAGACCGCGATGGATGGGCTCAAAGTGCAACGACCATAAAGTTACGACATCTGGTCCCCGAGGGGCGACAACCCACGTGTGGCTTTAGATAATTATTGGTACAATAATTAAATATTGGATAATATTTAATGGGAAGATAAGGTTGAGTTTTAAATTTAAGATTAAATTTAAAACCTTATACCTATCAGATCCTTCCATCCCCTCTATATGAAGAACGCTTCATCTCCTCATACTAACAGAGGTGAAAAACGCTATACACAGTAAAGAGGGAAGGGTGTGCCAAATTTTCTATAAAGCCCACACTGCCTAGCCTCTCCATCGGGTAAAGCAGTGAATTGTTGATTCCGGTTCAAGGGGCATATCAACAATTGGTGGGAGGTCGTGAATCCTTGGATCACGCCAGATTCTTCATCAGCCGGAGCAGTTGCAGTGTACGTGATCAGATTAACAACGGCAATGGAGCAAGGTATAATTTCCGCATTTTGTTACTTTGTCCATTGATTCGATTAAACGGTCCTATTCAGGGATTTATTAAATTAAATCCAACAGGCCAAAGATACTGCAGATCTAGACACTACCCTTGTTTATGTGGCTTGCAATAAAGCGACATACACGACCAGTGATCCTTATGCTCAAAGTGTGAACTATGTGCTCGGTGATTTAATGGATAAGACGGCCGGAACTCCGGGCTTCCACCGCCGCGCTCAGTCGCCTTACGGTGGTAATCCAAAAGCTTATGGGTATGCGACTTGTAATACAGATATAAGTAGCCAAGCTTGCTCTTCTTGCATGGCGGCTGCCTTCTCAGATATTTATGACAAATGCCCCAGAAGTATTGGGGTTAGGATTGAACTTGGTGGTTGTTTTATGAGGTACGAGAACTTTGAATTCAGCGACAAGTGATCAGCCTTATGATGGAATAGCTCTATTTTAAGAGACTAAAAGTGAAGCAAATTATCAGATCTCTAAATACAAGTCGGCACGTGCACAGAAGCAGTTTTTTAAAGAAGGGGGTGTTGAACTTTTTTTTAAAAAAAAAAACTGCTTTTGTATATGTGACGACGTGTGATTGGAGACCTCATAATTTGCATCACTTTTAGCCTCCTCATATATGAATCCCTATTTTACTGGGTTGGTGCAGGCACGTCGTTTTGGTTTGTTCGTTTGTTTTTCTTTTATAATAAAAGAAGATGGTGTATCTAATATCTTTACTTATGACCAAAGAATCTCTTAGTAAGAAAAAATAGACATATGAATCGCCCCTTAAAGATATACATTAGATCGGAAAGTGGTCCGACTCCTTCTTATACCTTGTGTAAACGTAGAAGTCTGATGTACCAGTAACGCCCTTTTATAGGATGTAGGCATGGTTGCGGGCTTTTTGCTTTTGCTTAGGAAGTTTTCTATGTTTGTTTGTTGTGATTTATAGTGATGTTTCAAGTTTTCTATGTTTGTTGTGATTTATTGTGATGGATATTCTCTGTTTGATGTTTCATGCAAATTAATGATTACGAACGATTGTACGAATCTCATAAGCATATTAGGGGGTGTTTGATTGGGGGTTGACGTGGATTTCGAGGAATACAAACTCATAAACGTTATTTGTTTGTTAAAATTAGAAGTATGAGTTTCGGATTGATATCAGAGTATTTGATAATGAACATCGTTTTTTTGATATACTACCTCCCCTTCTCTATCAATATGGGGGTATGGAGATATGGATAACGAACCGGTCAACGCCGCCGGCCGCAGGTCACTGTTCCGGCCGATCAAATTTTCCGGCCTCCCAACTTCGATACCAATTTTAATTCCGATACGTTCCAAACACCATCAATGTCAATCATACTCATTCCCACTTTAATATCAAACAACTATGACTTTTACGCCAAAACTCATATACTCTCAAACATGTACACTGTCATTATACCCATTGCGATTCTGATCTCGATACCCAAATGAGAACCAAACGACACCTTAGTATAATGACGCTCATTTGAATCCTGTGTTTTCTTTTTTTTTTCTTTTGGGACAATGTGTGCTTTGTTTCAAACATTGATAATATACTTGAGCTGGTGAAAATGAGAAAGGTCAGATGAGAATTTATGATTGACATAGCGAATGCCGCATACAACACATGGACTTTATGTTTACTATATTCTTCACTGTTAGAGATATCAATTTCTATATATTTGATTGGTAAATTAATAACTATTAATATATATATATATATATATATATATATATATATATATTAAAACTTAGGGGATAAAGATATCATGCGACCCTAAAACAAACATTTTCAGATCTGGATTACGGACTCTGAAATGGTGATCTTTTTGGGTTGTACTCAGGACATAAATCAAAAGTTGCTTTAAGAGCAAGTAGAAACGGATTACAATTTCGTGTAAGAGTTCTTCCTTGTCATCTTCGATTTTTGCAGACAACTTATATTTGTTTCAGAAGGCATCTGAACTAAAGGCTCCAGTTGTGTAATGCATGCTGGAATGTGTTAGAGTTTTGATGATTTGTATAATTGGGACTTGGAACGCTTGATTAGACGCTTTATGTGAAATGTTTGAAGGTCAGTATACTTCAAACGCCTACATAAGGCGTCTCATGTAAAGGCTCTGGAAGCCAGTACACTTCGAACGCCTACATTAGGCGCTTCATGTGTCTTGGTTGAATTCCAATACACTTCGAACGCCTACATTAGGCGCTTTATGTGTTTGAGGAAAAAGGCAGTACACTTTGAACGCCTACATTAGGCGCTTCATGTATATTACTAAGTCAAAAGTACTTTTCCCCCCAAAATGGACACGTACATCAAGCAACTTTCTGATAAAAGTAAGAACTACTTCGAACAAGCATGAAGGCTGAGATTAGGCGCTTCATATGACTTCGAACGCTTTCAATTGCCCACATAAGGCGCTTTATGTGATATCGAACGCCTGTTCAATTTCATATAAAGCGCTCCATGTCACATTGAACGCCTGTTCATTAAACAGATTAGGCGCTTCATGTGACCAACGTTACAAAAGTCTTATGCTTTACTTTCTAACATTATTTGGCTTTTTGTACCCTCCCTTTTAGCGCAATTTCACAGGTTCTCTCTCTCGGTTGGAGAAGTCACCTTTCCTTGCATCCTTCCAAGAGAAGATCTCAAATGATAAGGACATGCCATCACAAAGAGATAAATCCCATTATTGGCTCCTGCAATCATCCCAAACGGCTGGATTTTTCAAAAGAGATAAAACAAGAGCTTCATCTCTTTCATCAACAACTTTCTACCGTTCAAGCTCTCAAGTTTCTCTCAAAGCTCAAGCTTTCAAAATAGTTGTATTGTGATTTTACTTTATTTGTGAGAGTTGCATTGTAAAGAAGAAGAGTGTTCTTCTTGTTAAGTAAAAATTGTGAGAGGCTAAGTGTAGATTGTTGGTCAAGAAGCTAGGGTGCTTCTTGTTTGAGAAATCTAGACCTTGGAGGGTTAGTTGATAGTGTTGTGGTGTACTATACTCCCTACAAGAATTCTTTGAGAGCAAAGAAGTTCTTTGCAGACTAGACTTCAAGGGGTTAGATTTCTTGGTTGTGGTCTAGGCGTGTGGCCTAGTTTTCCATTTTGTTGGATTTTGTTTTTGATTGTTGTTTCCCCCCATAGAAATAACAATCCCCCATTCAAAATCCTTCTTGTAAAAAATCAAGAAGGTAGAGGAGTAGAGTCATTTGACTTGAACCTCTATACATCTTTGTGTTCTTTACGCTTCCGCAAAGTCTTATACATTTCAAGAACACACCCAAGTATTGGTTGCACTCAAAAACGAAAAATATCCAAGAAAATATCCATACTTGGTGAACACACTATTCAACCCCCCTTCTAGTGTGTTCCAAGGGACCTAACAATTGGTATCAGAGCTAAATCTTGAGTATTTGAGTTCAAATAGCAAGATTTGATCTTTAAGTATGGATCCCTTTAGTTTCGAAGATGCTAGTTCCCCTAGTGGTGATGCCTCAAGAAGAAGGAGGCAAGAAACACTACTCCCTTCCATCTCAAGTGTCCATGTCAAAGTACCCATGTTTGACCCTCTAAACTACCCACTATGGAAGTCCAACATGGAACATGTTTACGCTCTTGTGCGTCCGAATATGGAGAGAGGTGTCAAAGGGGTCTACTATTCCCTTTGATGTTGATGATCCTACTCCTGAAGAGGAGTTACATTTTGCGATAAATAGCAAAGCTCTTGCTATTTTGAATAGCTCTCTTTCACCAAATGAGAGAACTCAAATACAAGGACTCCAATCCGCTCATGAAGCTTGGACCAAGCTAGAGATGATCCATGAAGGAACATCTCAAGTAAGGAAATCCAAGAGGAGACAACTCATCAAGAAATTCTATAATTTCAATGTCCCCAAAGGCGAGAAGATTGAAGAGTCTATCCAACGGTTCACCAAGCTTGTCAACCTACTCACGGTGGTTGGCAAAAAGATAGAACAAGAGGATCTCAACCATTGCTTGCTAAATAGCTAAGGAAGAGAATGGAACGCAAAGGTGACGGCCATCGAAGAGTCCAAAGATCTTGAAAACATTACTTTGAATGAGCTTTATGGGAATCTCATCACTTATGAGATTCATCTTGATGCTCAAGAAAAGAATGACCCTATAAAGAGCTCGTCAAGGGCGCTCGCATGCGAATCAGATGAGTTGGATGATGAAGTAGGACTTCTTGTCCGAAAGTTTAGAAGATTCGCAAAAAGGAATGAGGATGAAGCCAAGAGGTTCATTAAGGACAAGTTCTCCAAGGACAAAGTGAAAGACCAAGAGAATAAATGCTACAAATGTGGAAAACTTGGTCACTATATGAAGTATTGTATGGTGAAAGAGCCGCAATACAAAGACAAGAAAGCCATCTACCAAAGGAAAAAGGCTTTGCAAACGGAGGTAGCCCATTGGAAGAGTATCTTGTCTGGGTCCGAAAGAGAGAACGACTACAACGAAAATCTAGCTCTCACGGGGGTCATCCATGATGATCCAGATTAGGAGTTCTACGCACTCATGGCCATCGACGACGACATGGAGGTATGCAATATTTCATCTCACTATAGATTAATTGATGAAAGAGATGATTTAGTACAAGAAAATGATTTTCTTGATTTGAAATATAAACGTGTCAAAAAGGACTTTAGAGCATGTTTAAATGAATACAATGACACGTTAGAGAATCACATAGCATTGCAACTTGAGCATGATATTTTACTAACCATGCATGTGATTGCACTTAAAGAGAAGCATGACTTGATGAAATCAAGTTCATCTTCACAAAGCCTTTTGATTAAAAAAATTCCTCAAAAGGATAGTGCTAAAAAGAACGCAACTACATTGCCCAAAAATAAAATCAAATCTAGTGCAATGTATGCATCCAAGAAGGGTAGACCAAGGGAACAAACACAAGTTGTCAAGGAGTCTAAAACCTCCTTGAAGAAACAACAGCACATGCCTAAAGGAAAGGCAAACGCACCAAAGGTGTCAAAACCTTTGGTTGAATCCGTGAAACGAAAACCCTCTTTGATTCCAAAGAAGGTTGTTCCTAAAAGGAATCACGGAATGTGCCAACGCACACGCATACACATTCTCACAAACATACTCCTACATGTTTTTATTGTAATAGGAAAGATCACGTAGAAAGAGTATGTAGGGCCAAAAACAATAAGAATCTTGTTTGGGTGCCGAAAGGCGAAGTGAAGGTAACTAACCTTCAAGGACCCAAAATAAAAAGGGTACCAATATCATATGGTTTATTTTCAGGTCCTTGCACTCAATAGAGAAAGCGACGACAAGAAGGTCAAATGGGTCGTGGACAGTGGGTGTTCCAACCATATGACGGGAGACAAAAGTCTCTTACATAGACTCACTATGCAAGACAGAGGAGTTGTCCGCTTTGGAGGCAGCAAAGGCCAAATCAAAGGACATGGTATTGTGGGTATCAATTCCTTCTCTCTTAGTGATGTCTTATATGTTTTAGGATTAAAGTTTAACTTGATAAGTGTCAGTCAATTATGTGATGCTAATTATAAAGTTTTGTTTTTGAAAACAAAGTGTGTTGTGAAAAAGGATAATATTATCTTATTTGAGGCTTTGCGTTTCAAAAATATTTACAAACTTAGCATCAGTGATTTGGTTTCTCAAAATGTATCTTGCTTAGTTGCTAAAAATGATTTGACGCAACTATGGCATAGATGTCGCGGACATGCATGTTTCAAAACATTAAGTTTATTTGCGAAAACAATAAAGTCCGAGGCCTTCCGAAAATGAGTTTCGAAAACCATGACTTGTGTGACACTTGTCAAAAGGCAAAGCTTGTGAAAACAATCTTTAAACCAAAGACAAACATATTTACCTCCAAACCACTACAATTACTACATATGGATTTGTATGGGGATGTTGGAACAAAGAGTTTGGGTGGAAAACATTATACTTTCGTAGTAGTAGATGACTATACTCATTATACATGGGTGATGTTTCTTGCTATGATGCATGTAGCAAGTTTATGAATTTAAGTAGACGATTAGAAAATCACTTGGGTGACACCATTAAAACCATCTGTAGTGATCGTGGTGGTGAGTTTGATGGTGAGTTTGAAAGGTCTTGTGAATCCAAAGGATACTCACATGATCTTTCGGCACCTAGAACTCCATAACAAAATGGTGTAGCCGAACGCAAAAATAGAACTCTACAAGAAATGTGTAGAGCAATGTTAAATGAGTTCGGTTTGCCCAAATATTTTTGGGCCGAAGAGGTAAATGCCGCTTGCCATGTGATTAATCGTGTATATTTGAGACCATACCAAAATGTGACACCTTGTGAGCTTTGGAATGGAAAATTTTCCAACATTGGGTATTTAAAAGTGTTTGGTTGCAAGTGTTTCATACTTAATACCAAGGACATTTTGGATAAACTTGACCTCAAAGCGGATGAAGATATCTTTTTAGGTTATGCCTAAAAGAGTAAAGCATTTCGTGTTTTCAACAAAAGGAGTCAAAAAAGTGGAAGAATCAATCCATGTTAAGTTTAATGAGTCACTTAATGACGAATCTAAACTTAATGAGGATTGTGAAGAAAAGGAAGATGTGACTCCTCAAGAAGAAATTCTTAAGGACGTTCCAACGGTTGCTCCTCAACAAGAAATTGTTAATAAACCTCCAAATGGAAACATCTTCATTGACTTGAGAGTAGAACCTATTGAAGGTACTCCTCCACCTTGTGTGCATGAACTTAGTGAGTCAAATAGAAATACTTCTCACAATCATATTGTTGACACACAAAATGTAAAAAATGCATCGATTATTCTGGAAAATGAAAATCATCTAAATGATGATGATTCGGCACCTCCGGAAAATGATCATGAGGAAGTTGGAGGAGATGTCTCCAATCTTCCAAGATCTTTCAAGCATAAAAGTTTTCACCCACATGAGTTGGTCATAGGTGATTTGAATAGGGGTATCACCACATGAAGGCAATATAGAGAGAATGCATTTGTCTCTCTTATATAGCCTAAAAATGTCAAAGATGCACTTCTTGATGAAAATTGGATCTTGGCTATGCAAGAAGAGTTAAACCAATTTGAGAGAAGTGATGTTTGGGAATTGGTTTCCAAACCACATGATCATCCTATTATTGGTACGAAATGGATATTTCGTAACAAGATGGATGATCAAGGGAATGTCACTAGAAACAAGGCTAGATTAGTTGCTCAAGGATACCGTCAAGAAAAAGGTATCGATTTTGATGAGACATTTGCACTCGTAGCACGGCTTGAAGCTATTAGAATGTTATTGGCATATGCTTGCTATAGAGATTTTAAACTTTACCAAATGGATATTAAATCCGAGTTAATTGCACCTGGTATCCATTCTTTTCCATCAAGTTTTAAGTGGCATCCAATGTTTCATGAAACACACTTGCCATCCAGACTTATAGGGTTAATAGACACCTGGCATCCATGCTGACGTCATAAAGACAATTTTCATTTATTTTTTAAAAGTTTATAGAAAAAATAATTCAAAAATAAAAAAAACCCCACCCCACCCCGCCACACCCCCACCCCCACCCCCCACCATGCGACCTCCCTCCCCCTTCTTCCTTCATCTTCATCTTCTTCCTTCATCTCCATCTTCATCATCCCCTATTAATCTACATTCCTCCATCTTCATCTTCATCCTCACTTCTACTGACCAATATTTTCAGGAAAGCAAACATCGGATACATTGAGAAAAAATCCAAACTATTCGAGATCCAGAAAAGTGGAAAATAGATAACAATAACAACGAACTGAAACAAAGAGCTAAATCAAGAGCTTAGAATACACCAATACAAGAAATGAAAAATCAAGCCTTAGAGAAGAATCCAGTCCAGATAATATCTATCATTGATAACTTGGAGAAAAAGCGAAGTTAAAATAATGATAATAATAACAATAACAATGACAATACAAGGAAAAGGGTCTTGTATAGCGACCTCCGACGCCGAAATTGAAAACCATGAGAGCACGCCAGATAAACTTGGAGAATCGGACTTGAGTCGCCGCCGGGACTTTGGGAAACGGAGTTGCTGACATCGTCATGTTCACTGCAATTTTCTATTCTTCCTCTTTCTCGGATGCACCCAGAGGCTCACTGCCACCGTCCAAGGTGAAAGATGTAACGATTTTTTAGATATAAGGTGAGGATTTAGTGAGGTGAGAGAGATGAAGAGGATGAAGATGAAGATGGAGGAATGTAGATTAATAGGGGAGGATGAAGATGGAGATGAAGGAAGAAGGGGGAGGGAGGTCGCATGGTGGGGGGGTGGGGGTGGGGGTGTGGCGGGGTGCGGTGAGGTTTTTTTTATTTTTGAATTATTTTTTCTATAAACTTTTAAAAAATAAATGAAAATTGCCTTTATGACGTCAGCATGGATGCCAGGTGTCTATTAACCCTATAAGTCTGGATGGCAAGTGTGTTTCATGAAACATTGGATGCCACTTAAAACTTGGTGGAAAAGAATGGATACCAGGTGCAATTAACTCTATTAAATCCGCCTTCTTGAATGGTGTTATTCAAGAAGAAGTGTATGTTGCACAACCTCCGGGATTTGAATGTCATGATTCACCACATCATGTTTTCAAACTTAAAAAGGCTCTTTATGGTCTTAAACAAGCTCCAAGAGCTTGGTACGAGAGGTTAAGTACTTTTCTTCTCAATAACGAATTCTCAAGGGGTAAAGTTGACAATACTTTGTTCATAAAAGAACAAGGTAGAAATCAATTGATTGTACAAGTATATGTTGATGATATTATTTTTGGTGCTACTAACTATTGTCTTTGTGAGCAATTTTCTAGTTTAATGCAAAGTGAATTCGAGATGAGTATGATGGGAGAGCTAAATTACTTCCTTGGATTACAAATCAAGAAAACCGAAGATGGCGTGTATATCTCTCAAACCAAATACACAAAGGACTTGATCAAGAAGTACAATTTTGGTGAAGGAAGAGAAGTAAACACACCAATGAGCACAAGTGCCAAGCTTGACAAGAATGAGAAAGGAAAGCATGTCAAGGTAACCTTCTATCATGGCATTATAAGTAGTCTACTTTACTTAAATGCGAGTAGACCCGATATTTTACATGCAGTGTGCTTATGTGCTAGATTTCAAAGTGATCCTAGGGAAATGCATCTAATTGCGGTAAAACGTATTCTTAGATACCTTAGATGTACTTTGAAATTTGGATTATTTTATCCTAAAAATGCATGTTTTGATTTAAGAGGATATTGTGACTCTGATTATGCGAGGAGTCTTGTTGATAGAAAGAGTACATCCAGGACTTGTCAGTTTCTCGGAGATAGTCTTGTTTCTTGGCTCCCTAAGAAACAAAACAGTGTTTCTCTTTCTACGGCAGAATCCGAATATGTGTCGGCCGCCTCTTGTTGTGCACAATTGTTATGGATGACAAACACCTTAAATGATTATAACATTCACTTCTCCAAAGTTCCTATTTTGTGTGATAACACGTCTACTATCAATGCTGCACAAAATCCCGTCCAACACAGTCGGACTAAGCACATTGAAGTGAGATATCATTTCATCCGTGATTGTGTACAAAAGAACTTGGTTAGTGTAGAATTTGTTCCTACACGTGACCAATTAGCAGACATATTCACGAAACCCTCGCCCAGTGATGTCTTTGCATCAATAAGAAGTAGGTTAGGGTTATTTAACATGGGTTAATAATAACCCATCTTAAGTTTCGAGCAAGAAATTTTTTGAATTTTCAAAGTCAGTACACATAAGACGCTTCATCACAGTTAGTTCAGGTGTTCAATGTTACATTAAGCACCTGATGCTAAGGATGTCACTCGTTCGAAGTAACATCAAGCGCCCTATGTCTCTGAACACAAGCATTTGAAGTGCCTTTAAGCACCTTATCTGAACTGGTTCACTTGTTCGAAGTGACATTAAGCGCTTAATTCACTCATACACAACCGTTCCAAGTGACTTTAGGCGTTTCATCCTGGTTTATGAAGTCGTTCGAAGTCACATTAGGCGCCTAAACCCTAATTCTTCATTGTCAGTCTAATCGCCTCTTCAACTTTTTGCGCCAATCCATAGACATCAATTCCTGCGCCATTCCTCTTTCCCACTTCTCCCACATCTCCCCATATTCCCACTTCCCAAACGACTCTTCTTCTTTCCCACTATTCATCTTCCTCATTCAATCCCACGTTTCTCACTTCCTCCATTTCTCAAGCTTTCTCTCTTGCATCTTCTTCTACCTTCTCCTTTCTTTAAATTCTATTTTTCCCTTCATTCCATCTCACAAAAATCCATTCTATTCACTCTCTGCACACAAATTTTCAATTCCTTCTCTTCTCAAACCTTCACTCATACACTCTTAAATGGCATCCGCAGGACCATCCAAACGCCCATAAAATCCCCTGTTTGAAACAGAGGCGAGAAATTTGATAGATTTTTGGTGCTTTTCATTCATGTCAAAAGATACAACGTAGGGGTTTTCTATTTTTGTTCTTATGATGTTAATGAGATGTGTTTTGATGATTTGGAAAAAGATATTTAAAAATGCATATTTCGAGTGTGAACATTATTGAGGCTTAGTTTGGACTTTATGATTGACGGATTGGGATCTCCTTACCCCAACTTTCTTCATCCCCTTTGTGACCACGCGACACGTGGCAGCAAGGGGAGATGATGAGGCTAGATGAGGGTGACCTTCATCTAGCCTCACCATCCCTTGCTGCCACGTGTCGTGCGGTCACGCGTCACCGTTTCCCCTTTGCAGTAAGGTGATCCTATCTCATGATTGACCAGCATGCATTTTGAGTGAAGAATTCGTAAAACTATGTTTCTGACCCAAGAAGACCAAACTCCAAAAATGACAGTCCGAATGTTCGACCGAACCCTAAAAAGGCCTGTCCGAACGTTTGATGATCCACTAGACAGAACTCAAATTGTAGTGTTCGGGGTATATGATCTACTTTAAGTGGTGAGTTTTATTAGAATTCTGCTTGAATTAGGAAGCATGCTCGATCTATTTTAAGTAATGATCATTTTCTAAGATTCAGTACGAACCAGATATACGACAGTGTGTTTATGAATTTGTCTGTGGTGACTGTGACATTTGAACATTTTAAAGTGTTGTCCTTGTTGATATTGTATGCATTAGATGCTTTACATTTTTAGGATGCCACATGTTGAGAATTTCATAAAGTCAAAATGTTTCAGAAAATTTCATTTATAATTCCATGTGAGAAAGGTTAAAAGATTTACATAGTCTAAAATTATGATGTACCTATATGACGATATAAAAGTCAATTTCATAAAGTCAAAATGGGTCAGAAAATTTCATTTATAATTCCATGTGAGAAAGATTAAAAGATTTACATAGTTTTAAATTATGAAGTGCGGGTATATTAAGGAAACGGCACCACACACGGCACCTCATTCCTCTCAACCGAATGGTTAGCCTCAACCATGTGGTTAGCTAGGATGCTAGCTATACTAACAACTTGTAGTTAGTCTTGTTGTTATATTGTTGTTATATCAATCTTTTAGTTATACCCAACATTTGTTGGATGGTTGTATCTTTTAGTTTGTATTCTCTTCTTGTTGTAAAGGTTATATAACCACATGTAAAGGATATACAAGATATCAATGTAATTATCTTCTTCCTTTTGAAATCTTTCATGGTATCAGAGCCAACCGGTGGCTCCAACGAGTTCCTCCAAGCACAGCCGTCGACTTAGGATCAATGGCGGAAAGTTCCTCCCTTAAGCATGGCTCTCTTGATGGAGTCATTGCAATCAATGTAGCCGCACAGCTACCTATTAAGCTTAACAAAATAATTTTCCTTCTTGGAAAGCGCAATTTGATGCCCTCCTATATGGGTATGACCTAATGGGATTTCTTGATGAAACCACTCCGTGTCCACCACAACACACGGTTGGTCAAGATGGTGCAAAAAAGTCGAACCCTGATTATGCTATCTGGATTCGACAGGATAAGCTTTTGCTTCATGATATCTTGGCATCAGTCTCTGAAGGCGTGGTGCCACTTATCGCCACTGCCTCATCTTCTCGTGATGCTTGGCTCAAGCTTCACCGTCTGTATGCTAACAAGTCTCGTTCTCGCATTATGAATCTCAAAGAACGCCTGACTAATATCACTTGCGATACTCAGCCAGTTGTTGATTATCTCCAGACTATTAAGGGCATTGCTGATGAGTTAGCCCTTGTTGACACTCATATCAGTGATGATGATTTATCTATTTTTGCACTAAAGGGACTCAGCAATAACTTTCGTGAAATTGCTGCTGCTATTCGAGCTCGTGATACGCCCATTTCCTTTGAAGAGCTGCACGACAAGTTGGTAGAACATGAAGCTTTTCTCAAACAAGAAGAGAATCGCAGTGGAGCAGTTGTTACCGTTCACAACACCCAAACTAAACCTGGACGTCATGGTGGCTCCAACGGTAACCAGGGAGGGATGCGGCATGGCGGTGGCCGTCCCTTTCTTGGGAAGCCATCCCCTCATCAGGGACCAGCAGGGTTCGGTCAGCAGGGGTCCAATTCTGGGTCCTCGCGTTACCCTTCTCAACCTGGGGTAACTTGTCAGTATTGTCTGAAACGGGGCCACACAGCACGTCAGTGCTATTCGTTGAATCGATCATTGCAGCAGCAACCCGAAGTCTATCACACCACCCCTGGGTCGGTGCAGCAAAACTGGATCTTGGATTCTGGTGCATCACACCATGTTACAAATGATTTGACCAATCTCACCCATCACCAACCATATGAAGGTCCTGATGATGTTCTTTTAGGCGATGGGTCTAGCCTTGGCATCAATCATACTGGTTCTTCTATCCTTCCCACTTCTGCTAAACCCTTAATTTTATCTAATGTTTTGCATGTTCCTTTGCTTACTCAAAATCTAATTTATGTCTCTAAATTTTGTCAGCACAATAATACTTCTATTGAGTTTTTTCCTTTTTCTTTTGTTGTTAAGGATCTCAAAACGGGGGCGCAACTTGCTCACGGGCAGACCAAGGGTAATGTGTTTGAGTGGGACATGGGTGCACCGGATCCTCCAGCCGTCGCTCCAGCCGAACCTCCTTTGGCTTCTTCTCCGCGTGTTCATGTCAGCACCAAGTCATCCGTTGACACTTGGCATCATCGTCTTGGACATCCGTCCCAACGTGTCTTTCAGATTCTAAGTCGTCGTAATAATTTTTCTATTTCATCTAGTCATTCGCTTGATACGTTTGTTTGTGGCTCATGTCCTAGTAATAAGAGTCGTCGTCTACCTTTTCATTCTTCGTCAATAGTAAGTCGTGGACCACTTGATTTAGTCTACTCTGATGTTTGGGGGCCTTCCCCAGTTGAGTCTATTGATGGATTTCGCTACTACATTCTCTTTATTGATTATTTCACAAAATATGTGTGGTTGTTTCCTATGTCCAGAAAATCTGACGTATCTACTATTTTTCCCAAATACAAATGCATGGTTGAAAAAATTTATCGACGCCCACTTGTAACACTTTATACTGATGGTGGCACTGAATATAAGGGCCTTACAAATTTTTTTGAATCCGAAGGAATTACTCATATGGTTTCGCCCCTTATACTCCGGAACATATGGGTTCTGCTGAACGTAAACATAGACATATGGTTGAAACTGGGTTGGCATTACTTCACCGTTCGACCTTGCCATCTACTTTTTGGTCTTATGCGTTTCTCACTGCAGTCTATCTTATTAATCGGCTGCTTACTGTAGTTCTTCGTGACAAAACCCCCTATGAATGTTTATTCTCTAAGCCCCCTACGTATCATGCTTTACGTGCATTTGGGTGTTTATGTTTTCCTTGGCTACGTCCATATTCAGATCACAAGTTAGCGCCACGTTCTAAACCATGTGTTTTTGTAGGGTATTCAAATACTCATCATGCATACAAATGTCTAGATATTTCCTCCAATCGTCTTCATCTTTCTCGTCATATGCAATTTATTGAGCATCATTTCCCTTTTGCTGCCATTCCCCAAACTTCTTTTCCGCAGGTGGCGTCGTCCGCATGGTACCCCAACGCGTCCTTGCTCGCTGCTCTTCAGCCTCCGGTGGACACCATCCCCTCTGCGCCGTTTACTGTTCGCGAGCCTGTTGCGTCCGGCGCCAACCCTTCCAGGTATGGTACCTCTTCTCCACCACCTCCCCCTTCTTCGGCCCCTTCCTTGGTTTCCAACCCCGCAAACCCAACCCCAGCCGAGACTCCTGCTTCCCCTCTTCCGCACTCTTCTGCACATCCTATGATCACTCGTGCACGCAACCATATTCGTTGTCCCAAGCAATTCCCAGACTACGTTACTCTACACAATACCACTAAACATCCCCTACCTCCCACCCTTGAACCCACATCTATTAAACAAGCTCTCCGTGACCCCAAGTGGTGTGCTGCGATGGATGACGAGCTTGCTGCTCTTGCTCGTAATCATACATGGGCTCTTGTTCCTCCTCCTCCGGGCCATAACTTGGTTGGGTGTAAGTGGGTGTTCCGTATTAAACGTAACTCTGATGGGTCTATTGCTCGTTATAAAGCACGTCTTGTGGCTAAAGGTTTTAATCGATGTCCTGGTATTGATTATCACGACACATTTAGTCCTGTGGTTAAACCTACTACTGTTCGTGTGGTTCTTTCGCTTGCATTATCCTATGGGTGGTCTATATCTCATCTTGATGTAAATAATGCTTTTGTGAATGGTCATTTAACAGAGGACGTTTACATGACTCAACCAGGCTTTGTGGATTCGACCTATCCTACGCATGTCTAGCATTTGCGGCGTTCGTTATATGGTCTCAAACAAGCTCCTCAGGCTTGGTATACAGAGTTGAAAAATTTTCTACTCGGCTACGGTTTTTGTAATTCTAAGTCGTATACATCTTTGTTTATCTATCGTTCTGACAACATTACAATCTACTTTCTTGTCTACGTTGATGACTTGCTTGTTACAGGCAACTGTGACACCTCCATTCGCAAGTTTGTTGATTCTTTAGGTGCTCGTTTTTCGCTCAAGGAGCTCGGCCCTCTTCACTACTTCTTGGGTGTTGGAGTCGTCTTCACTACAGGAGGTCTACATCTTTCTCAAGATAAGTACATTCGTGATCTTCTTGCAAAGTTTCATCTCGATGGCATCAAGGATTCTATTACACCTATGTCCTCTAGTGACCGCTTAGTCCTTCATGATGGCACTCCTTCCGCCGATGCAAAACAGTATCGTAGTCTTATTGGCGGCATTCAGTACCTGCTACTTACGCGTCCTGACATTGCCTTTGCGTCAACAAGCTTGCGCAGTTTATGCATGCACCCACACAAGCCCATTGGACGGCTGCCAAACGCCTCCTTCGCTATCTCAAACATACTGTGCATCATGGGCTACTTCTTCGTCGTCAACAACCGCTTCGGTTACATGCGTTTTCTGATGCTGACTGGGCTGATGATCATGATTCCTATCGCTCCACTACTGCTTTTCTTCTATTTCTAGGCGACAATCCTATTTCGTGGTGTTCTAAAAAACAACACAAAGTTGCTCGTTCATCTACTGAAGCTGAGTATCGTGCCGTTGCTTCTGCTGCTGCTGAAGTTACTTGGGTTACTAATCTTCTCCTGGAACTAGGTGTACGGCTCCCACACCTCCCGGTTATTCGCTGTGACAACTTAAGTGCAACATACGTATGTGCCAATCCCGTCTTTCATAGTCGCATGAAACACATTGCCCTGGACTATCACTTTGTCCGCGAAAAGGTTGCCGCCGGCTCCCTCCAAGTTACTCATGTGTCCACTCATGATCAATTAGCGGACGTTTTAACGAAGCCATTAGCTAAAGATCGGTTCATCATGCTACGGTCCAAGATTGGCATTTCCGATGGAACCGCCATCTTGCGGGGGCGTATTAAGGAAACGGCACCACACACGGCACCTCATTCCTCTCAACCGAATGGTTAGCCTCAACCGTGTGGTTAGCTAGGATGCTAGCTATACTAACAACTTGTAGTTAGTCTTGTTGTTATATCAATCTTTTAGTTGTACCCAACATTTATTGGATGGTTGTATCTTTTAGTTTGTATTCTCTTCTTGTTGTAAATGTTATATAACCACATGTAAAGGATATACAAGATATCAATGAAATTATCTTCTTCCTTTTGAAATCTTTCAGGGTATGACGATATAAGAGATTTACATAGTTTTAAATTATGATGTGCGGGTATGACGATATAAGAGTGCACAGCAAAAGCCGATTGTGTTAGTCAGTGATGTGTAGTTATTTATAATGGATTCATAATGATACTCCAATGAATGAAAAGGAATTCCCTAATTCATGCTAATCCTTTCACTCCCATAAAATCCCCTGTTAGACGCTGTGTGTTGTAACCGAAACTCAATTAGTGATAGTGAATTTTCTTAATTTGCCGCCACCGTGGGTTTTTCTTCCCCTTGTGGGTTTTCCCATGTTAAATCTTGTGTTCTTCGTTTATTGTTTTCTTTTATCTTTGTTCATTACTTTTGTACGTTCTTACAATTATCGTTATGGTTGTCTCCACTGTTCCTCAACTAATCCCCAACATCCTTAGACTTCTGAGAGAATAAGATATGACAAATATCTCGGACAAAACTTCAGTTAAGGGGGATTGAATGTGATGACAAAATTAAAATTAATTACAAAAGTGTTATAATCATTTTACCACTTAATTATATATATATATATATATATATATATATATATATATATATATATATATATATATATATATAAAAGATAGGAAGCAAAGACTCTTCACTTCTCATTATTTATTCTCCTTAAAAAAAAGGAAACAAGTAAACCTTTCTCCTACAACGTGGAAAAAATATAAAGGAAATATTCAGTTCTCACTCATTAAGCCTAAATTATATGGAAAATCTTTAGATGAACAAAGCTACGATCCGACGTCAGATTCGAGCACACAGGAATTTAAACTAGCTATTGAATAAAGTTTGATGAAATTGATTTTGGACAAGTTATGGTGAGTAATCATATGGCTTTGATCATAGGATACGAATCGATTGAATAGGTCACGGTTTTCTGTCAAAAGAGGCCAAAATTTTTGAAGGATTATAGCTGTTTTTGATTCCTATCAAAAGATAGGATGTAAGGTTTTCTATTGTATATGAGTGAGACGTGTTTTGATGATTTTCATGTCAACTTATTTTAATGAATTTGAAGCTTCAAGACTGTAAGCAAAAGCAAAATTGTTTCAGAATAAGATGCACAAGAAGATACAAGACACCATTGTTCAACTAACTTCAGTAGCCCAAATTACAACCGACATAAGATTCTCCCCTCGATACTCGAACACTGAAAGAAAGGAAAAAAGGAACACACAAAAATTCAAGAAACATAACTAAATACTCAAAATAAATGCTCACATCTCATCCTTTTTGTCTTTGATAATCTTCTCCACGGCATCCTTAGCTTCCTGGGCAATGCTAATAACTCTAGGTTGCTTCTTGATTTTGTCCTCAGCCAATTTAGGCACCAAAATCTTAATCACCCCATTATCAAGATTAGCTTTGATATTCTCCAAATCAGCATTAGCAGGCAGCCTAAATTGCCTCCAGAACTTACCAGAAATCCTCTCAGCTCTGTGCCAATTTTCCCCTTCTTTTTCCGCTTCCTTTTTTCTCTCCCCGCTAATTCTCAGCACTCTGTTCTCCTCCACCTCAATCTTCACCTCATCTTTCGTCATTCCCGGAACGTCCAATGTAATCACGTGCTCATTTGCAGTTTCCTTCCAATCCGCTCGAGCTAAGGCCAGATTCTCCAACCCTTTTGAAAGAGACAGAGGGGCTTCCTCCAAGATTTTGAAGGGATCATCAGGGAGATTTAGTGGAAAGAGAGAGTCCCATAAAGGACGTGTGTATGGGACTAATGCTTCGGCTTGTGGGATTTGCAAGAAAGGCAGAAATGCTGTTGCAATTACAAGAAAAGTAATGATGGAGCTGAATTTAAACATTTTTGATTCTTTCAACTACAAAGTATGATCGCTGAAAGATGTTGTGAGTGTTTTGGAATGTGAGATGATGATTTTTGAGTGTGCTCTTGCTGTACGTGATCTGACGAGCGAGAAATGGGATGGTGTGTGAATATATAGGGGAATGGGGTGAAGGATCTATGGGTTTCGAGATGCTTCGTTTGTTGAGATCTTTGCCGAAGTAAGAAGTTTGCAGCTTTCAGGATGAACGTTAGGAAATTTTCCCCTCCGATAGAAGTTCCATCTGGAACTTTCACGAGTCATCACGACCTTCATCCATCATCGTCGTAATCATCATTTCTAATATAAAAAACATTTTCGACACACTAGACTCTCGCGTTTACGTAGTTTCTAAAACTGAGCCAGATCGTTTCGCGGTCTATCATACGTAGCTTTAACCTACACTTTCTGTAATAGGATGTTTACATCGCTCAAACCTACGTCAAAGTCACATTAAAGCAACCTAATCAACTGCTCCGAGGCCCGTTGTAGCGCCCAGCTCCCGAACCCTAACATCGGGAACAGTACGCTCGCCGTATCTCACTAATGAGAATACAAAGTGTCGAATCAATTTCCAACATGTCCAAAAAGACATAGAAATTTTTCGCGTGGAAACGAAATATCATTCATTAAATTCCATGAGTAAAAAAGAAATATCTCGATAGAACATTAAACCTGTACTAGCGATAACATCAATGTACCAATGGTCTAATCAGGATAATAACTAATGAAACCCCAACAAAATGACCACAAATGCCCGCAGGGTCGTCCCGTGTCCTAAATGCGGCCATCAGTCTGCCCACTCCACCGTATCAGCCCCGTCCTCAACAAAGACATAATCGAAAGCCTCCTCCTGCTCACCTGGAGGGGGGGGGGGAGAAGTAGAGGTGAGTGACTGGGAAATCACTCAGTAGGCACTTGCCTCCAAGTAGTACAAGACAAACATACGATAATGATATGACACATAGCACATAGGACATGATATCACATAAGCATATGAATGCGGAAAAGTAATCCACTCCAGATAAAGGATGCGCAACGTCGTGATGCATGTCCTATTATGCATGTCACAAGCAACTAAGTCACGTCACACAAAATGCCAATATCTCCACCATCCAATGCATGAACCCGGTTCCTAACTGAGTGGCTGTGGGTCGTACCCACCCACAGTCACCATCCTGAGGGTACTTGGCCCTGCCACCGTACACCATTCTGAGCGCCCGTGACCCGTATGTCACAACCCACCATCATGCAATGCACGTGCCATGAATGCAATCAACACAATCGCCTGGGGCCCCTCGCATATCCTCACCATCCTCCGACACTCAAATCTAGGTTCATTTATGGTCCGAATAATGGTTCATCGTCGTTCGGTGTCAAAATTATTTTTCCATGGCTTGTATACATTTATTGTGCATTTTCTATATTTTTCCTCATTTTTTTCCTAATTTATTTCTATTTATTACCTAATTATCCAAATTAAATAAATTATCACAATTACTGAAATTTAGTGAAAATAATTTAATTTCATCATTTTACAATTTCTGGAATTTATTTAGAATTTTCTGATATTTATTTATGTTTTTCCTATAATTATTACTATTTTTAATTAATTACTTAACATTAATGGATATTCAGAAAAAAAACAATTTTCTATTATTATTAATAAAAGTCTAACAGGCCAGCCAAACAATTTCTGCGGCCCGATCTGCTTCGCACACCGGCCCAGTCCGCCGGGTCTAGCCTACCGCCCTTTTTTTTATTTTTCGCGTTAATGGGCCGACTGGCAGCTGGCCCGGATCCCCTAGCCTGCCTTCCCTTTTTTTTATATTTATAACAGTTATTGGGCTGGCTCTGCTGCAGCCAGCCAACGGCCCACTAAGGGCTGGCCTGGTCTGCTGGCAGGACGGCCCTAATGCAACTTTTTTTTTTAATTTCCAGATTAAGGTGCGTCCAGCACCACTGCCAAGAGCGCGTGTAGACCACGCGCGGCCATTCCGGCGGTGCGTGAGCCGCTCCGGCTTCCTCCGACATCCGTTTTTCGATCCCGGTCTATATTTTTGCCTATTTCCAGTCTATGAGAACCTATTATAAGGCCAATACAAAATGAAAAATCTCTAAACATGCAAAAGTTTTACTATTTTGATTATCAAATTTTTCACTAAAATCAAAACTAAGCACGCAATACACAGTGCACGCATACCACAGTCTGCAACTTTCATGCTTCTCACGGATT
>AP025055.1:2332340-2497174 GCA_036186865.1 Eustoma russellianum | reverse complement strand
AGCCAACGGCCCACTAAGGGCTGGCCTGGTCTGCTGGCAGGACGGCCCTAATGCAACTTTTTTTTTTAATTTCCAGATTAAGGTGCGTCCAGCACCACTGCCAAGAGCGCGTGTAGACCACGCGCGGCCATTCCGGCGGTGCGTGAGCCGCTCCGGCTTCCTCCGACATCCGTTTTTCGATCCCGGTCTATATTTTTGCCTATTTCCAGTCTATGAGAACCTATTATAAGGCCAATACAAAATGAAAAATCTCTAAACATGCAAAAGTTTTACTATTTTGATTATCAAATTTTTCACTAAAATCAAAACTAAGCACGCAATACACAGTGCACGCATACCACAGTCTGCAACTTTCATGCTTCTCACGGATTAACAATCATGCTATGAAATTCAACAATTAAAACAACAAAAACACATAAAATACCACTAGAGCATGCTTGAATTTGCACCAAATGGAGGGGAAAAGGGAACCTACTGGATTGTTGACAAGACTACGCGACTAAAATAACCCTTGTCGGCTTCTTCTTCTCTTCCTTCTCCTTCTCTCCTCCCTCTTCCCTCTTTCTCCCTTCCTCCTTTTCTTATTGCCGCCCAGCAATTGACCCCCTCCCTTTTTTTTATTCTTTTCTGTTTCTGTGCGTTTACCCTGCCCCCTTTTAATTATAATATGCTGAAATCATGAGGGGGCGGGGGCGGGGGCGGTTACTCCCCCTAAACACGTTCCTTTTTATTTTTTTATTTACTTTTTTTTAAAATTTTGTTTATAATTATTTTATTCTTATTACTATTGTAACTGCCTCTTCTCTTAATTATTTTTAATTTAATTTAATCTTTTACTCCTACCTTATATTACTACCTATACATATATTTACATAACCATTGTATGTAATTACAAAAACAATCACCCAGGCATAATTAACACGCTACACTAATTTAATTTCGAGATGTCGTTATACCCATCGGCTACTTAATATTAAATTAACGGATAGAAATTAGTTGAAAATTTTCGGTTTATAACATCCTACCCTCCTTACAAGGAGTTTCGTCCTCGAAACTTTCTGTAACTTAATCGTAGAGGCCGAAAGGATTCAACGTACCTTACTCGAAGAGTTCAGGGTAGCGTTCGCGCATCTGGTCCTCTAGCTCCCAAGTCGCTTCGTTCTCTCGGTGATTGCTCCATTGTACCTTGACATATGGAATGATCCTCCTCCTCAGTTCCTGATCTATGCGGTCTATAATCCGAATAGGAGTCTCTTCATATGATGTGTCCGGTCTCATCCTCAAAGGCGGCGCATCCAGTACGTGACTCGGATCTGGGACGTACTTCCTCAGCTGGGATACATGGAATACATTATGCACCTGGGCTAGTGACGGAGGTAACGCCAACCGATAAGCTAACGAACCAATCTTTTCAAGCACCTCGTAGGGCCCAATGTATCGAGGCCTCAGCTTACCCTTCAGACCAAATCTCGCAACACCCTTCATAGGTGATACTTTTAGATAAACCTTTTCTCCAACATCAAACTCCAACGGACGCCTCTTCGAGTCGGTCCAACTCTTACTTCTGTCTTGAGCAACCTTAAGCCTTTCTCGAATCAACTTAACCTTCTCCTTGGTTAGCTCAACCAGCTGTGGACCTGTAATAGCGCGCTCTCCCACTTCATCCCAAAGAATAGGGGATTTGCACTTACGCCCATAAAGTGCCTCAAATGGTGCCATGCCGATGGCGCTATGATGACTGTTGTTGTAGGAGAACTCAATCAATTTGATCATACCGTCCCAGTTTCCCTTGAAATCAATGGCGCAGGCCCTCAACATATCCTCTAATGTCTTTATCGTCCTCTCTGATTGCCCATCCGTCTGTGGGTGAAATGCAGTACTCAATCGTAGTTCAGTACACATCCTTCTCTGGCATGCTGACCAAAACTTGGAAGTAAATTTCGAATCACGATCGGAGACAATACTGACTGGGACTCCATGTAAACTGATGATGTTGTCGATATAGAGTGTAACTAACCTCTCCAGGGTCACATCATTCGGCACTGGTAGGAAATGAGCGGACTTAGTCAAACGGTCTACAATCACCCAGATCATGTCATTACCGTTCCTTGTCCTCGGAAGGCCCATCACAAAATCCATAGTTACGTGCTCCCATTTCCATTCAGGGATTTCTAACGGCATCAACAAACCTCCTGATCTCTGGTGTTCTGCCTTTACCTGCTGACATACTAGACATCTCTCAACAAACTCAGCTATATGTCTCTTCATACCGCTCCACCAGTAATGCCTTTTTAGGTCATTATACATCTTGGTAGCACCTGGATGAATCGACAACTTCGAGTTATGTGCCTCCTTCAATACCGTTTGTCTGAGACCCTCAACTTCAGGTACGCACAGACTCCCCTGAAACCACATACTGCCATCGTCATGGATCTGAAATCCATCAACCTGACTAGTCATCATCCTCTCCCGTATCTCACTAAGTGCTACATCTCCCTTCTGCGCCTCTTTGATATGCTCAATCAAAGGTGGAGTGATAATCAGTGCCGCTAGGACGTTAGCTGTGGAGTCCACAATGTCAAGGTCCAACTCTGCCATATCTCTTTCCAACGGTGTCTGTCTGGAATGGCTAGATTTTCTACTCAGAGCATCTGTGACTCGGTTTGCCTTTCCCGGATGATAGCCGATTGTCAAATCATAGTCCTTCAATAGCTTCAGCCACCTCCTCTGACGCATGTTCAACTCTTTCTGTGTGAACAAGTACTTCAAACTCTTATGATCAGTAAAAACTTCACACTTCACCCGATACAGATAGTGGCGCCAAATCTTTAGCGCGAATACCACAGCTGCCAACTCCAGATCATGCGTCGGGTAATTCTGCTCATAGGGCTTCAGTTGGCGGGAGGCATAGGCGATAACTCTGCCGTTTTGCATTAGGACACATCCTGCAAGGAAACAGTTAGACCATATCGTAATACATATAAAACTTAATGAAAGTCTTATGCATATACATAGCCCATTTTTCGATGCATCACTATAGATGATAAATCCTTCCGAGCCTGAGGGTCGAGCAAGTATAGGGGCCGTCTTCAATCGTCTCTTTAGTTCTGCAAAGCTCAGCTCGCACTCATCGATCCATACAAACATTGACTTTTTCTGAGTCAACCTGCTCAGTGGCACCGCAATGGACGAGAACCCTTCTACAAACTTCCGGTAGTAGCCAGCCAAGCCCAGAAAACTCCTCACTTCAGTCACATTAGTCGGTACGGGCCACTCAGTAATAGCCTCAATCTTCTTGGGGTCCACTGAAATTCCTTCTTCCGAAACCACGTGACCCAAGAAAGCAACGCTTTTCAACCAGAACTCGCACTTACTAAACTTGGCGTATAGCTTCTTCTGCCTGAGAACGTCCAGAACCTCCCTCAAATGCGTTTCGTGCAACTCCTCATTCGGGGAATAGATCAGAATATCATCGATAAAGACCACCACAAACTTATCAAGCTGGTCTCTGAACACCGTATTCATCAAATCCATGAAGGCTGCGGGAGCATTAGTCAGACCGAATGGCATTACTAAAAACTCATAGTGGCCATATCTAGTGCGAAAAGCAGTATTCGCTATGTCCTCTGCTTTAATCCTCAGCTGATGATATCCGGATCGAAGATCAATCTTGGAGAATACCTTAGCTCCCTGAAGAATGCCAAAGCTGAGGAGTCAATTGTAAAGTTTCACGGTAGTAATATGAATTGCATTGATTTAAAAGGTACCTTTAACTGATCGAAGAGGTCCTCAATCCGGAGAAGAGGATACTTGTTCTTGATGGTGATCTTATTAGTCTCTCTATAATCAATACAGAGTCTCATACTGCCATCTTTCTTCTTCATGAACAAGACCAAAGCTCCCCATGGTGAGACGCTGGGTCGGATGAACTTTCAGTTCAGTAATCCCTGTAGTTGCTTTTTTAGTTCCTTTAACTCAGCCGGAGCCATTCTGTACGGTTCCTTCGATATCGGCTCAGCACCGGGCAGTAAATTAATCTCAAACTCTACCTCCCGACTGGGCGGTAGTCCTGGCAGCTCGTCGGGAAATACATCTTTATACTCGCTCACCACTGGTATTGATTCTATCGAGGGTACCTCTTTTTCTGCGCCAATAGCATATACAAGAAAACATTGATTACCTTTCCTCAACGCCTTGTGCGCCTGCGCTGCACTCATGTAGATCTTCTAGGGCGCCTTATGTAACTTGTAATCCCCTTGAAAGATGGTTTCCTGCTTACTCTGTGTCTGCATGCGGACCTGCCTCTGACGACAGTCGATCGTGGCTTCATGCTTAGTCAGAAAATCCATGCCAAGAATAACATCAAAATCTTGCATCTGGATCGGAATCAGAGTCGCCGTGAACTCCAGCTCATTAATCTCCATCGAACAATCTTCGTACTGATAGTGCGATACAAACACCTGGTCCCCAGCGGTTTGGACACGGTAAGGAATCTCAAACTGTTCTGGTGGAATATTCAGACTCTTGACAAACCTCCTGGCGATAAATGATTGGCTGGCCCCACTATCGAAAAGAACGTAGGCTGGGACCTTGTTAATCAATATCTCACCTAACATGGGCAGGGTTATGCATATAACACATAACCACAAGACAGAAAGGTATTTAAAGCAAATTTAGATTTATAATACTTAACTAAGGTATACCTGCTACGACGTCGCTGGTATCTCCGACGTCAGCGTGCGACATGACATGTACTCGGACGTTCGTCTTCGGCCTCCTCTTCTGCTGTGGCTGGCTCTGCTGGGGTGGGGGTGCCTGTCCGTACGGGGGCCAGTCCTTGGCAAAGTGTCCAGGGGTGCCGCATCTGTAGCAAACGTCTTTATTCCTCCAACACTGACCTAGATGAAAATGCTCACACTGAGCACATGGTGGGGTGGGTGCCACGGCCCTCACCGGCTGTGCATGAGTCGCTGCTGGCCCCTCAATGGCAAGGGGCTGAGTAAATGGTATCTGCTGCTGCGGTGGTCGGCAAGAGTGTTATGGCTGCTGGCGGCGTGGTACCTTCAGCCATCTACCTGATCTTCCGAAACGATACTCCTCATGTGGCCTCTTTGCTCGGTCATCTGCTGCAACCCTCCTGAGGTCACCCTCAACCTCACGGCATACCTCAAGTAACTCCTCAAATGTCCCCGGTCTAGCACAAATAATCAAAGACTGAATGCGAGAACTCAGTCCCGTCTTAAACTTGGACATCTTTGCCCTCTCGTTATCCATAACGGAAGGGGTGTATCTCCCCAATGCATGAAATCTCTCTGAATATTGGTCCATAGTCATGGACCCCTGTGTAAGCAGCTGAAACTCGGTCATCCTCCTCTGTATAGCACTCTCGGGGATATAGTGCTTCTTGTATTCTTCCCTGAACTGGGCCCAAGTCAACTGTGGGGTCAACCGGTGCTGTACACCAAGCCACCATTCCCTAGCATCACCTTCAAGGAAAGGAACTACCACCTCCACCTTCAACTAATCCGGTACCTGCAATAACCTCAGCTGCTCGGTCACATTCTCGAGCCAGCTTTCGGCCTCCTCAGGCCGTGTAGTACCCCTAAACATCGGTATCCAAGAGTACTGCATCTCTCTATAGTAGAATCGAAGTCCCGGGGGTGGTGGTGGTGGTGGCTGCTGCTGCTGTTGCTCCTCCTGCTGCTGTTGCAGGTGAGCCATCTGTACCTGCTGCTGAGCCACCAATGTAGTCAGGGTGGCTAAAGTGTCTGTAAGAACTTGGGGTATGGCCCCCTGACCCTGGTGGTCGTCACTGTCATGCCCTCCATTTCCTGTTGGCTCACGTCGTGGAGACATTTTCCTAGAGTTCGAGTTCATGAAAGGCAAGCAGGTCAGTAAAATAAATAAAACTAAATAGATGATTCAGGGTTAAAATGGTAATTAACAAGAAAAGCTCACCATCGGCACACACCTCCCCTAACCCGATCATAACTTAGGCCTACTTCATTTATTAGGGTCATACTTGTCGTTTCTAGGAAAAGATCATAGCTTATGTCTAGGTGATCTAGTTAATTCTGCGTTTCCGAGGCGGATCTGAAGCCTCGGCTCTGATACCACCTGTAGCGCCCAGCTCCCGAACCCTAACATCGGGAACAGTACACCCGCCGTATCTCAAGGAGAATACAAAGCGTCGAATCAATTTCCAACATGTCTGAAAAGACGTAGAAATTTTTCGCATGAAAACGAAATACCATTCATTAAATTCCATGAGTAAAAAAGAAATATCTCGACAGAACACTAAACCAGTACTAGCGATAACATCAATGTACCAATGGTCTAATCAGGATAATAACTAATGAAACCCCAATAAAATGACCACAAATGCCCGCATGGTCGTCCGGTGTCCTAAATGCGGCCATCAGTCTGCCCACTCCACCGTGTCAGCCCCGTCCTCAACAAAGACATAATCGAAAGCCTCCTCCTGCTCACCTGGAGGGGGGGGGAAGTAGGGGTGAGTGACTGAGAAATCACTCAGTAGGCACTTGCCTCCAAGTAGTACAAGACAAACATACGATAATGATATAACACATAGCACATAGGACATGATATCACATAAGCATATGAATGCGGAAAAGTAATCCACTCCAGATAAAGGATGCGCAACGTCGTGATGCATGTCCTATTATGCATGTCACAAGCAACTAAGCCACGTCACACAAAATGCCAATATCTCCACCATGCAATGCATGAACCCGGGTCCTAACTGAGTGGCTGTGGGTCGTACCCACCCACAGTCACCATCCT
Source organism: Eustoma russellianum (assembly GCA_036186865.1). NCBI lineage: Eukaryota > Viridiplantae > Streptophyta > Magnoliopsida > Gentianales > Gentianaceae > Eustoma > Eustoma russellianum. The sequence goes on along the minus strand of AP025055.1, from coordinate 2,490,370 downwards.
GAGTGTACTTGGCCCTGTCACCGTACACCATCTTGAGCGCCCGTGACCCGTACGTCATGACCCACCATCATGCAATGCACGTGCCATGAATGCAATCAACACAATCGCCTGGGGCCCCTGGCCCATCCTCACCATCATCTGACACTCAAATCTAGGTTCATTTATGGTCCGAATAATGATTCATCGTCGTTCGGTGTCAAAACTATTTTTCCATGGCTTGTATACATTTATTGTGCATTTTCTATATTTTTCCTCATTTTTTTCCTAATTTATTTCTATTTATTACCTAATTATCCAAATTAAATAAATTATCACAATTACTGAAATTTAGTGAAAATAATTTAATTTCATCATTTTACAATTTCTGGAATTTATTTAGAATTTTCTATTATTTATTTATGTTTTTCCTATAATTATTACTATTTTTAATTAATTACTTAACATTAATGGATATTCAGAAAAAAACAATTTTCTATTATTATTAATAAAAGTCTAACAGGCCAGCCAAACAATTCCTGCTGCCCGATCTTCTTCGCACACCGGCCCTGTCCGCCAGGTCTAGCCTACCGCCCTTTTTTTTATTTTTTGCGTTAATGGGCCGGGTGGCAGCGGGCCCCGTCCGTTGGCCATTCGGCCCGGATCCGCTAGACTGCCTTCCCTTTTTTTATTTATAACAGTTATTGGGCTGGCTCTGCTGCAGCCAGCCAACGGCCCACTAAGGGCTGGCCTGGTCTGCTGGCAGGCCGGCCCTAATGCAACTTTTTTTTTTAATTTCCAGATTAAGGTGCGTCCAGCGCCACTGCCAAGAGCGTGTGTAGGCCACGTGCGGCCATTCCGGTGGTGCGTGAGCCGCTCCGGCTTCCTCCGGCATCCGTTTTTCGATCCCGATCTATATTTTTGCCTATTTCCAGTCTATGGGAACCTATTCTAAGGCCAATACAAAATAAAAAATCTCTAAACATGCAAAAGTTTTACTATTTTGATTATCAAATTTTTTCCTAAAATCAAAACTAAGCACGCAATACACAGTGCACGCATACCACAGTCTGCAACTTTCATGATTCTCACGGATTAACAATCATGCTATGAAATTCAACAATTAAAACAACAAAAACATATAAAATACCACTAGAGCATGCTTGAATTTGCACTAAATGGAGGAGGAAAAGGAACCTACCTGGATTGTTGACAAGACTACGCGACTAAAATAACCCTTGTCGGCTTCTTCTTCTCTTCCTTCTCCTTCTCTCCTCCCTCTTTCCTCTTTCTCCCTTCCTCCTTTTCTTACTGCCGCCTAGCAATTGACCCCCTCCCTTTTTTTATTCTTTTCTGTTTCTTTGGGTTTACCCTGCCACCTTTTAATTATAATCTGCTGAAAGCATGGGGGGCGGTTACTCCCCCCTAAACAAGTTCCTTTTTATTTTTTTGATTTACTTTTTTTTAAAATTTTGTTTATAATTATTTTATTCTTATTACTATTGTAACTGCCTCTTCTCTTAATTATTTTTAATTTAATTTAACATTTTACTCCTACCTTATATTACTACCTATACATATATTTACATAACCATTGTATGTAATTACAAAAACAATCACCCAGGCATAATTAACACGCTACACTAATTTAATTTCGAAATGTCGTTATACCCATCGGCTACTTAATATTAAATTAACGGATAACAATTAGTTGAAAATTTTCGGTTTATAACACCCGTCCTCCATCATTTCTAAAACATTTCCATTATTCTGTTAGAGGAATCCTTCTATGTAAACAATAAATTTTATTGTGTTCATGGAACAACTATTAGCCCAATAAAATGATGACAAATAAGTTTTATCTACATGCAATCAATGAATGATTAGCCAGAACAAGGGACATGTAAATATTCTACACATTTCATTGGTCATGGATCAACTAATCATACTTACTCGTTGACCATTTTAAAATTTGCGCTATGTAAAAGAGAAGAAGATTTACCTAACTTCATCTATATATTAAAACACATAGAAGTTATTTTTGAATCGTTTATTATAAAAATTGTATCAAGTATTGTGTCATCGACTGTTATTTCAAACAAAGAAATACAACTAATTTAATAAGCCGTTTCGCTTTGTTTTTTTATCTAATTTTAAAATCAAAGGAAATTATGTCTATCACTAAAAATAGTCATGGCCTTGATTCCATTAAAAAGAAAAGGAATATAGATAGGTAAACTGGAAACTTTCTGACTATTAGGATTCTGGGAAATAATATATACCACCATTGTCATATAAACAATTTAGAGACACAAATGAACCAAGCAGTTTTTACATTAATCAAATCGTTTTAGATTTTTTTAGTTTGGTTATAGAAAATTCCATATTATATTCCCACTCTAATCAAAAATATACAAAACAATCTTGGCTATATTGATGTTCCATTAATTACCTTGTGATTATTCTTAATTTTAAAATAATATGAATGTTAATTTATAGATATTTAAAGCTGATAAGTTTTTTAATGCATAAAGTAATAAAGATGGTAACATTTTTCTTGGGGAATAAGTTACATTTGGAACTTTCACGAGTCAGGACCTCCATCCGGGGAAAAAAAATTAAGAAAAAGAAAAATATATATGGGTAAAGTGGAAAGTTTCTGAGGAAAAGTGTGTGATATATATATATACACACACACACACACACACACATCTATATATATATATATATATATATATATATATATATACATATATTATACACACACACACACACGCACACACATATATATATATATAGACACACACACACATGTGTGTTAGGAATGCTGGTAAGACAAGCAAGACAACAGTCAAAAAAAAGCCGAGACGAGTTTCTAGGTAACTCTATCCTTAAAGCAATTTAGCCTCTACCAACGAGCAAGGTAGACAACGAGACTAATGCTTCCCAAGATATAACGGCTTTCTTCCTTTCCTTTTCTCTAGAAGAGGAAGATTTAACTTGCTTTTAGAAGATATTGAAGATGGAGATAATAGAATGAGAAAGGATGTTGTATTTTGCTTAGTTTTGCAAGAATATGTTGTATTTAGTTGAATATATATACCTTGGGGGGTGTTAAAGACCCTTTTTGAAACTTGTTTCAGCATCTTTTCAACCCTCAATGCCAGTGTTTTACCGTTCATAGGCGAAGGGAGATGAACCTTGGACCAAAGGATGCAATTCAAAGTGAAAAGTTCTGTCTGTTGCCACATCGATCGATCACATCGATCGATCGATGTCATCATCGATCGAAGTCGGACAGAATCATTTCATTTTCATTCTGCCTCACGTAAATCGATCTATGTATCGATCGACGTGATCAATCTATGTTGGACAGCAAGCTTCCAACACTGCACCACTTCACATTGATCGATTGATGCATACATCGATCGATCGATGTCCCTTACATAGATCGATCGAAGTCCTCCAGAACACTTAACTTTATTTCAGCTTTCACTTGGTTTGATCCAGCCTAAACATGGATCGATTCAAGTGACCTATTTCAAGTTCAAAGTGTTCATAACATCATTACAATCTCCTAAACAACATCATATAAGTTCTATATAAGTTTGAAGCACATAGTAAAGTACTTTAATGTACTTTTCCAACAATCCCCCACATGATCCAAACTTATATATAAACATTTTCAGAACGTTAAACAACTGACCTCTTCATTATCAATCGAAGATAATGACACATAACGGATACGCTGACTTGTGGTCTTGAATCGCCAGTAGTACAACTTGAGTTATATAAACGAAAGTAAGATGAACTTCGTCTTGAATCTTACTCCACTATTGTTTATATGAACAACAAGGAGACATATCATTATCTACTTCTTCAAGTTCGCGGTTTGGGGTGATATCGGTCATGCACCTATCTCAGGGATTCACAAGCTCTCTAGAGAGTTTTCCAGGCTCTCACAGAAAGCGGCACCACTTTCAAGCTTATATAGGTGAAATTCATCAAGTGTGCACTGCTCACACCACCATATAACGCGGCTATGAAAATTCATTAAGAGATTCTCAAAATCTCACCCTTAAGTCTTTACAGTGATCACTATCAACAACAACACCTTATGGAGGAACACTTTTGATAGTGCAACATAGAACTCTTTCATGAATTGTTTTTACCATATTGAACCCCGTTTGTAGGATCTCTATTAATAGTGGATTGAGTTCCCATCATGAAAAATTCTGCAGATGGAATAAGTCCATCTCCCTCGATGTTTCATAGACTAACTTTTTATGTAATCCTTTAGTTAAGGGATCAGCTAGGTTAAACATGGTTTTTACAAACTCTAAGTTTACCACCCCTGAACTAATCTGCTCACGCACGATGTTGTGCCTTAGACGGATGTGCCGGCTCTTCCCATTATAGATTTTGTTCCTTGCACGTGCGATCGCAGCCTGAGAATCACAATAAATAGATACAGAAGGCATGAGTTTAGACCACAAAGGAATATCAACAAGTAAATTCATTAACCACTCAGCTTCTGTACTTGTAATTCTAATGCAATAAATTTAGATTCTATGGTTGATTTAGCACTGCATGTGTTATGCCCCGCACCCTCCGTAGAATACCTAAAAGATAAAGGAGGAATTAAATGATATTAATGACGGTCAACAGAAATGAATTACGAATTAAGTAATAGAATTAATTGGAATTAATTGAGGGGATTAAATTTTAGAATTGATTACTATTTAATTAAGAATTGAATATTAGGAATTATCCTTTAAGATAAATAAGAAAATAGGATATAATTTAGAAACTCCAAATCTTTCCCTTCCCATATAAAACTGACAAAGCGTCAGTTTCTTTATTTTACAGAAACTGTCGACGCTTCTCCATCCCAAGCCCTAGCCGTTTTCTTCAATGAGTAGGAGAGGAAGACATCCTCCAGGAATTGACCTAACCTTTGTTCGTTTTCTAATCCGTCTCCGAGTAATCAAATGTAAGTAATCTACTTATAAGTTCTTACGATTTGCGAAGGAAAATGGCCTATTTTGATATCAAATTGGATCACCATGCAGTAGTTTCTTTTCGTGAATTCTATATGTGATCTAAGTGTTTTGGTGTTGATGATTTGGCCATTATACATTGAAAATCATTGCGTTATTGATTACTTGAGATCCTGCAAATCCCTACCCCGTAAACCCTTTTTGATGTGCCTTCATTGTTGGATAGGGTTTGGGAGTGGAAAAAGGTGAGATCTTTTGGGTTCGTTGTGAGGAACGATGTGCGTTTAGGCTTGAACGTGTGATGGGTTTTGAGAAGGTTTTGCGTTGATGAATTAAGCATGGATTGCTAGTGTGGTTAGGCTTGGAATGATGGGAAGAAAATTGGGGAAACGTTGGTTGAAGGTCTGCATTTTCTGCAGAAGTTCGCAGAAGAAATTCTGGAGAAACGCTGGCATCGATCGATCGATGTCAGAGATCGATGTCCTCTGATGGACATCGATCGATCGATGTTGAGGAAAGCTGAGAGATCGATGTCCTCTGACGGACATCGATCGATCGATGTAGAGGAAGGTTAAGAGATCGATGTCCATTGACGGACATCGATCGATCGATGTAGATGAGGGTTGAGAGATCGATGTCCACTGACAGACATCGATCGATCGATGTAGGAGAGGCTGAGAGATCGATGTTCTCTGATGGACATCGATCGATCGATATGAGGGTATGATGTCACATCGATCGATCGATGTGAGGGGATGATGTCCACCAGTTTTGTGGGAAAATAGGGGAAGAAAGAGGGAAGCTAGGGGACTCTTTGGGTGACCTTAGAGACTTCTTAGGACCTGATTGAAGGTAGTCTAAGTCTTGGGAATATGACTTAGGATGGTGAATCAAATTGGTGAATATGAAGGGTATTTGAATCGGGTTTCAACGTGGATGACCTAAGAGGGTTAGGAAATGAACGTACGAGGTGTTTTAAGGTTCAATGAAGGAAAGGTAGGGGTACTCGCATTGGTTTGTGAATTTGAGAATCAAGGTTAAGTGTTGATGACCTAGTTGAAGCATAAGCATTGATGTGTAAGTTAGGGAAATCTTGTGTTGTTGCTTGTTACTTGCACATATGAACATGAACTGAGTATGTGAACGAAGAATGTGATTGAAATGAGGAGTCTTGCATCATGGCACTTGCATTTGCATATTGTTTTGAAAAAGAGCTGTGCTTCGGTACAGGTTTGCGAAGGTGACCTGTAATGTTAATCGGGATGGAAATTTAAGCTGAGGTGCATTACAGGGCACAAAGTGTCTGTAACGTTAACCGGGATGGAAATATAAGCCGGGGTGCGTTACAGGGTATAAAGTCCTCTGCAATGTTAATCGGGATGGAAATATAAGCCAAGGTGCATTGCAAAGTATAACGAGGTCTGTGATGTTAATCGGGATGGAAATATAAGCCAAGGTGCATCATAGGGTATAAAGTTGTCTGTAACGTTAACCGAAATGGAAATATAAGCCGGGGTGCGTTACAGGGTATAAAGTTACGAGACCGGACATTATGACATGCATTGCACTGTTTTGAAAAGAAATGGCTCATGCATTTGTGACTGTGTAGTGTAGTGCATATTTTGTCATGCATCATGTGAGTCAGTTGGGTTAATTGGTATGCGACTTGAATGATTGTTAATTGTTAGTGGTTATGGATTACTGTTTTGTGTTCTTGTACTGTTAAATCTATGCTTTTGAAAGTATACAAGACATGTGTCCCATTACCCCCTTGAATTACTTATTACTCATGTCTTGCCGTGTGTTGATCACGTATGTCTTATAAGCGGGTTACTTGCTAGCGTTTTTCGCTAAGGGTACTACCTCTGTCATTGCAGATGAGCCTAGCTACGATATGATATTCATAGAAGACGATGGCGAGTGGGCTGAATGGGATACATAGAGACATTCTGGGAGATAGTTGAGACAGTTGTTATTTATTTCAGATCTTACATGCACTTGAGGATTTAGTTTGTTATTACTGTGACCACACTTTGAGATATTATTATCATTTGATGTATGAATTTGATGGTTGAGATTCGTTAGATACATGTTTCCGCACTTATTTCTCTTACGTCAGTGATGATGTGTATTCGAGAGATGAGACGTCTTGTAGTCTTCTCAGTAATCTACGACGGGTGCACCGGTTCGGATTCCGCTGTCCGGGTCAGGGCGCTACAGGTGGTATCAGAGCCTAGGCTTCAGATCTACCTCGGAGACCTAGGTTATGACATGTAGAGTCTTAAGCTATGATCTTGACTCTAAGTTGATCCTTAAGTCTAAGTATGTAATCTTAGATCTAAGTCTGATTGGGATGGGGGTGTGTGCGAGTGCGATAAAATGTAATCAACAAATGTTATGAATTCTGCCTTGTACAACATTATGGACCTCAAGTACTTATTTTCGGAACTGCTAGATACTAATAAGCGTGATCTTGCAGAAAATGCCTCCTAGACGTGACAATCAAGGAAACGGTGGCAATGGAGACAATAACCCTCCACCACCACCACCTCCAGTCTTAGTACCCCAGGCGCTGATTGATGTTATCACAGTGATAGCACAAGGAGTTGCGCAACAGCAGCAACAACCCCCTCCTCCACCACCTCCCCAGCACGGTATCAGGTATTACATTGGGGAGATGCGGAAGATGCATGCCCCCACGTTTGAAGGGACCACTGATCCAGAGGTGGCTGGATTTTGGAAGGATGATATTGAGAAATACTTCAGGCTGGTGCAAGTGCCTGAGCAACTGAAGGTAGACGTGACCACACCGTTGCTGATCGGCAGGGCCAATGCCTGGTGGAATGGCATTCTGCCCAAGATGACTCCTCCTATCCAGTGGAGCCAGTTTGTGCAGGCCTACAAGGATTACTATGTACCGGAGACTGCCGTTTTAGAGAAGATGAGGCAGTTTGACAAGTTTGAACAAGGGAGGATGTCTGTTTCCGATTACGCTGATAGGTTCCATGCCTTAGGCAAATTCACACCCATGGTATTGGAAAACAACAGGATGAAAATGATGAAGTTTGAAGAAGGTCTGAACCCCCGCATACGGACGGCCATAGCGGGGTCGAGTTTGAAAACTTTTGAGGAGATGCTGGATGCATGTTACCGAGTGGAGAGTGACATGCGACGGTCACAGACCACAGAGGCTCGTGAAGAATCGAGCAAGAGGCCAAGTGAAGAGCAAAATGGAGGTAGACCCGGACGTTGGGTCAAGATTCCTAGAAAGGGGCAAGCGGGGCCAGATCAGAGGGCACCGCAGCAGAACCGGCCTGATCGTCAAGCACCCGGAGTATGCCCACACTTCCAGAAGAGGCACGTGGGTGAATGTTGGAAAATAACAGGAGCGTGTTTCAAATGTGGAAAGGCAGGCCATAGGATCAAAGATTGCCCCGAATGGAACCCTAAGCCTCAAGCAGAAGCAGGGCTAGCCCAGCAGCAGAGAGGCAAGCCCAATGCGAGAGTCCACGCGATGACGGACGCCGAAGTCCAGGAGGACGCCAACATTCTGACAGGTACGACTTAAGTTCAATAATAGTAGCTTAAGCTGAATTTTAGTCTTTTAAGTTGATGATTAAATGTGTTTTATGTGAAAACCTTTATGTATTACACTTTTGTGCTTAGGTGTGATCCTAGTTAATAAAGTACCTGCAAACGTATTGTTTGATAGCGGAGCTAGTCACTCTTTCATCTCTAAGCGATTCGCCAAAGGACTCGACTGCTTACCCGAATGGCTTGAGAACCCCTTCAGGGTGCAAGCAGCCGGCGAGCAAGTACTGGTTTCCCACCACCAGTACAAAGATTGTGAATTGGAGTTAGACGGAAAGGTGTTTTTTGTGACATTAGTCCCAATTCCGATGAAGGATTTTGATGTAATATTTGGCATGGATTGGCTGACCAAGAATCATGCCAACATTGACTGTAAACTCAAACAAGTGACCGTTAAGGACCCTGAGATGAATGAACTAACGGTGCAAGGAAACGTCAAGTTAACAAAAGCCCCAAAGAAGATATACTTGACGGCGATTAAGACCTTTAAAGCCTTACAGAAAGGAGCAGAGGGATTCATGGTGTACGCAGTAGATGCGAAGCAGGAAGTTCCCTCTATAGATCAGATATTTCCGGATGACCTACCGGGAGTGCCGCCATCGAGGGAAGTGGAGTTTGAAATTAATTTGATACCCGGAGCCGAGCAAATATCTAAGGCACCCTATAGAATGGCTCCAGCCGAACTTAAGGAGCTTAAAGGACAACTTCAAGAGCTATTAGACAAGAAATTGATTCGCCCCAGTGTATCCCCTTGGGGAGCTCCAGTTCTATTTACTTCCTATAGTAGCCTGCCAAGCCTAGGAAGCTTCTTACTTCAGTCACGTTTGTAGGTCTTGGCCATTCCGTGATAGCTTCTATCTTTTTAGGATCCACAGAAATCCCGTCTTCCAAAATCACGTGACCGAGAAAGGCTACACTTCTTAACCAGAATTCGCACTTGCTGAATTTGGCATAAAGCTTTTGTTGCCTCAAAATTTTCAACACCACTCTTAAGTGTTCAGCATGAGCTTGCTCATCGGGGGAATAGACCAAAATGTCGTCAATGAACACCACCACAAATTGATCTAACTGTTCTCGGAACACGGTATTCATCAAGTCCATAAAAGCTGCTGGGGCATTAGTTAGTCCAAAAGGCATCACCAAAAATTCATAATGCCCGTATCGAGTCCAGAAAGCGATCTTAGGTACGTCTCCGGCTTTCACAAGCAGCTGATGATACCCCTGACGAAGGTCAATCTTTGAAAACCAGCGAGCTCCCTTAAGCTGATCAAATAAATCCTCAATCCTTGGCAAGAGATATTTGTTCTTGATGGTAATCTTGTTCAGTTCTCGGTAATCAATGCACAACCTTATACTGCCATCTTCTCAACGATAGCAGTTCCATTGAGTCGACTTACGCAGAAGAAGACAAAGTTCGAATGGACGGCTGAATGCGAGCAGAGCTTTACTGAGCTCAAGAAGAGATTGACCACAGCCCCGATGTTGGCACAACCCTCCGGCACCGATGGTTTTGTGATCTATAGTGACGCGTCCAAGAAAGGACTAGGTATGTACATCATTACAATTAATGCATTGTATATACATATGCTAGTCTTAAATTAGCTTTTTGTTTATAGGTTGTGTTTTGATGCAAAATGAACGAGTTATTTCGTACGCGTCAAGACAATTGAAACCATATGAGCAGAATTACCCGACGCATGACTTGGAACTCGCAGCTGTGGTATTTGCTCTTAAGATATGGAGACATTATCTATATGGAGAGAAATGTGCCGTGTTCACTGATCATAAGAGCTTGAAGTACCTATTCTCGCAGAAAGAGCTAAATATGCGACAGAGAAGATGGTTGGAGTTACTTAAGGATTATGATTTAACCATCAACTACCATCCGGGTAAGGCCAACAGAGTGGCGGACGCATTGAGCAGAAAGTCTAGCCACGCGAGACAGTCTCCGTTAGAAAGAGAAATCGAGGAGTTTGACCTCGAAGTGGTGGACTCAGTGGCGAATGTCCTTACAGCGTTATCTATCAGCCCAGACTTGGTAGACAGAATTAAAGAAGCGCAGTATGAGGACCCAGCACTAAAGGAAATCCACGACAAGTGGTCCATGGGACCAGTAAAGGATTTCCAGTTGCGAGGAGATGGAAGTCTATGATTTCAGAATCGGTTATGCGTGCCAGGTAAAGACGAACTTCGAATGGAATTGCTCCAAGAAGCGCATAACTCAAGGATGTCTATCCACCCCGGGAGCACTAAGATGTACAAGGACCTCAAAAGAAATTATTGGTGGATAGGGATGAAAAGATCTATAGCGAAGTATGTTGAAAGTTGTTTGGTTTGCCAACAAGTCAAAGCTGAACATCAACGACCTGGTGGTTTAATGAAGCCACTAGAGATTCCAGAATGGAAGTGGGAACACGTGACTATGGACTTCGTGGTGGGATTACCCAAGACCAGAAATGGAAATGGGATGATTTGGGTGATTGTAGACCGTTTGACGAAGACAGGCCATTTCATAGCCATGCCACATGGTACCTCATATGAGAAATTATCCAACATATATGTGGATAACATTGTGAGCTTGCATGGGGTCCCCGTCAGCATTGTGTCGGATCGTGATCCTAAGTTCACTTCTAAGTTTGTAGGGCGTTTCAGAAGGCGATGGGTACCGAGCTAAGAATGAGTACCGCATACCACCCTCAAACGGATGGACAATCTGAGAAAACCATCCAAACCTTGGAGGATATGTTAAGAGCGTGCGTCTTGGATTTCAAAGGAAACTGGGACAGCATGCTGAAGTTGATGGAGTTTTCATACAATAACAGCTATCACAGTGCAATTGGCATGGAGCCATTTGAAGCCCTATATGGACGTAAGTGCAGGTCCTCGGTTTGTTGGGATGAAGTTGGAGAAAGGACAGTCACTACACCCGAGTTGGTTGAGCAAACAGTTGAACATGTGAAAGCGATAAGAGAGAAACTAAAAGTGGCTCAAGATCGTAATAAGAGTTAGGCCGATACCAAAAGATGACCCTTGGAGTTTGAGGAAGGCGAAAAGGTCTATCTACGAGTCTCACCGACTAAAGGAGTTGCAAGGTTTGAGATGAAAGGTAAGCTAAGCCCTCGATATATTGGTCCATACGAGGTACTTGGTAAAGTGAGTGAAAGAGCGTACAGATTAGCCTTACCTCCGAGTTTGTCGCAAATCCATAACGTATTTCATGTGTCTCAACTAAGGAAATACGTATCGGACCCGAGCCATATCCTTGAAGCTCAACCTTTGGATGTTAAAGAAGATGTCTCATATGAAGAACATCCAATAAAGATTGTGGATAGGAAGGATCAAGTCCTACGCAGACGCATCATTCCGTATGTCAAAGTTCAGTGGAGTAACCATACGGAGCGTGAAGCCACGTGGGAGCTTGAGGAGCAAATGAAGGAGCTATACCCACACCTTTTCCAATAAGGTACGCCAGTTTCGAGGACGAAACTTTTTGTAAGGGGGGTGGAATGTTATGCCCCGCACCCTCCGTAGAATAACTAAAAGATAAAGGAGGAATTAAATGATATTAATGACGGTCAACAGAAATGAATTACGAATTAAGTAATAGATTTAATTGGAATTAATTGAGGGGATTAAATTTTAGAATTGATTACTATTTAATTAAGAATTGAATATTAGGAATTATCCTTTAAGATAAATAAGAAAATAGGATATAATTTAGAAAATCCAAATCTTTCCCTTCCCATATAAAACTGACAAAGCGTCAGTTTCTTTATTTTACAGAAACTGTCGACGCTTCTCCATCCCAAGCCCTAGCCGTTTTCTTCAAGGAGTAGGAGAGGAAGACATCCTCCAGGAATTGACCTAACCTTTGTTCGTTTTCTAATCCGTCTCCGAGTAATCAAAGGCAAGTAATCTACTTATAACTTCTTACGATTTGCGAAGGAAAATGGCCTATTTTGATATTAAATTGGATCACCATGCAGTAGTTTATTTTTGTGAATTCTATATGTGATCTACGTATTTTGGTGTTGATGATTTGGCCATTATACGTGGAAAATCATTGTGTTGTTGATTACTTGAGATCCTGCAAATCCCTACCCCGTAAACCCTTTTTGATGTGCCTTCATTGTTGGATAGGGTTTGGGAGTGGAAAAAGGTGAGATCTTTTGGGTTCGTTGTGAGGAACGATGTGCGTTTAGGCTTGAACGTGTGACGGGTTTTGAGAAGGTTTTGCGTTGATGAATTAAGCATGGATAGCTAGTGTGGTTAGGCTTGGAATGATGGGAAGAAAATTGGGGAAACGTTGGTTGAAGGTCCGCATGTTCTGCAGAAGTTCGCAGAAGAAATTCTGGAGAAACGCTGACATCGATCGATCGATGTCAGATATCGATGTCCTCTGATGGACATCTATCGATCGATGTTGAGGAAAGCTGAGAGATTGATGTCCTGACGGACATCGATCGATCGATGTAGAGGAAGGTTGAGAGATCGATGTCCACTGACGGACATCGATCGATCGATGTAGATGAGGGTTGAGAGATCGATGTCCACTGACGGACATCGATCGATCGATGTAGGAGAGACTGAGAGATCGATGTTCTCTGATGGACATCGATCGATCGATGTAAGGGTATGATGTCACATCGATCGATCGATGTGAGGGGATGATGTCCACCAGTTTTGTGAGAAAATAGGGGAAGAAAGAGGGAAGCTAGGGGACTCTTTGGGTGACCTTAGAGACTTCTTAGGACCTGATTGAAGGTAGTCTAAGTCTTGGGGATATGACCTAGGATGGTGAATCAAATTGGTGAATGTGAAGGGTATTTGAATCGGGTTTCAACGTGGATGACCTAAGAGGGTTAGGAAATGAATGTACGAGGTGTTTTAAGGTTCAATGAAGGAAATGTAGGGGTACTCGCATTGGTTTGTGAATTTGAGAATCAAGGTTAAGTGTTGATGACCTAGTTGAAGCATAAGCATTGATGTGTAAGTTAGGGAAATCTTGTGTTGCTTGTTACTTGCACATATGAACATGAACTGAGTATGTGAACGAAGAATGTGATTGAAATGAGGAGTCTTGCATCATGGCACTTGCATTTGCATATTGTTTTGAAAAAGAGCTGTGCTTCGGTACAGGTTTGCGAAGGTGACCTGTAATGTTAATCGGGATAGAAATTTAAGCCGAGGTGCATTACAGGGCACAAAGTGTCTGTAACGTTAACCGGGATGGAAATATAAGCCGGGGTGCGTTACAGGGTATAAAGTCCTCTGCAATGTTAATCGGGATGGAAATATAAGCCGAGATGCATTGCAGAGTATAACGAGGTCTGTGATGTTAATCGGGATGGAAATATAAGCCGAGGTGCATCACAGGGTATAAAGTTGTCTGTAACGTTAACCGGGATGGAAATATAAGCCGGGGTGCGTTACAGGGTATAAAGTTACGAGACCGGACATTGTGACATGCATTGCACTGTTTTGAAAAGCAATGGCTCATGCATTTGTGACTGTGTAGTGTAGTGCATATTTTGTCATGCATCATGTGAGTCAGTTGGGTTAATTGGTATGCGACTTGAATGATTGTTAATTGTTAGTGGTTATGGATTACTATTTTGTGTTCTTGTACTGTAAAATCTATGCTTTTGAAAGTATACAAGACATGTGCCCCATTACCCCCTTGAATTACTTATTACTCATGTCTTGCCGTGTGTTGATCCCGTATGTCTTATAAGCGGGTTACTTGCTAGCGTTTTTCGCTAAGGGTACTACCTCTGTCATTGCAGATGAGCCTAGCTACGATATGATATTCATAGAAGACGATGGCGAGTGGGCTAAATGGGATACATAGAGACATTCTAGGAGATAGTTGAGACAGTTGTTATTTATTTCAGATCTTACATACACTTGAGGATTTAGTTTGTTATTACTGTGACCACCCTTTGAGATATTATTATTATTTGATGTATGAATTTTATGGTTGAGATTCGTTAGATACATGTTTCCGCACTTATTTCTCTTACGTCAGTGATGATGTGTATTCGAGAGATGAGACGTCTTGTAGTCTTCTCAGTAAGCTACGACGGGTGCACCGGTTCAGATTCCGCTGTCCGGGTCGGGGCGCTACAGCATGTTTGTTTACACGACTCCCAAGAGATAGCTCCACCACCCAATGTAAACACATATCCACTAGTGGAGTTTATCTCGTCATCGTCAGTCACCCAATTAGCATCACAATAACCTTCTAACACAGCGTGTGAACCACTAAACATGAGCCCTAAATTCATTGTACCTTTAAGATATCTCAACAACCGTCTTAATGCACACCAATGTTTTTCATTAGGATTATGATTATATCTTGCAAGTCTATTCACAGCATATGCAATGTCAGGCCTAGTGTAATTCATCAAATACATTACACTACCAATTATTCTAGCATACTCACATTGTGACACACTTTTCAAACATATTCTTAGTTAATGTCACATGCGCATCATAAGGATAACTAACTGGTATTACATCAAAATGATTAAACTTTTTCAATATCTTTTCCACATAATGTTCTTGAGAAAACAAATAACCCCCATATTTTTTCACTAACTTAAGACTAAGAATCAAGTCTGCCTTCCCCATGTCTTTCATGTCAAAAACGGAAGACAAGAATGATTTTGTGCCATTTACAACATTTATGTTGGTACCAAAAATTAACATATCATCAACATAAAGACAAATAATGACACCATCACAACCATTAAATTTAATAAACACACAACAGTCACTCTCATTTACTATATAACCATTTGATATCATGTGCATTATCAAATTTTTTGTGCCATTGTTTAGGTGCTTGCTTAAGACCAAACAAGGATTTCTTAAGCCTACACACTTTATGCTCTTGGCCTTTAACTATCATACCCTCCGGTTTTTTCATGTAAATTTCCTCTTCTAAGTCTCCATTTAAAAATGCTGTTTTACATCCATTTGGTGAATAACAAGCTTATAAATGGACGCAAGTGCTATTAATACTCTAATAGTAGTTATTCTAACAACCGGAGAATATGTAACCAAAGAAATCTATACCTAGTTGCTGTGTGAATCCTTTAGCGACAAGCCTAGCTTTAAACTTATCAATTGTTCCATCTGCCTTTAGTTTCTTCCTAAAGACCCACTTACAACTGATAGGTTTACATCCTCAAGGCAAGTCTACTAACTCCCAAGTGTTATTATTTAAAAAGGATTCAAGTTCGCTATTGATTGCTTCTTTCCAAAACTTAGAATCTATTGACTTAATATCATCTCCATAAGTTTTGTGATCATCTTCTAAAATGAACGCCGTTATGAAATCACTCTCAAATGACTTCTCAATTCTTTGCCTCTTACTTCTTCTAGGAAGTTCAGCCTCTGGTTGAACTATGGTCTTACTAGACTCGCCTACCTCAAACGCTGAAACTACTTCGGATTGTCTATTCATAGGAAAGATATGCTCAAAGAATTCGGCATCTTTAGATTCTAATATAGAATTATTATCTGTAGCCATGAATCTATATGCTGCGCTATTTTGAGCATATCCAATGAATACACAATCTCTTGTCTTTGACCCGACTTTACTTCTTTTAAAATCAGAAATGGCAACTTTGGCTAGACACCCTCACACTTTCAAATAACTCAAGTTGGGAGCATAGCCTTTCCTAACTCATAAGGAGTTTTGTCTAACTTCTTATGAGGTAGTCTATTCAAAATATGACATGCAGTCAATATTGTCTCACCCCACATGTTGTCCGGCAATCCTGAACTAACCAATATTGCATTCATCATATTTTTCAACGTCCTATTTTTCCTTTCGGCTACTCTGTTGGACTGAGGTGTGTGCGGAGGTGTGACTTCATGAATAATGTCATTTTCTTCACAAAAATTTTTGCAAAGAATCTGTACTATATTCACCACCTCTATCAGTCCTAAGCCTTTTGATCCTTAAGTCTAATTGATTTTCAACCTCACTCTTATAACTTATGAACTTAGACTCGGTCTCATCCTTATGACTTAATAGATATACCTTCGCATATCTAGAATAATCATCATTTTTTTTGTAAGTATAATAATCATCAATAAAAGTGACATAGTACCTTCTCCCACCTTTACTCATATGCTTCTTGAAATCACCTAAGTCACTATGGATCAAATCAAGTTTTTGAGAAACTCTATCTACTTTCTTAAATGGTTTCTTTTGATGTTTTACTTCAACATAATGTTCACACTTGTTAAAACTATTATTATCATAAGATATCACATTCATGTTTTTGAGTTTCTTTATTACTCCTATGTTTGCATGTCCTAGTCTAGCATGCCACATATCAAGAGAATCAGCAATATAAATGGAACTAGATGCATCTTTATTATTGCAACAACATACAGCATCAAGTACCAGCAGCCCCCCTTTACAGAATCCCTTGCCAATAAATTCCTCATTTCTAGACAAAACAAGTTTATCAGATTCTAAAACGAGTTTGATATTGGCCTTATTCAGCAACACTACAGAGATCAAGTTCCTACGCATGGCAGGAACGTGCAACACATTGCTTAATTCCAGTTTCTTTCCAGAAGTCAACTTGAGAAGCACCTTACCCTTTCCGAGGACTTGGGTACTATATGCATCTCCCAAGAAGACCTGTTCATAATTGTCTATTTCTTTATATTCAGAAAATAGGTCTTTACTGGTAGCAATAGTCTGGTAGCGCCTGTATCTACCACCCATTTCGTAGTGCCAACAAGGTTTACCTATGTTAGGACGACCGCTGCGATGATGTCGTCTGTCGTTCCTTTAGCCTCCACAAGGTTTGCCTGGTTGCTGGTTTGGCCCTTTCTCTTCCTATAGTTGACTGCTCGGTGTCCTGGCTTCCTGTCTCTTGGAAGGCTAAAAAGCAAAGCATTGTATCTAAATCCTCGTCTGAAGCAGAATATAGAGCACTAGCAATGATTACGTGTGAGATACAATGGCTTTTATACTTATTGGAATATTTAGGTGTGAAGCATCCTAGACCAGTTGAATTGTTCTGTGATAATAAAGGTGTCATCTATATTGTTAAAAACCCTGTGTTTTATGAGAGAACAAGGCATATTGAAATTGATTGTAAGAGAGAAGTATCAACAAGAAGTGATCCACCTTATGTCCGTTAAGTCAGAATTCCAGCTTGCAGATGTTTTTACAAAGGCTCTTGATTCAATAAGATTGCGAAATCTGACTTCTGCTATGCGGGTATGTAATAATTTCACTAGGTCAGGTTTAAAGGGGGCTATTACAAGAGGAATTGAAATAAAGATGCAGGAGGAAGCACATTATGGAGAAGGTGAGCGGTGATGCAGCAGTAATCGTTGGATGCATAATACAGTGAGGATCAGAATATAATGCGAGAGTGATTCAAAACATAGAAAATGACATTTATGCCCTTTTTGTATTGTACGAGGAGTCGCGGTTACTAAGTACATTCTTGTTATTTTGCAATGTAATTCTTCTTCTGAATTGTATAAAACGGGTCTGCACTAAGGCATTCAACCCGTGAGAAATTCTGAATACAATTGGTTCCATTTCTCTGAGGAAACTTGCTTCCATTTGTCTAGCTTTTCAGTTTTTGTTCTTATGTTTAGTTTCTATTGATTGGAGTGGTCATTTTGACATAAAACTTCAAACATCGAATATCTATCATAGTAAATCACAACAAACGTAGAAAACTTGAAACATCACTATAAATCAAAACAAACAAACAAAGAAAACTTCCTAAGCAAAAGCAAAATGCCCGCTACCATGCCTACATCTCATAAAAGAGCGTTACTGGTATATCAGGCTTCCACGTTTGCACAGGGTACAAGAAGGAGCTGGATCACTTCGCGATCTAATGTATAAATTCAAAGAGCGATTCATATGTCTATTTTTTCTTACTACGAGATTCTTCCGCCATAAGTAAAGATATTAGAGACACCATCTTCTTTTATTATAAAAGAAAAACAAACGAACAAACCAAAACGACGTGCCTCCATCAACCCTGTAAAATAGGGGTTCAGATCTGAGGAGGCTAAAAGTGAGACAATTTATGAGGCCTCCAATCACGCGTCGCCACGTGTAGAAAATCAGCTTTCTAAAAAATAAGTGCAACACCTCCTTCTTTAAAAAATGTTTTTGTACGCTTGGCGACTCGTGATTAGAGACCTCATAATTTATCTCATTTTTATCTTCCTCATATATGAACCGGTACCATAGATCTTTCCCAGCAAAAGGCTGATCACTTGTCGCTGAATTCAAATTTCTCGTACCTCATAAAACACCCACCAAGTTCAATCCTAACTCCAACACTTCTGGGGCATTTGTCATAAATATCTGAGAAGGCAGCTGCCATGCAAGAAGTGCAAGCTTGGCTACTTATATCTGTATTACAAGTCGCATACCCATAAGCTTTTGGATTACCACCGTAAGGCGACTGAGCGCGGCGGTGGAAGCCTGGACTTCCTGCCGCCTTATCCATTAAATCACCGAGCACATAGTTCACACTTTGAGCATAAGGATCGCTGATAGTGTATGTCGCTTTATTGCAAGCAACATAAACAAGGGTAGTGTCTAGATCTGCAGTATCTTTGGCCATGCAAAAATGGCCAAGAAATGAGGCAGCAAACACAATCACAAAGATGGTGATGATTACTTGCTTCGGAAGCATCTTCGTTAGAAAATCTCTCACTTTTTTCGCCACGATGAAGCTCTTTCCTTTTTGTATTTTGTTGATGATTGCCTTTATTTTGATCGGTCGCTTATATAGATTTTCAGTCCATCGATATGTTCGTCTTCTTTGGCAATGTTTCTTTTGGCTTCTGCGCACTACTTGGTCAAAGACCCTAAATGAAAAAAATTTATATTAAGTGTATATATTATTTATATAATATACATTGTATGTGCTGTTGGAATATGAAATGTTTTGATGATGTTTAAAAGATGTGGGTTAAAATGAAAATTCACACTTGGAGTTTGAAGCAAAATGAGAAAAACACACTGTGAAACATCAATCTCTCACTTGGATCGATTGATGTATACATAAGTCTCTCTGGAAGAGACATGGATTGATCCATGTTAAGATTGGTTGAGTTTGGAACCTTCTGTCCAACATCGATCTCTCAGACTGAGGAAATCGATCGATCGATGTCACTTCAGTCTCTCCCAAGAGAGACTTCGATCGATCGATGTCAAGCAGAAAAGTTTATGTCCAACATCGATCTCTCAGTCCATGGGACATCGATCGATCAATGTGACATCAGTCTCTCCAGAGGAGACTTTGATTGATCGATGTCAAGCAGTTTCAAAACTGCAGAGTTTCTGGAGGACATCGATCTCTCACCCCAGGCACTTCGATCGATCGATGTCCCCTAGAATTCAGAATTTTATGACCGTTGGAACAAAATCCAAGGGAGATTTAAAGTGTATTCTCTCTCCAATCTTGCTCAAATTTCTTGTGGACTTTACCTTGGTTTTTGTAATGCTTTCTACACTTTTGCAAACATGTTCAAGACATTCTAGAGTGGCTATGAAGCAAATTTCAAATTAAAGTGGCTAAATGTTACTTTCTCAATTTTTCAAGACTTGAGGATTGACTTGAAGGCATCGGTGAGGCTCCAAAAACGTGGTCAACATATTCTATAAGTAGAAGAAGCTTGGATGAGGCAAATACACACTTTCACCATCATCAAGTTTCATCATTCATTGTGGTATACTTCTCTCATATTTGTAAAAGTGTTTAAAGCTTGTTAAGCCTTTCTTTGTTCTTTATTGTTGTATATTAAGAGATTGAGAGTCTAACATAAGAGGGACCATAAATATTTGATCTCTTGCTTGTGTTTAGACTAGTGAGAAAGTGTGAACCTTAATATTTTCTTCAACCCACAGTGAGGAAGTTCTTGAGAGAACTTTGTTGAAGTTGTGAGGTAGCAAAAAATTGTTCTTGCTAGAGCTGTAGTTGTTGTAGTTGCACAAGTGTATTTTGTGCAAGAAGTTGTTGTTTTGGTTGCTTACACTAAGGTGTTAGTTTAAGTGTTGATGTGGTTGTTCTTATTAGCTTTAATGAGAAGAGTAGCTGTTGAAAATCTACTTTGGCAACAAAGTGGTAGTGGAGTAGAATCATTTACAATTCGAACCACTCTATAACCGGTGTACTTGTTCATTGCCTCTCATCTTCCATTCTTGATTTGATTTTGAATTTCATTTGAGTTGAGCAACAAAAGAAAATTCTGCAAAATTGCCCAACACTCTATTCACCCCCCCTCTAGAGTGTGTTACGGACCCAACAATTGGTATCAGGGCCTAACCTTGATTACTTGGCCAATCTTTGCAAGTAGCAAGGTTAAAGATCATGGCAATGACAACCTCTTCATCCTACAACTCAACTTTCAAGCCAACTGCACTATTCTCAGGATCAAGAACTAAAGCTCCTATGTTTGATGCCCAAAACTATTCTTTGTGAAAATTTCGAATGATCAATCATTTAAAAGGCTGTGGATTTGATATTTGGAGAGTCGTTGTCAAAGAAATCGAAATTCCTATGATTACCAACTCAAAAGGAGAATCAATGTTCAAAGATGAAGATAACTACACGATGAAGAAAAGATAAACCGCCATCAATGGCAAAACATTCAACATTCTTTCAAGTGCTCTTACCACCACCGAGCTCATAAGACTCCAAGGTCTTGAAACAGCCCATGAAGCATGGAAAAGGTTTGAAATGATACACGAAGGGACTGAGCAAGTAAGAATGGCCAAACGACTTATGCTCATGAAGGAATATGAAATGTTCGGGATGAAGAGCGGTGAAAAGATTGAGGAGACAATCGACTGATTCACACGAATAGTGAATCAACTTTCTATGGTGAACAAGAAAATCTCAAATGAAGATCTTGTCTCAAAACTCCTCAACTCTTTGCCAATAGAATGAACACCTAAAGTCACTGTCATCACCGAATCAAAAAATCTCAAGACTCTTATCCTTGATGAGCTATCTGTTAATCTTCTTACACATGAAATTCTTATTGATGAACAAAATAGGATGAACCCTATCAAGCTCACACAAACATCACACAAAAAATTGATGGTAGAGTCTGATGAATCGGATAAGGAAGTTTCTCTTTTAGTAAGAAAATTTAGAAGAATGACAACAAGAAATAAGGCTCAAGCAAGAAAGTTTTTTAAGAGACCACCCAAGGAAAAAGAAGCAAGTGAAAATTGCTTTAGGTGTGATCGACCCAGTCACTTTATTGCCGATTGCCACGTTAAGGAGCCATAAAAACAAGAAAAGAAGGCATTTTCCTCAAAAAAAAAAGAAAGCTCTTAATGCGGAGGTAACAACGTGGGATAATCTCCTTTCCGAATCCGAAGGAGAAGAAAGTCAACATCAATATATTGGACTTGTTGCAATAGTTGAAAATCCAAAGGCTCAACATACTTGTCTCATGGTAATTGAAGATGACCTTGAGGTAAATTCTAATCCTTCAAATTTACAAGATGAAATAGGGGACTTCCAAGATGATTTTGAAAAACTAAATTTAAAGTATAAACATTTGAAGAAAGAGTTCAAGAAGTGCATTTTAGAAAATAAGAGCTTGCATGATAAGAATATTTTGATGTTTCAAGATCATGACATCATACTCACCATGCATAAAACCGTAGCACTTGAAAATGTGGAAATTAGGAAAGAATGTGAGAGGCTAAGATTAGACTTGCAAAAACTAACCGATGGTAAAAATAATCTAGACAAACTACTTGGAAACCAAAGAGTAGGAAATGATAAATCCGGTCTAGGATTTAATCCATCACATTCCTCTATTAAGTCTAAGTCATTAAAGAAAAAGACAAATAAGAGAAAAACACAACATAACTCATCATCTTACAAACCAAGGTATGTACCCACTTGTTTTTATTGTAACAAAGTAGGACATGTGAAGAGTGCATGTAATGCTAGACTTGGTAGTTTGTATGTTTGGAAGCCTAATGGTCGCCAAGCTAACCCTAAAGGATCCATTCATTAAAAAAATACCAATGGATAAATCTCTTGTTTTTGTAGACTCTCAAAATAAATGGAGTAGCCAAAGAAGAAGGAACCAAATGGCTTATGGACAGCGGATGTTCAATGCACATGACCGGAGACAAAACGTTGTTCACCAAGCTCAAGCTCCAAGATGATGGAACGGTGCATTTTGGCAATGGGAGAGCCAAAATCCTTGGACATGGAGAAATTAGCAACTCTTCTTTTACTATTAATAATGTACTATATGTAGAAAGGCTTAATTATAATTTGATAAGTGTTAGCCAACTACGTGATGCTAATTTTCAAGTTGAATTTGTGAAAAGAAAATGCATTGTGAAAAAGAATGATAAGATTATTTTTGAGGCTATAAGGAAAAATGATGTTTATAAATTTAGCACACATGATTTGATATCACAAAATATTTCATGCCTAGTTGCCAAAAATGATTTGACTCAACTATGGCATAGACGACTTGGACATATTAGTTTCAAAAATTTCAAAGATATTTGCAAAAATGAAAAGGTCCAAGGTCTTTCAAAATTGAATTTCAAAAACCATGGCTTATGTGACACTTGTCAAAAGGCAAAGCTTGTTAAAACAAGCTTCAAGCCCAAAAGTGAAATATCCACCATCAAACATCTACAATTGCTTCATATGGATTTGTATGGGGATATTGGTACGGCAAGTCTAGGTGGAAAACATTACATCTTTGTGGTGGTAGACGACTTCTCTAGGTACACTTGGGTAATATTTTTAGCTAAAAAGAATGATGCATGCCAAGAATTTATAAAACTTTGTAAAAGATTAGAAAATCAAAAAGAAGGCATAATTAAGGAAGTTAGAAGTGATAAAGGTGGTGAGTTTGATGGTGAGTTTCAAGAATTTTATGTATCCAAAAGGTATGGACACAATTTCTCGGCTCCAAGAACTCTTCAACAAAATGGTGTTGCAGAAAAAAAAATAGAACACTTCAAGAAATGAGTAGAGCCATGCTCAATGAATTTGAGCTACCCAAGTATTTTTGGGTCGAAGCGATAAACACCGCTTGTCATGTAATTAATAGAGTTTACTTGAGACCATCTCTCAAAAAGGCTCCTTATGAGCTTTGGAAAGGTAGAGTACCAAATATTGGTTATTTCAAGGTATTTGATTGTAAGTGTTTTATACTTAACAGCAAAGATAACTTGGATAAACTCAATTTGAAAGCGGATGAAGGAATTTTTATGGGATATGCTCAAAATAGCAAGGCATTTAGAGTATATAACAAAAGGAGTATGAAAGTTGAAGAGTCTATACATGTCAAGTTTAGTGAACTCTTTGAGGACGAATCATATATAACTAATAATGATGATGAAGAAATAATTGAAGTAAGTCATATGGAAAAATTTGAGAATCCAAAAGGGAATATAAGTATAGGAAAGATCATCCTAAAGAATTAATATTAGGTGAAACTAGTCAAGGTGTAATGACTAGGAGGAAATTTAATGAATATGCTTTCATTTCACAAGTTGAGCCTAAAAACATATAAGATGCTATAAATGATGAAGATTAGGTATTAGCCATGCAAGAAGAGCTAAATCAATTTGAAAGAAGTGATGTTTGAGAATTAGTAGCTAAACCTAGTGATCACCCTATTATTGGCACTAAATGGGTATTTAGAAACAAATTGGATGATAAATGAAACATCACTAGAAACAAAGATAGATTGGTAGCTCAAAGGTATTGACAAGAAGAAGGCATAGACTATGATGAGACAATTGCCCCCTAGCTAGGTTAGAAGCTATTAGGATGCTATTAGCATACGCATGCTACAAGGATTTCAAATTATATCAAATGGATGTGAATTCCGCATTCTTGAATGGAATATTTCAAGAAGAGGTGTATGTTGCTCAACCACCGGGGTTTGAAAATCATGATTATCCAAATCATGTATTTAAACTCAAAAAGGCCCTTTATGGACTTAAACAAGCTCCTAGGGCATGGTATGAAAGGCTAAGTAACTTCCTAGTTGAAAATGAGTTTTCAAGAGGAAAAGTCGACACTACTCTTTTTATTAAAGAACAAGGAAACCATCAATTGCTTGTTCAAATTTATGTGGATGACATTATATTTGGTGCTACTAATGATTCTCTTTGTAAACATTTTGCCAAATTGATGGAAGGATAATTTGAGATGAGCATGATGGATGAACTCAATTACTTCCTTGGTCTTCAAATCAAGCAAACTCAAGATGGAGTATACATTTATCAAACAAAGTATACAAAGGATTTACTCAAGAAATACAAGTCTGAGGATGTAAGAAGTGTGAGCACAAGTACAGAGCTTGACAAAGATGAAAAAGGAAAAGCCGGTTGAGGTAACCAAATATAGGGGTATGATTGTTAGTTTACTTTATTTAACCACTAGTAGACCAGATATTTTGCATGTTGTGTGTTTATGTGCTAGATTTCAAAGTATGCCTAAGGAATCGCATCTAGTTGCCATTAAACGTATCTTTAGGTATTTGAAAGGAACCTTAAACTTTAGGTTGTTTTATCCCAAAAATGATTGTTTTGACTTAAGAGGGTATAATGACTCCGACTATGGTGAAAATCTAGTTGATAGAAAAAGCACCTTCGGAACATGCCAATTCCTTGGAGATCGCTTAGTTTCTTGGTTCTCCAAGAAACAAAATAGTGTGTCACTTTCAACGGCGAAATCTGAATATGTATCAGCCGCTTCATATTGTGCACAATTACTTTGAATGATTAACACATTAAATAATTACAATATTAAGTTTGACAAGGTATCCATCTTATGTGACAATGCATCAGCCATAAGTGTAGCACAAAACTCGGTTCACCATAGTAGGACAAAACATATTGAAGTGAGACATCTCTTCATACGGGATTGTATTCAAAAAAGATTAGTATGCATTGAATTTGTTACAACCAATGACCAACTAGCGGATATATTCACCAAATCCCTTCCTACTGAGACATTCGAGTCCATTAGAACAAGATTAGAGATGATAAACAATGTTTAGAGGGTTAAAATTGTAAATTTCAAAAATTAGCATACATGGATCGATCCATGTATTAAAAGGAGAGATCTATGTACGTCAATCTCTCATGCCGATCGATCGATGTTCGTCGATCGATCGACGTCATCGATTTCTGCACTTTTAATTTCAGTCAGAAACGCGTTTTCCTCATTTCCAAATTACACAAATCGATCGAAGCCCCATCAATTCTCAACGTCTTCTTCTCCAAACTTAACACCATCTCAGGTTCTTGCTATCCAACCTGAAATCCACCCTATTTCCACTTGATTCTTGCTTTCCATCATCAAATCTCTCTACCCTTCTCTAGAAAATTATTCTTCTCAAGCCCTAACTTTCTCAAATATGTCTTCAAGAAGTAAAAACACCACAAAAAGGCCAAGATCAACTAGGAGTGGAGAAGAAGGATCAAGCAATCCTCCCCATAGACAATCCTCTCAATCTCAAGCAAGAACTCAACCTAGAAGAAAGCAAACCATAGATTTTAGTCAAGCCAATGTATTGGCTGACTCCGAAGTGGATTAACCTTTGCCAACTTCCCTTGGATCAAGACTAAGGAAGCTAAGAACGCCTTGAACGAACCATATCCACCCGGACATATGAGGTAAATTACTAGACATTCTCAAATGTTATATGACAAATGGGATAGAGAAGAGAGGGCAACTATTCAACTCAAATTGCTTAGAATCAATGATATTATAAGAAATAATGAGTTAAGCCCCATCATTGAATGGTTGAATGTCCAACAATGGAGAAGTATTTGGCTTGAAAAAAAGATGGACAAAATGTCCACTAGGTATACTAGGCTATTCTATGCAAATTTGTGGGTTCAATATATTAATGATCTTCCTTTAGCTTTGCATACTATCATTGATGGAAATTATGTTGAATGGGATGTGAGAAATATTTGTGGGTTGATTGGAGTACCAAATGAAGGGATTTTTGAGTTTGATGTGTGGAAATGGGATACGGCACGTTGGAAAGTAACTGAGGATGAAGTGAAAACATTCCTAGGTTATCATCCCACTAAGAATACAAATGACATGCCCTTGGTATACCGCACCCTCCTCGCCATCGTTACATTTTGTATAAATGACAAGTCCACAAAAGGGCCTAGTAACTTGGATTTTTACATTGCCTACCGAATAGCCAACCGTGAGAAAGTTAATTTTGGAGAGCTTTTTATGAAAAATGTGATTGAGGCCGCAATGAAGCAAAACAAAGCTCTACTCTATAGTAATCTTATATATCGGATGCTTGTAAAATCAGGGATATATGTAGACGACACGGATCTTGACCAAATCACACGTAAGGATTTTTATGATAAGGTCAACATCCAACAAATACTAAAGGCTCGGAAAGAAGCAATGAAAGGACAGGCACAAGCAGAAGAAGTGGATGAAGACGTGGGAGCTCCGGATGAGGCACCTATTCCTGAACCCGACACTCAAGAAGAACCTAGTGGCTTGAGTTCCAATGTTCCGGAACTTCAAGCTCAAGTTACTAGCCTTCAACATGAGGTTGGTGACCTCCGAGGCAAGGTGACCTTGCACGAGTCAAGGTTGAACAAGCTCAAAGCAAAGATGAAGGCGTGCATCTCTGGAATCACATTTTTATCCGATGAAGACTAGGACTCTTATTTATAGCTCACTCCCCATTTATTCCCCATTTTTAGATTTTATCTAGCTTAAGTATTTGCTAAACATTGTTATGGTTTGAAGTTTAATGAAGTAGAATGTTTCTATCTAATCATTGTTTTTGATGCTTTCAAAAAGGGAGAGAAAGTGTGTGTGGCTTATGGCTTATTGAAAGTGTGTGTGGCTTATGGCTTATTGTTTATTGCTTGCTGACGGCTTTGATATTAATTTTGTTGATGGCCTGTGAAAAGAGAAAATTTGGTAGTCAATGCATGTTTGGTTAAGGGGGAGTCTTCTGGTGCATAATTGGTTAAAAGAAAGCATTTTGATATATTCATTAGATTTGGGAAGATCATGTTCACATGTGTTATTACGGAAAGTATTGAATGCATATACTAAGGGAGAGATTGAAAAATTTCAAAGTTTGAAACAACTAGCTAGTTCAAATGAAGCAAAAACATATTTTAAAATCTTGGTTTTGAAATCATCAAAAAGGGGAAGATTGTTGGAATATGAAATGTTTTGATGATGTTTAAAAGATATTTTGAATGGGTTAAAATGGAAATTCACATTCGGAGTTTGAAGCAAAATGAGAAAAACACACTGTGAGACATCAATCTCTCACTTGGATCGATTGATGTATACATCAGTCTCTCAGGAAGCGACATGGATCGATCCATGTTGAGATTGGTTGAGTTTGGAACCTTCTGTCCAATATCAATCTCTCAGACTGAGAACATCGATCGATCGATGTGGGAGAGACTTCGATCGATCGATGTCAGGCAGAAAAGTTTCTGTCCAACATCGATCTCTCAGTCCAGGGGACATCGATCGGTCGATGTGACATCAGTCTCTCCAGGGGAGACTTTGATCAATCGATGTCAAGCAGTTCAAAACTGCAGAGTTTCTGGAGGACATCGATCTCTCACCCCAGGCACTTCGATCGATCGATGTCCCCCAGAATTCAAAATTTTATGACCATTGGAACAAAATCCAAGGAAGATTTAAAGTGTATTCTCTCTCCAATCTTGCTCAAATTTCATGTGGACTTTACCTTGGTTTGTGTAATGCTTTCTACACTTTTGCAAACATGTTCAAGACATTCTAGAGTGGCTATGGAGCAAATTTCAAATTAAAGTGGCTAAGTGTTACTTTCTCAATTTTTCAAGACTTGGGGATTGACTTGAAGGCATCGGTGAGGCTCCAAAAACGTGGTCAACATATTCTATAAGTAGAAGAAGCTTGGATGATGCAAATACACACTTTCACCATCATCAAGCTTCATCATTCATTGTAGAATACTTCTCTCATATTTGTAAGAGTGCTTAAAGCTTGTTAAGCCTTTCTTTGTTCTTCATTGTTGTATATTGAGAGTCTAACACAAGAGGAACCATAGATATTTGATCTCTTGCTTGTGTTTAGACTGGTGAGAAAGTGTGAACCTTACTATTTTCTTCAACCCACTGTGAGGAAGTTCTTGAGAGAACTTTGTTGAAGTTGTGAGGTAGCAAGAAATTGTTCTTGCTAGAGCTGTAGTTGTTGTAGTTGTACAAGTGTATTTTGTGCAAGAAGTTGTTGTTGTGGTTGCTTACACTAAGGTGTTAGTGTAAGTGTTGATGTGGTTGTTCTTATTAGCTTTAATAAGAAGAGTAGCTGTTGAAAATCTACTTTCGCAACAAAGTGGTAGTGGAGTAGAATCATTTACGATTTGAACCACTCTATAAACGGTGTACTTGTTCATTGCCTCTCATTTCCCATTCTTGCTTTGATTTTGAATTTCATTTGAGTTGAGCAACAAAAGAAAATTCCGCAAAATTGTCCAACACTTTATTCACCCCCCTCTACAGTGTGTTACAGACCCAACATGTGCCTTTAAATATTTTCTTAATCAAACTGTCATGTTGTAGGAACATTTAATGATGAGGACAAAATCTAATCTTTTGAAAATGTCAAGTATAAATAACTCGGTTCGTAACTGTTGATATCAGTTGGTCCCAAAGGGTCAACATCGGCCACATTTAGACTAAGAACAGTCAAGTCAGCATGGCCGAAGGGATGCATGACGTCTCTTCGATGCCTACAAAGACCTTAAGACAACATCAATCAAACATCTCTTGGGACAACAAAGGTTAGTCACCTCAGTCTCAATTGACACTTCGGCCACAGTCTCCATTTGGCCGTAACCATTGACACAACATCGGGCGTAATGGACACTACGGCCCAAGCAACCACCTCGGCCATACCCAGCGGGTTGACCATTGTCACGGTGCCCATGGTATTTCACTTCTGCTCAGCCAAGAAGACACCTGCAAGAGCAAACACCTGCCAACGAGCAGCTTAGCCATGCAACTCAACACATGACGTCATGTGGCGGCCATGCACCACTAGGATATCGGTGGGACAAGACACTTGGCGCACCCCCACAACTTTTTAACATTCCTTGGATGCCAAATCATACAAAAGAAGCAAATGATATTTGAAAAATATATGTTCAATCAACCGAGCAAAAAACACACAAATGAGACATGTTTTTCTTATATTCTAGCATACAAATATATTTAAACTCATAACTGACTTAAGCATCAGAGAGTTTTTCCTAGAGCAACAACTCTGGGACTTTTAACATTGTTCATCTTGTGCAGAGCTTAGGTAACGGGATATCTAGCAACAAACAATATCTGTGCAAGGTTTTGACAACACTTTCTGTTATTCAAACCATCTCTAGTTCGGGTAAAAGTCCGACTTTGCCACTTAAGTTCAAATCATTGCAAGACTTGGCTCTGTCAATTTGATACTTATCTCTTTAGAAAAAGAATATCTCAATTCTTTTTTTTTAAGTAGTAAAAGTGACTCTATCAATCATAAGTCTAATACCTTAGACTCGAAGATACAAGACATTTTGAGTCCATATTCTAAACTATCTCGAAAGATACTCTCATATACCCTATCACCTCTCTGTATTGTCACTCTTGACATGTTCTAAACTATCTCAAAAGATACTCTCAGATACCCTAGCACCTTTGAGTCACAGGGGTTACCTTACAGAGCCTTAATTAGGAATTTTCTTTCAAGACCGTTATTATAGGTCAAAGTCCAATTCAAAAGATGTGTATCCATATCCGTCATTAATCTTACCGTAATCCAATTTCTTTAGATCACTTGGACCCGTATTCTTTCAACTCTTCCCGTTTCTAGCAGCAAGGAGACAAAAGAACCTTAGGCTATATGGTTATTAAGCAATTAAAAACCATCTCTTTACTTGTCCTGTACTTTCAAATTTTCCCATTTCTAGCAACAAGGATATAAAAGTACTAAGATGGAATAATGGACATGGGTTCTCAAAGCAACAGTATTATAACATAGACAATGACGTGGATGTCTTCAGGACATAGCTCATTTGATACTCACGTTGAGATTTGTTTTAATAAGTTAAGAGTTCGATTCTAGGAACACGCACAATGTGGGTGTTCCAATGATGTTAGGCCGAATGCCTAGTTTGCGGGAGACATCTTGTGTGGGTCATTGCGTAAGTTCTCAGCCTATATAGGAAGTCGATGAGCTTTTGATTTTCATCTTTCATAGTGCTCTTTGAGGCAAAGACGTTGGAGGCCTTTAAGACTATGGTATGGCCTTTGCTCCAAGACAATGACGTGGATTCATGCATGTGTCCTTGCATACAGGGCATGTCTTCGGTAACATGTAACTGCCCGAGGTCTGACACCCTTTCGAGACTATTCTTCCATGGCCGCACAGAATCCCATTACACTAGTTAAAAGACAAATGGAAGGATGTGTAGAGCCCAAGTTGGACGGACGAGATTGCTCGCTTCATCTAGACAAAAAAAAACGTTTTCGGTGTATTATGTTTTTGTTTTTGTATAGAATCCAGTAAGAAGGTGGATCGTATCGAAATCTGATGTATGCGACTATCTAGTATATACTTCTGATGTCATATAAGACATGTCTTCTTGTTGTACTATAACTTATAATACTTTAGAATATATGGATTTTGATTAATTGCTTATTTTAAAACCATCGCTTTGCTTGTCCTGTAGCAACTTAGACTATATGGCTCTTAATTGATTAAAAACCATGGCCTTGCTTGTCCAATACTTTTTAACTCTTCCCATTTCTAGCAACAAGGGGACACAAGTACCGGGACGGAAGTGTGGACCTAAGTTCTCAAAGCAACAATACTGTAAAATAAACAATGACGGATTCATACATGCATTTATGCATACAAGACATTTAAAATAAAATAAAATAGTGGTGCGTACACTTTAAATGAATATATATATATATATATATATATATATATATATATATATATAGAGAGAGAGAGAGAGAGAGTGTGTGTGTGGAGAATTTCAATGAAGATGCAAGTTTAGTGCATGTCTAAAAAAGAAAGAGTTAGTCTATAAAATTAAGAAGGAAAAAAACAGTTATACTAATTCATTTCTTTCTTTCCATGTTTTTATGTTTTCCCTCTAATAACACAAAAAATTATTTGTGGTGATAGAAAATATAAGTTTTACACAAACAAATTTTGGTTTCTTCCGCATAAACTGCAATACAGTTTTTGATTTCAAATTTTCATTCTCAAAGTTTATCAGGTACAAATTATGCACTATTGGTCTATTGCCAGCCATAATCAACTTAAATTTTTTTAAAAAATTTTGGGAGGTAAATAAAGGTCTCAAGTAAGTACTAGCATACAGGGTCTTTTATTATGATTTTTGCAATGGAATACGCAGATAAGATAGTAAAAATAAGCATTCCTTGTTTTTTTTTTTTTTTGGGTTTTACCAAGAGTTCCTTTTCTTGTGAAGTTCTTTTTCGTACCACTCTGGGAAGGGAATTTCTTAAGTCTTACATGTTAAACTTTGGCAACAAGAGTGGTAGAAACCATCAAGGAAAAGAGTAACCACGTTTTCCCCCTCTTTTTAATATTATTTTTTTACTGTATTTCAATAATGTTGAATTTTAAAAAAAAAAATCCCTACTCAAAAAGATGTAAAATGCTACCAAAACTCATCCCAGTCCAACTTAATCTTTCTGTCACGAAGATATGTAGAAAGTTTGTTGTGATAAAAAGGGAAGAACGTTACATATACACACAGATACGTATATATATATATATATATATATATATATATATATATATTATGTATATAACCTTATTTGCCTTACAGATTGTATGAAAATCCATTGTAATTACACTTATTTGTCTTGCATGTTATCTACTTCGGTCCAACCCTGTTCCAACGAACATCATATAATATCACAGTAATAATTCTCTCCGGAAATGAATTTATTATTTTGCTGAAAACCATATCTGGATTTGGAAAATAGATATATGAATGTCGGATAAAGTCTTATTTCAGGTAAGAAAACATTAATTCTTTATGTCACTATTTGAAAAAGATAAATATTTAGGTACGGCAAACAGATCGTATTTTGTATTTCGTGTTTTTTTGGGTTTCGAATATCAAAATGCCAAACTCATACCTGTCCCGGTTTCTTCGCATGTACGAAAATAAATACCCAAACCTATATATGTTAGGTTTCATTTCGTACATCAAGTTTACCCACAAACTTGACAAGTACAAATATTCAGGTCATGTTCGGACCATTTCGTGTATTTTTCAGATTTTTTCAGGTTTCATGTATTTAAACCGAGGAAGGAGGCGGAGGGAAACATGCGACGGCTGTTGAAGATGAAAGAGGCGACCGAGGAAGACAGAGAACAGCAGGCCAACGACTGTAAAAGATGGGAGCAGTGGAGGCGGAGACGGCAGATGTTAAAGACGTAAGAGAAGACGAGGCAGACGGAGGCCGATAGGAGACAGAGGGTGGCCGAGCAGAAACAGATAGTTTAAACTTCAGAGAAGAGAAAATGATGTAAGGTTAGGTTTTGATACCCTAGTAGGAGCGGCAGACGAGCAAAGAGTTACAGCTTAGGTTTTAAGATTTTCAATTTTATAGTTTTAACTTTAATAATTAATATTTGAAATATATGTTTAAATAAAATCTAGACATGACAGGTTTAAATGGATAAGTACCTAGACACGACTCGTACTTAGTAGATAAGTTTCAGGTCTTATTCGATTTATATACAAAATCCATCAAGACTACATTTATACATACAAAAAAACGCGTCAGATTCAGGTAGTGTGTTTTGTGTCTGAAATTTATGTCATGGATGACATATGAAGGGGAAAAGTTGATTATTTACCATATATATGTGAAATTATATCTTTTATGCATTTATCTCGCCGAAAAGCTATGCGTGGTGCCGATAAGCGGGCTCATCAAGCCTCACCACCCACCCCTGCTGTTACGTGTCACGCGGTGATGCGTGGGGTGGGGGATTCTAACCCAATAAGCTATGCGTTGATACTGACCAAATTTGATAAACAAATAAATACTTGTAGTTGCTTGTTAAAAAAAGAAAAGAAGTTGAACCTGTAGAAACTAGAAACAAGGTTATGCCGTCATGAACGAACATAAATAATATTAAAGGTTAAAAGATAGCCAATTGTCTAAATCAAATTAAAAAAAAATAAAGTCTTAAAAACACTATTGTTAAGAACCCTGTTTTAAGAACACAATTTTTGATGGATCGATTAATGAAATATTTCAAGAGAAAGAATTGACTGATCAATTCAAGAAAAAAAAACGTAACGTTCTTTATGCCTTTGTGCTTTATACCTTTTTGTTTTTCTTTTCTTCCTACTGGTCATGTAATAAGTTCTATGCCCTTCTTTCCTTACTGGTAATGTAATGAGTTTCCAAAATAGCACTAGTAAATTTCGAAACATACTCATAGTTTTACTGTCGTATAATTAGTTAGTTAACATGAAGTAATTAGCAGAAATATAAAATACATTAAATTTAGAATATGATCAAATAAAACAAAATAATTCATTAAATTAGATGCGCTTCTTATATTGCCAAGTAACAGTTGACCGACATAGTCAATTATCATTATAGACCATCAAAAAACAACATATATGTGTTGACTACATCCGACTCTCGATACCACACTATAATCAAAAACCTTTAAAAAAAAATAAGATAGTGTTTTTATTGTACAGAGTTCGATAACAACAAGACTCACCGATATCACTACTTATTTAAATGTACGTATATATCCCTGCTTATTTAAATGTATATATGCCATTATATGGACCTGGGTAGAACAACTTTTTTATTTTAGAATATGATAAAATAAAACAAATAACACACTAAATTAGTTGTGTTTTTATATTATGAAATAGCCGTTAATCGACACAGCTTAAACGTAATTTTTATTATTAATTATCGAAAAAACAGCTTTATGTTTTTAACACATAGATATATTTATATACATCTGACGCTGATGTACCCGTTATAAACGGAAGACTAAAAAAATAAGTTAATAGACTGTAAGAGAATAGGTTAATATTGATGTTGTGTAAAACAGCTTCATTTTTCATCCCTTTTCTTGCATGAGATACATTTTTTTAAGTAATTATCATTCTCCTTTTCCCAATCTCATTCCTCGAACTTTTCACGTCCATCATAGTCCAATTTGGAGCAAGGTCGAATGTGTTGGAAAAATACGTTAAAGTACTTTACCGTGTGCTCCAAACTTATATAGAACATATTTAAGGTTGTTTGGGAGATTGATATGATGTTTGGAACACTTCTAGCTTGAAATAGGTCACTTGGACCGATCCATGTTTAGACTGGATCGAACCAAGTGAAAGATAGAATAAAGTTGAGTGTTCTGGAGGACTTCGATCGATCTATGTAAGGGACACCGATCGATCGATGTGTTGTGTTGCAAATCCGAAAGCATTCTGTCCAGCATAGATCGATCACATCGATCGATCTATGTGACGTTGATCGATCGATGTGATCGATCGATGTAAGGTAGAATGAAATTTGAAGCTTTCTGTCCGACTTCGATCGATCACATCGATCGATCGAAGTGACATCGATCGATCAATGTGATCGATCGATGTACCAACGGACAGAACTTTTCACTTTGAGTTGCAGCTTTTGGTCTAAGGGTCATCTCTCTTCGCCTATGAACGGTAAACAACGGCCATAACTGGTAGAAAAACTATTGAAATGAGTTTCAAACATGGTTTTTATCACAATCTAAGGTCTATATATAGTGGATCTTGCTATCTTCAATAATACACAACATTCTTGCAAAATCTTAAAGAATTTCAGCAATCTTCTTCTATCTCTCTCCATTGTCTTTCTCTTCTACAACAAGTTCAATCTTCTTCTCCTAGAGCAAAGGAAAAGAAGAAAGCCGTTATATCTTAGGAAGCATTAGTCTCGTTGTCTATCTTGCTCGTTGGTAGAGGCTAAATTGCTTTAAGGACAGAGTTATCAAGAAACTCGTCTCGACTTTTGTTCGATTATCTTCTTGCTTGTTTGCTACATTTTCTAACAATCTTAAAGCAGTTTACGATGGCATCCAAGCAAGCTCTACCCGATATGTCAAAGATGGAGCCGTTTGATGGCAAATTTTATAAGAGATGGGCAGCCAAAGTGCTGTTCTTCTTGGAAATGCTCTCTGTTTCTTATGTACTCAAGATGGATAAACCAGATGATGAAACAGAGGCACACAAATATGATGCAGACAACACCACTTGCAGAGGCCACATACTACATTTCCTGGCCAACTCTCTATTTGACATTTATGTCAAATTCACGTCTACAAAAGAGATTTGGTCAGCATTAGAGAACAAGTATGGTGCTGAAGATGTGGGCAAGCGCAAGTACGTGGTAAGTGAATTCCTTAGATTCCAGATGGTTCATCATGTTCCAATAAATGATCAAATCCATCAATTCCAACAACTGCTGGATAATCTGGAACACGAAGGAATCAAGATTAATGAGACGTTCCAGGCAGCTGCGCTGTTAGAGAAACTTCCTCCTTCTTAGAGCAAATACAAAAAGAGAGGAAAGCATGATGACGCCAAGTTGTCTCTAGATGCGGTAATTAAATACATACACATAGAAGAGAACAACAAGCTGGATGACGAATCTCACCATGAGAATGGAGTCAAAGCTAATGTTGTGGAACATGCTGCGAAGAAGCCCAAGTTCCACAACAACAATGGCGGCTATAGCAGTGGAGGAAAAGATAAGAAAGTTGCTACGCAGGCCCAGAACAAGATGAAGGGAGTCTGCTGGGTGTGCGGGAAGCCGAGACACCGAGCAATCAACTGCAGGAAACGAAAAGGCCAGCCGAGCAACCAGACAAATCTAGGGGAGGCTAAAGGAGGAGTAGATGACATCATTGCAGCGGTCGTCTTAACGGAGGTAAACCTTGTTGGTGGCACAACGGAATTGGTGGTAGACACAGGTGCTACCAGACATATTGCTACCAGCAAAGACCTATTTTCTGAATACAAGGAAATAGGCAGTGATGAGCAAGTTTTCTTGGGAGATGCACATAGTACCCAAGTCCTCGGAAAGGGTAAGGTGCTTCTCAAGTTAACCTCTGGGAAGAGACTGGAGCTTAGCAATGTATTACATGTTCCTGCTATGCGTAGGAACTTGGTCTCCGGAGTGTTGATGAACAAGGCCAACATTAAACTTGTTTTAGAGTCTGATAAATTAGTCTTGTCTAGAAATGGTGAATTTGTTGGTAAAGGTTTTTGCAATGGAGATCTTCTTGTACTTGATGCTATTTGCTGCAATAATAAAGATGCATCTAGCTCTGTTTATTTTGCTGAGTCTCTTGATATGTGGCATGCTAGACTAGGACATGCAAATATAGGAGTGATAAAGAAACTCAAGAACATGAATGCGATTTCTTATGATGATGATAACTTTAATGAATGTGAACATTGTGTTGAAGCAAAACATCATAAGAAACCATTTAAGAAAGTTGATAGAGTTTCACAAAAACTTGGTCTAATTCATAGCGACTTAGGTGATTTTAAAAATCACATGAATAAAGGTGGTAAAAGGTATTATGTTACCTTTATCGACGATTACTCAAGATATGCAAAAGTATATTTATTAAGTCATAAGGATAAGGCCGAGTCTAAATTTATAAGTTATAAAAATGAGGTTGAAAATCAACTAGACGTAAAGATCAAAAGGCTTAGGACTCATAGGGGTGATGAATACTGTATAGACTCTTTGCAAAAGTTTTGTGAAGAGAATGGTATCATTCATGAAGTTACACATCCGTATACACCTCAATCTAATGGAGTAGCCGAAAGAAAGAATAGAACCCTGAAGAACATGATGAATGCCATGTTGGTTAGTTCAGGTTTGCCGGATAACTAGTGGGGGGAGACAATCTTGACTGCTTGTCACATTTTGAATAGGTTACCTCATAAGAAGTTAGATAAAACTCCTTATGAGTTGTGGAAAGGCTATGCTCCCAACTTAAATTACTTGAAAGTGTGGGGGTGTCTAGCCAAAGTCGGCATTCCTGATTTTAAGAAAAGTAAAATCGGGTCTAAGACAAGAGATTGTATATTCATCGGGTATGCTCAAAATAGTGCAGCATATAGATTTATGACTATAGAAAACAGTTCTATATTGGAATCAAAGGATGCTGAAGTGACATCGATCGATCAATGTGATCGATCGATATGCCAACGAACAGAACTTTTCGCTTTGAGTTGCAGCTTTTGGTCCAAGAGTCATCTCCCTTCGGCTATGAACGGTGAACAACGGCCATAACTGGTAGAAAAACTGTTGAAATGAGTTTCAAACATGGTTTTTATCACAATCCAAGGTCTCTATATAGTGGATCTTGCTATCTTCAATAATACACAACATTCTTGCAAAATCTTAAAGAATTTCAGCAATCTTCTTCTACCTCTATCCATTGTCTTTCTCTTCAACAAGTTCAATCTTCTTTTCCTGAAGCAAAGGAAAAGAAGAAAGCCGTTATATCATGAGAAACATTAGTCTCGTTGTCTACCTTACACGTTGATTACTCGTTGATAGAGGCTAAATTGCTTTAAAGACAGAGTTATCAAGAAACTCGTCTCGGCTTTTGTTAATATTGCTTGTTTGCTATATTTTCTAACAGAATGTACCAAACATTTGAAACTAGCAACCACTCCCTGTATCTCAAAAAAAAAAACGAAAAAAGGACAACTTTCTTTATCCTTTCCTAATTTTTATTCATCTCAATTAGAAAGGAACCTACATAACAACCGCCGGCGATATTGCCATAGGGATAACGGAAGAAGGTTTTGGCCGTGGGAAGGGAGGGCCGGGAGAAGGGAGGGCCGGGGGGCGGGGGGAGGGAGTGTAGGAAGAGGGCTAAAATGGGAACAAAAAAGAAAGACACTCGAGAAGTTAAACAAAAAATATACAATTTACATGTCATCCTTTTTGCCTTTGACAATCTTCTCCACAGCATCCTTAGCTTCCTGGGCAATGCTAATAACTCTAGGTTGCTTCTTGATTTTGTCCTCAGCCAGTTTAGGCACCGAAATCTTAATCACCCCATTATCAAGACTAGCTTTAATATTCTCCAAATCAGCATTAGCAGGCAACCTAAATTGCCTCCAGAACTTACCAGAAATCCTCTCAGCTCTGTGCCAATTCTCCCCTTCTTTTTCCTCTTCTTTTTTTCTCTCCCCACTAATTCTCAGCACTCTGTTCTCCTCTACCTCAATCTTCACCTCATCTTTCGTCATTCCCGGAACGTCCAATGTAATCACGTGCTCATTTGCAGTTTCCTTCCAATCCGCTCGAGCTAAGGCCAGATTCTCCAACCCTTTTGAAAGAGACAGAGGGGTTTCCTCCAAGATTTTGAAGGGATCATCAGGGAGATTTAGTGGAAAGAGAGAGTCCCATAAAGGACGTGTGTATGGTACTAATGCTTCGGCTTGTGGGATTTGCAAGAAAGGCAGAAATGCTGTTGCAATTACAAGAAAAGTAATGATGGAGCTGAATTTGAACATTTTTTATTCTTTCAACTACAAAGTATGATCGCTGTAAGATGTTGTGAGTGTTTTGAAATGTGAGATGATGATTTTTGCGTGTGCTCTTGCTGTGCCTGATCTGGTGAGTGAGAAATGGGACGGTGTGTGAATATATAGGGAAATGGGGTGAAGGATCTATGGGTTTCCAGATGCTTCGTTTGTTGAGATCTTTGCCGAAGTTTGCAGCTTTCAGGATGAACGTTAGTATATTTTCCACTCCGATAGAAGTTACATCTAGAACTTTCACGAGTCATCACGACCTTCCTCCATCATCATCGTCATTTCCAATGTAAAAAACATTTTCGTTGCACTAAACTCTTGCGTTTAAACAGTTTATAAAACTGAACAAGATCGTTTTGTGATATAACGTATGCAGCTTTAACCTACACTTTATGTAATAGGATGTTTACATTACTCGAACCAGTGACGTCAAAATCACATTACAACCACCTAATCAACTGATTCGAGATCCGTCCTCCATAATTTCCAAAACATTTCCATTATTCTTAGAGGAATCTTTCTATGTAAAAGAGAAGAAGATTTACCTAACTTCATCTATATATTAAAATACATACAAGTTAGTTTTTGGATCATTTATTATAAAAATCATATCAAGTATTGTATCGACTATTATTTCAAATAAAAGAAATACAACTAATTGAATAAGCCGGTTTGCTTTGTTTTTATCTTATTTTAAAGTTAAAAAAATTGCATCCATCACTAAAAATTGTCATGACTCCATAAAAAAGAGAAAAGGAATATTGATAGGTATTGGAAACTTATCACAGATAGGAGTCTGGGAAATAATATATGCACCAGTGTCAGATCAACAATTTAGAAACACAAATGAAACAAGCAGTTTATACATTAATCGAATTCTCGTTTTAGATTTTTTTGGTTTGGTTAAATAAAATTCCATATTATATTCCGCTCAAATCAAAAATATACAAAACAATCTTGCTGTATTGATGTTCCATTAATTAGCTTGTGATTATTCTTGATTTTCAAATAATTAATATGAATGTTAATTTACAGATATTTAAAGCTAATAAGCTTTTTAATGTGTAAAGTAATAAAGATGGTAAATTTTTTCTTAGGGAAGAAGTTACATTTGGAACTTTCACGAGTCACGACCTTCATCCGGGGAAAAAAAATTAAGAAAGAGAAGAATATAGATGGGTAAAGTGGAAAGTTTCTCAGGAAAGTGTGTGATATATATATATATATGTGTATATATGTATATATATATATATTTTAAAATTAGGAAGGGGAATCGAACTCGAGACCCCAGATTAGAATAAATACTACCCAACCACTATATATATATATATATATATATATATATATATATATATATATATATATATATATATATATATATATAAAACAGCTCTCAAATTCTTTTTGTTTTACCTCGTAGGGAGTGAGCGGAGGAGCCTAAAAAGCGAGCTCCATGTGTTATGTGGATTTTCCATTACCTATTATGTTTTGACTCACACATACGGAGTTTTGATGGTCTGGGTCTAACGAAAGAAACCACAATCAACGAAAATCCCTCAAATGTCATTTGAGAATACAAATTTTTGTTTCGCCAAAAAAGATGATTTTGATTAAAATCATTAGCAGCAATAAGAAAAGGATTCTACACACAACGTCGGATCTACATCACCATCATACCACTATTTTGATTTTAAAATTGCATAAATTAAAGAATTAATTCCCCAATCAAAGAAAGGGGTAAAAAAATAACCTAGAGCCAATAACGTATAATTAACCTTATTACCTTATCTACTTGACTAATTTAATTATTTTGCATAACGTTGTTTGGCTTCAGTTATAAATTGGTCAAACCAGTTATAATAATTTTTTAGGACATTGAAACGAGATTAGTAAAAAAAATCAAAGTTTAAAATAGTAATGTAGTAAATATGATTAGTTGCTCTACGACCAATCAAAGAATATATGTAGGTCTCATGTTTTTGGCAAATTGCCCTCTTACTTTACATGTAAATAAATCTTCCGTGACATCTGATACCACTAGTTGATACATGACATCTTATACCATTAGTTGATACATGACTAGCATAAAATTCCAGGTAAAAAATTAAAAAAAAAAACACAGAAAATGCTATTCTATTCTGGTAAAAGGAAAAAAAAAAAACCTATATATAACGCTTTTCTGTAAAAGTGTTGACTTTTTAAAATTAAACTATTGTCCATGTATGTTACCCCTGAATCTCATGTCCTTCACATCTGTTAATTACCGTTGTAGCATTCAGTTGGGAGGCATTTGGTATGAATTTGGATATTGGTATCGGATTCGGAATGATATGTGTTGGAATCGCAATGGATTTGAGTTGTAAACTCATATACATTGGTATAAAAGTTGGAATGAAAATCAGTATCATACATGTTGTGTGAAATTATTATCATACATGCTGTTTGAAATATATTTGAGAAGAAATGAGAATTAAAGAACAGGCACACATACTGTAGTGGCGTGATTGTAGCACGGTGGTGGCATGGTGGCGTTGGCGTGGTAGTGGGGTGGTGACACAGTGGCTATGCTGGGGTGGCGACAGGATGTGGTCGGGTAGCGGCACAATATTATGTGATGGTGGCACGCTGTGGAGTGCCAGAATGAAAAATGAAGTATCAAACTATAAGTTTTACACGCAAGTAAAACCTATAAATTAATTCTCATACCCATCAAACAAACACAAACTATATATCTATATATATATATATATCTATATATCTATATATATATATATAATTTCTTTAATATATATATATTTTTTAATTCCAAAATCCAACAATCAGGCGTCCTTTTTTCTTTTTTTTTACTTACCTATAGTGTTCTCTCATCTTAAAATATCACTGTTTTTAAATAGCGTATATGACTAGTAACTACGACAATCTCCCCATAATGATAAGACTCGTATCTTATCTTTGAGGCAAAATGTTGAATCTCAACCCAAAGGGTTCACACTGCCTCAGTCCTAAGGAGCTGCATTAAGGAGGTAAATTAGGAGCCCAGCGGACTCTTAGATTGGGTTAGATCTTACGCTGTTATCCACACAAGAGGTGTTCTCTCACAAACTAGGCATTTGGCCTAGCAGCAGAGGAACAACCACATTGTGCGTGTCTCTAGATTTGAACCCGTGATCTCTTTGTGACGATCTCCAATCCGAGTACCAACTGCACTATGCTCTTGGAGCAACTCGTATCTTATCTTGACCCATGTACTTTTCAATTGAAAGATTTTTTTTTAAATGTTGGGTTTTGAGGTAAGCCCATTATTTTTTTTTTTGAGATGTTGGGTTTTGAGGTAAGCCCATTATTTGTTCGAGACTGGGTTCTTAACTTTTTTTTTTAATGTTAACGAGGAATTTCAACACCTTTGTTCGAATTGTGCTAACTTATCTGCACCTGCTGAGAAATGAATGACAATTATTTGGTCACGTGAATGGTTACTTTTTTAAAATGCTTGTCATTGAAAAGATTCTTGAAATTATGTATAAGTTATAAATCCCCAAGTTATGTTCAAAATTCCCTTACGAGTTACCTTTCCGTTTTAAAACGGAAAAATGCTGTCATAGTTTTTTCTTTTTTTTTTCTGAAAAACTAAATGTAACAATATTTGTTGTTCTAAATATTCTTGCTCATGAATTATGTAACTTGATTTT
Source organism: Eustoma russellianum (assembly GCA_036186865.1). NCBI lineage: Eukaryota > Viridiplantae > Streptophyta > Magnoliopsida > Gentianales > Gentianaceae > Eustoma > Eustoma russellianum. The sequence goes on along the minus strand of AP025055.1, from coordinate 2,447,421 downwards.
TGTACTTATGATGGATCTATAAATTGCTTGCTAGAAAGATGATTGTGTTGGATTTACTTGCTCTTCCCGAAATTTATTCTTCTCACGCAAGAATGGATCGCCGGTCCCCATAGCATAATTCATTTGGTATTGAGATTGAGATTTGCTTCAAAAGATCAAGAGTTCGAATCCAGATACACGCACAGTATGGGTGTACCAGCTAGGCCAAAGGCATGGTATAAGAATTATCAAGCAAATGATATTTCATTCATATATTTTCATGCAGCCTTTACACTTGAATAAATAACCTCTTACAACAAGAGGTTGATATAAAGTCAAACAATGATACAACAAGAAGATATTAACAAATGTTTGTTACAACAACTAGCATTAGACTTGAGTTGTTAGGATTGGATAGAGCAGCTTGTTAGGGTTTGCTGGCAACCACCGTGCGGCTCAACCATGCAACTGCAGTGCCGAAAACCATGCAACAGAATAACCCACAACCGTAGGGTCCTACGGCTCTTTCTCCTTAACACGCCCCCGCAAGATGGCGGTTCCGTCGGAAAGGCCAATCTTGGATCGAAGTAGCAGAAAACGGTCTTTTGGTAGAGGTTTGGTGAGGGCATCCGCTAATTGATTTGTGTGGAAACATGCGATATAGTGAGTGGGCCAGCCGCTACTTTTTCCCGAACAAAATGATAATCAATTGCAAGATGCTTCATATGACTATGAAAGACAGGATTAGCACAAAGGTAAGTGGCACCTAAATTGTCACAGTAGATGGTGGGAGGCTGCGGCATGATGACGCCAAGCTCAGACAAAAGATTCGACACCCACGTAACCTCAGCAGCCGTCGAGGCAACCGCCAGATATTCAGCTTCCGTGGACGAACGAGCAATAGTATGCTGCTTCTTGGAGCACCATGAGATCGGGTTACCGCCAAGAAACAACACCAAGGCCGTAGTGGAGCGATAAGAATCTTGGTCACCCGCCCAGTCAGCGTCAGAATAAGCCCGAAGAAGAAAGGGCTGTTTGGAACGAAGTAATAAGCCATGATGTATGGTGTGTTTAAGATAACGAAGTAACCTTTTTGCGGCGGTCCAGTGCGTCTGAGTGGGAACATGCATGAACTGTGAAAGTTTGTTGACGGCAAAGGCGATATCCGAGCGAGTTAGCTGAAGATATTGAAGGGCTCCGATGAGGCTGCGAAACTGAGAGGCATCGGTGGCAGCAGTGCCGTCAGTGAGAGTGAGCCGACTAGTGGAGGACATGGGCGTGGCAGCATCTTTGACACCATCGAAACGAAATTTAGTAAGAAGATCTCGACTATATTTGTGCTGAGATAGGAAAAGACCATCGTTAGTAAAGACGGCCTCAATACCCAGAAAATAGCTGAGGGGGCCGAGATCTTTTAATGAAAAACGAGAACCCAAGGCTGCAACAAATTTACGAATAGCGGATGTACAATTGCCTGTAACAAGTAAGTCGTCAACATATACAAGAAAATAAATAAGTGTACGACCGCAACGATAGATGAATAATGATGTGTTAGACTTAGAGTTAGAAAAACCATTGTCCAGAAGGAACACTTTTAACTCAGTGTACCAAGCCTGAGGAGCTTGTTTGAGTCCATAGAGAGCGCGCTTTAAATGGCACACATGATGAGGAGCCGACGGGTCCACAAAATCTGGAGGTTGAGTCATATAAACATCTTCCGTTAGATGACCATTAAGAAACACATTGTTCACATCAAGATGTGAGATAGACCATCCATAAAATAGTGCAACAGATAAAACTAGACGGACGGTAGTAGGCTTTACAACGGGACTGAAGGTATCATGAAAATCTATCCCAGGACGCTGATGAAAACCTTTGGCCACTAGACGGGCTTTGTACCGAGCAATTGACCCATCAAGATTGCGCTTAATACGGAACACCCACTTACACCCAACAAGATTATGATGTGACGTGGGCGGAACAAGAACCCACGTGCCATTGCGCGCAAGCGCAGCAAGCTCGTCATCCATCGCAGCACACCAGTTGGGATCTTGAAGGGCCTGCTTAACTGAGGTAGGTTCAAGGGACGGGGAAAGAGGATGCTTAGTGGTATGAAATAAAGTGACATAATCGGGAAATTGCTTGGGACAGAAAATGTGATTGCGGGAGCGAGTAACGATTTGATGGGGAGGCAATGCTGGCAACCAAACGCACGCAGTGTATCATAATTAGGCTGCTTAGAGAAGAGGGACTCAAAGGGGGTTTTATGGTGGAGGAGCGGTGTAGGCATTCTGTTGATGAGGTACACAGCGGTAAGACAAGCATAAGACCAGAATGTCGCAGACAAGGCTGAATGATGGAGAAGAGCTAGTACAGTTTCGACAACATGACGATGTTTACGTTCAGCAGAGCCAACATGTTCGAGAGTATAAGGAGGAGAGACACAATGCTGAATGCCTTCTGACTCAAAAAAGTGTTTAAGCCCCTTATATTCAGTACCTCCATCTGTATACAGTGTGACAAGTGGGCGATGGAAAAAAATTTCAACCATGCGCTTGTACTTAGGAATGATATCGGAAACATCAGATTTGCGAGTCATTGGAAACAACCAAACATACTTCGTAAAATAATCAATGAAAAGAACATAATAGCGATAACCGTCAATAGACTCAACCGGGGATGGCCCCCACACATCTGAATAGACTAAGTCAAGCGGACAACGACTTTCAATTGACGATTTGTGAAACGGAAATTTGTGACTTTTATTACTAAGACATGATGCACAAAAAAACGTGGCATCCGCATGACTAGACAAAACAGTAAAATTATTATTCCGACTCAAAAACTGAAAAATGCGGGAGGAAGGATGACCAAGCCGATGATGCCAGATCAGAAGAGAGGACTTGGTGCTGATGTAAGCCAGCTTGGAAGAAGGCACGTCGGAGGCAGTTGCCGAAGGAACAGTTGTGTCGGCCTTGATAGGAGTGATGTCCCATTCGTACACATCACCCTTGTTCCGCCCGTGAGTGAGTCGTGCCCCTGTGTTGAGATCCTTGACAACAAACGAAAAAGGAAAAAATTCAATGGAGGTATTATTATGCTGACAAAACTTAGACACAGAGATTAAGTTTCGAGTTAGTGACGGCACATGTAGAACATCAGATAAAAGAAAAGACTTAGAAGGAGTAGAGAGAACAGAAGAATCAGTGTGTGTTATATTGAGGCCTGAACCATCGCCTAGAAGGACATCATCAGGACCCTCATATGAATGAGGATGAGCAAGATTGGTCAAGTCGTTGGTGACGTGATTTGAAGCCCCAGAATCTAAGACCCAGTTAGGCTTCAATACCCCTGATGTGGTGTGATGGAGTTCGGGTTGCTGCTGCAGAGAACATTTGAGAGAGTAAAACTGGCGTGCTGTATGTCCACGTTTAGAACAAAACTGACAAACCACTCCAGACTGACGCGAAGATCGCGAATTGGACATGGGCTGTCCTCCATTAAATGGCGGCCGTCCTCCATTAAATTGCAGCTGAGGATCTGCATTTGGCGGTGACTTGGAGGAACGGTTGCCTCCATACCGAAACATATTCTGAGAGGAGTTGCTGCCGTTTTGACCGCCTCCACGGGAACTCTTCAACTGGGTAGCATGAACAGTGATGCTGGATGCACTCCGAGATTCTTCACGCTTTAGAAAAGTTTCATGCTCCACTAATTTATCATGAAGCTCTTCGAAAGAAAAAGGAGTGTCGCGAGCCCGAATCGCAGCAGCAATTTCTTTAAAACTGCTGCCAAGTCCGTTAAGCGCAAATATGGTAAGATCATCGTCACTCAGATGAGCATCAGCAAGAGCCAATTCATCTGCAACTCCCTTGATCGTTTGAAGATAATCAGCAACTGTTTGGGTGTCACATGAGATATTTGTAAGCTTTTCTTTAAGATTCATTATACGAGACCGTGACTTGTTCGCAAACAATTTGTGAAGTTTGGTCCATGCATTATATGCAGTCGCCGACGTGGCTATCAAAGGAACTACGGGCTCATAAACTGAAGCAAGGATTGCATGCAGCAACATCTTATCCTCCCTTGTCCAGATAGCGAAATCCGGATTCGGGCTTGTAGTACCATCTTTGTCAACCGTGTGTTTAGGAGGGCACGGTTTGGTTTCATCAAGAAAATCCATAAGGTCATATCCATAAAGCAAGGCATCAAACTGAGCCTTCAATGAGGAAAAATTGTTTTTGTTTAATTTGAGAGGGAGTTGTGCTGCAACATTGATGGCGATGACTCCATCAAGGGAGCCACCTTTAGTTGCGGTGTTATCAGCCATGAGAGGCGCCGGGTTGAGCAAACGGGTAGGACCGGGTAGAACAACTCGTTGGAGCCTTTTAAGGCTCTGATACCATATAAGAATTATCAAGCAAATGATATTTCATTCATATATTTTCATGCAGCTTTTACACTTGAATAAATAACCTCTTACAACAAGAGGTTGATACAAAGTCAAACAATGATGCAACAAGAAGATATTAACAAATGTTTGTTACAACAACTAGCATTAGACTTGAGTTGTCAGGATTGGATAGAGCAGCTTGTTAGGGTTTGCTGGCAACCACCGTGCGGCTCAACCATGCAACTGCAGTACCGAAAACCATGCAACAGAATAACCCACAGCCGTAGGGTCCTACGGCTCTTTCTCCTTAACGCATGGTTTGCATAACACAGCTTATGTGTCATTGCGTAAGTCTTCACACAATTTAGGAAGATGCTAGACTTCTGATTCGCATTCTCTACAATACTCGATGGGACTGTTCCAGGCCAAGGGACGGATCGCCTGTTGGGTTTGGAAAATTCGCTGGAAATTCTACTGTACTTCCAGAAGAACAACTACTGTATATCCATGGAAGTCTTAGCCGTGCGATTAAGATGCTTGAAACAAATATCGTATAGATTGTATAGACTTGTCGTATAGGTTCGAGGTTGACGTATAGATTCGTGAGTTATCGTATATGTTTGATGATTATTACGTAGAGTTTTTTTAAATATCGTGTAAATTATTCAAATACCATTGTATAGGTTCATTAATTATTATTTAATTTTGTCAAATATTGTTTGGTGAAGGGATGTCATGGGGATAAGATCCCCTCACAGCAAGGGGGTGCGGTAACGCGTGACCGCGCGACACGTGGCAGCAAGAGGGGGTGATGAGGCTAGATGCAGGTGACCCTCATCTAGCCTTACCACCTCCTCTTGGTGCCACGTGTCGCGTGGTCACAAAAGGGGTGAGTAAAGTGGGGGTGAGGAGATCTCAACCCGCCATGGATCTCTCTTGTGGTTGGTGACACTTGAATGAGAGTCGGAGGATTGACGGTTTATTTAGGCATGTAGATAATAACTACTTTTACAGATGAATGTCATTATATCTTTTCTATAATAATAAAAATATATAGTTAAACCTAATAAAAGAACGCCTCAAAAAAGAACCTAAAAAAATGTACATACTGTTATGGATATACTGGAATCTCAAGGATAAACACGATATTGATATACATTGTAGAGATAGACATTATAGTAGATGTGGATATCCAAAGTATTTGAATCTCTCTTGTATATCAGATTAGATGTAGATATTCAAATGGGTTTGTCCAGGTTTATCTTCACTCCATTGAGTCCTATAAATAGGACCACATATCATATATGAAAGACACACCTTTGAGATACAAAGTTCTCTTGTTTCTCTTTTCTCTTTACTATACTTGCTTGAGTTTATAACACGTTATCAGCACGAATTGCTCAAAACTGCCGATCGCTCGCATGGAATGCAACGGCGGCGTTTCCCCTTGTTTTTCGGCCAATTTCAATCTCTGTTTCGATGCCGCTGCTCCACCGGAACATCCCTGCTTTTTATCAGCATGTAGTCTTCAATTTTGATCCTTGTAATAGGGGAAAATAGGCCGTCAGCAATTGGATTCCGGAAGAATTCTTGTCGAGGCATCATCTCTGGTACGAAATCATGGCTGCTTACTCAATTTCCTTCTTTTTATTCTGTTTTTCTTTTTCTTGAATAATGTCTTTCGCCTTAAAGCATTATATCAAGGCAGGCACCGTTAATTAAGAGGGGTGTTAAGAATGACTTTACGACGGTTTTACTTACGTACAAATATAATATTTGATATAACTGAAGTATATCAATGTCACTATTTATATTTGACATACTGAAGTATGAATAATTATCATGCCTGCAGCATAACATGAATAAATACGCTACATGCCCGAAGCATGAATAGTTGTTATGCCCGAAGCATAAATAGTTGTTATAAATAATTATCATGCCTGAAGCATGACATGACTAATCAATATGTCTGAAGCATTAATTGTTATCATGCTTGAAGCATGAATCGATTTATCATGCCCGAAGCATGAATCGTTTGACATGCCCGAAGCATGAATTGTTGTTATGCATGAAGCATAAATCGTTGTTATAAATAATTATCATGCCTGAAGCATGACATGACTAAGTAAACGACATGCCTGAAGCATGAAGCATGACATGACTAAATAACTTCTTATGCCCGAAGCATAAATTATTGTTATGAGTAATTGTCATGTCTGAAGCATTACATGACTAAATAACCAACATGCCCGAAGCATGAATAGTTTTATCATGCCCGAAGCATGAATCGTTTTATTATGCCCAAAGCATTAATTTCCCGAAACATTAATCATTTTATCATGCCTAAAGCATGAATTGTTAACATATCTAAATCATTAATTTTTATCATGCCCGAAGCATAAATTGTTAAGATGCCTGAAGCATTAATTGTTAACCTATTTTAAAATTGGGCCGAAGACCTGTTGTTGTGAAACTCATTGACATACTCACCTGTTTCCTGCCGAAAAAGAATCAAACAAATGTGCATAAGCCATACTGACAGGTGAAGCGTGTAAGACAAGTGAAGGGTTGTTTGGCCTTGAGTAGATTGGGAAACAGGGGGATCCTTCAGTTTGATAAAGGGACAATAGGGTAATAATGTGAAGGAGATGTTAAAAGACAAGTAAAATGGTATTAATATTACATGTCAACTAATAAAATGAAATGCGCACAAATATTTTGCAGCATATACAACATTTGTCCACCTATAGTAAACACATAAATATTTCAACAAGTACTTAGTGTATTAGGAATATGGAAGGCACTGACTACGTTCTATTTGGAAATTCACTTTCTGAGCCCTTTCTGTTATGCTGCCCAGTTAGAGTTCCTCTATAGTCATATTGCTTGGGCACATATATTGTTTTATGTCGCCCAACTGAATTGTTGTCTGAAGAATAATCTTTTGGTTATATCTTTTGTCTGGATCTCATTTTATGATGGGATATAATGTGTACGTGAATCATTGTTTGTTATACCAAGAGAATCTATTGTCAAAAATAACTGTAAAACAAGGATTATGACATGTGGATTTGATTATGGTGAAAATTGGGAAACCCTATGACGATTTACGGCAAAGATAGGAACTTCAAGCTTGTTTATTTGCTGCTAATGTAACGATACATCATATTTTGTGTATATTGAAAATTGGGAAACCCTATGACATTATTAAAACACTTCAGGCATATGACAATAACTGATTTTGTCGGTTTCAAGGAATTTGTTGGTACCTTATCACCAACACATAAATTTTGCTCTAACATAGAACCTTCGGATTTGCCTTTTCTTTTCACTGGTTGGTTCATGCCACTTGAAGGTATTGTAATTGCCGGCTGAAAATAGCATTGTGTGTCCAGCATTTTGACTTATTTTGTTGGAGACAAGTTAAACATTTTGTTGGGTATTTTTGTTAATGCGGTTTTGTCAGAAACATTTGTGGTGGCGAGATACAGGTCATTGAATAATTGACATGCCTGAGGCATGATTAATTCGACAAGTTTGAGGCATAATGTATCTGAACGATGAACAATTCAACATGCCTGAAGCATGATATGCTTGAAGCATGATTAATAGACATGCCCGAAACATGAATAGATGACATGCCCGCAGTATGAATAGTTGCCAAGAAAAATAAATGATTGATATACCCGCATTATTGATAGTTGAAATACCATAAGCATGTGAAATTCACACGCCAGAAGCATGTGTAATTCACACGTCAGAAGCGCGAATAGTTTAAATGCTAAAAGCACAAATAGTTCACATGCCGGAAGCTTGAGTAGTTAAAATGTCAAAAGCATGAGTATCGACATACCGGAAGCATAAGTAGTCGGCATGCCTGAAGCATAAATAATAGATATGCCGGAAACATGAGCAGTTGACATGCCGGAAGCATGAATAGTCAATATACTTGAAGCATGAATAGCGGATATATCTCAAGCACAAATCATTGTCATGCTTGAAACATGAGTAGTGGACATGTCCGAAGCCACAATTCTAATTTGCTTGTTGTAAGTTATTTCTCAATGACAGGTTATCAAGTTTGTTAATTGCTATGTTTTTGCAAAATCTCTGCGTTTATTTTGGTATTAACTCGTGGATAATGCATTAGTATTCTTGACTTTATAAATAAATTGTTATATGTATATGTATGTATGTGCCGACAGTATATTATATGTAAAAGTGACAAGGATTAATTGTTGAAAATATGTATACATATTTCGGGCCGACCTCCACCGCATGGAACCAAGGAAGTATAAATTTTGTTATTATTGGTGCATCCGATTGTTAGGTTGTGGTGTGTACATGAATAAATGCTACAGAATGAAAATGGTGAGGGTGGTGATGCTGTCGTTGGATATGTGTATATATGTGAATTGTGTTTTTCAAATGTATAAAGTAGTATTTTCTTTCATATGAAGTATATATGCATAAATATGTGGGTCAATTGTGTAAGAATATAAGAGATGAAATTTTACGTGTTGTAAAGATTAGGTACTGCCGAAAGTTTAATTTTGTCATATATACAGTTTTTTTATTACATTTTAGTACGATTTTTTTTATGATCTAATTTATTATGCCTGAAGCATATAACATTTAACTCAAACCTGTAGTTTCGAGTGAATATCTTGTTTTATCATATATTTTCCCTTTATACAACTAGTGCATTTTGCTTGGGCTGGTAACATTACATTGATTAATATATGAATAGTGTTTTCTGAAGAAACATCATTGAATATTTCTGAGTAGATATTCCAAAATTAATTTTGATATTAACATATCATCCAAGGTGAATGATATGGACATATGTCCAGGTGACAATGGAATGACACACAACGGGGTCCAGAAGAGTCTAATTGGCAAAAGCAAATGTTAGTACCAATTCGAGTACTACGGCACTGATTGAGGGCTCCAGAAGAGCAACCAATATCTTGACGGGTGCTACACATATATTGGTTAATATGGCATCATTTCCCACCAAGTCGAAAGAAAACTATTGAGTTTGACAGATATAAGCCTTAATTGCGTTCATAATGAACTATGAATGAGGGGAATATGAAATTTTTATAGACAATAATTCAAGCCAGAAGCTTGTTAAAGAAAAACTCCCAATTTTCTCATCTGGATTGTATTATGCGACTATACATCCATTCGAATGTGATATTGTGATGAACCAGAAGTTCGATAATAAATGTTATTTATGACATAATCGACTTGGTCACCCAAATAGAATAATGATACGTACAATTGTAAAACACTCACATGTGTACTCTTTATAGAACCAGAAGATTCTAGAAACTCTTTCATGAACGAAAAGATTACATTATCTCGTGATTTTGTGTGTGTTGCTTGTTCATGTGAGTTTACTTTCGAAAAGACTATTAGCTTTTGCCAAGCTTCTTGCTAAAATTATATGATTATCTGATTAAATTTATTAATTATTGATAATACATGTGAATTTATATCCCAAGCTTTCAATGATTATGGTATGTCTTGAGATTGGCATTGAGCATTCAGTTGCAAGTGTGCACACTTAAAATGGCCCAGCAGTGTCATTTATTAAACGTTTACAACTGATTGCTAGACGTTTGATTTTAAGGACCAATTTACCCACATGAGCTTGGGGACATGCAACTATACATGCATCAGCATTGATTTCGTGAGTTAGTTTTCCCGCCGTTAGGGGGAGAGAAAGTGTCGGTTCTTGAAGAACGGCGTGAAATTACATGGAACGTTCCTTCACTATCTCACCTTAACACACGAACAACTCAATGCGAGCAAGAAGTAAAATGATAACAAAATCCCACGTTTTGGCGATGAACACGCCGATTCGACTTGATGTCTCTGAAGGACATGATAATGGTATACCAAAAACAAGTCTAAAACGTGGACGCCCAGTTGGTGTAAAAGATAAAAGCCCTCGAAAGAGAGGGGTACAAATAATACTCCAGAAGAGAATACTCAACAAGAGATTATATGTTCACAACTTAAAAGCGCTATAGAAATAAGAACTGATCAGTCTAAAAATCAATAAACAAGTTGCTCCCGAAGAAGCAAGTGAACACAATTTTGAAAAGATCTCTTTGAATTGTAAGAGAAAATTGGGATAGAAAAATGATCATTATTTGTCATTATTGATTGAGGGATTGCATGTGAAGTTATCAGGATCCTGAACCAATGTTAACTGAAAAGTGTCGACACAGAAATCATTGGTCAAAATAGAAAGATGCAATCCAAACCCCTGAAGGAAAAGTCGCAAAGCATTTGGACCCGTAGTCCAAAACCCTTGAAGGGAAAGTCACATTCACAAATTATTTGACCTGCAGTCAAACCCCTGAAGGGATCAAACATATTAGATACAAATGGGGTTTTGTACGAAATGCAACGAGAAAAATGAGGTTGTGTGATACAAAGCACGTCTTGTTGCACAAGGTTTTTTCCAAAGACCTAGACTTGACTATGATGAAACATATTCCCCGATAATCGATGCCATATCATTACAATATTCAGTCAGTCTAGCAGTCACTTAAACCTTGATATGCGGTTAATGAATGAAGTTACCGCTTACTCATATGAATTATAAAACGATGATATAAAATCCCAGAAGGATTTAAATTGCCTGCAGCATGTAATCAGAGGATCAATGAACTATACTCAATCAAATTATAGAAATCATTATATAGATTTAAACAATCTGGCAAGATGTATATGTTGATGATCTAAATCTTGTTGGAACTCCTGAGGAGCTTACTAAAACCTCTAGTTGTATCACTAAAGAGTTTGAGATGAAAAACTTTGAGAAGATCAAATGTTCTCTCGACCTGTAGATCGAGCTTTGAGTAGTCATAGCGTGATACAATCGAAAGACTCATTTCGACCACCAGAAGATAACGAAGAATTATTAGGTCCTGAAGTACCATATCTTAGTGTTGTTGGTGTTTTAAAGTATCTTGCGAATTTTGATACCAATAGCATTTCAATGAATTTATTGAGAAAGTTTAGTTCAACACCAACACGAAGACATTGGAATGATGTCAAACATATTTTTATCTTCTTGAAACACCATACGAGTGTTTATACTACTCAAGGAAAGTATCTCCACAATTAGTGGATTATGCTGATGCTGGTTATCTATCTGACTCGCATAAGGAAAGACCACATGATGGATATGTTTTGATGCGGTCATATTACGGAGATGAATGAAACAAACAGTAACAACCATCTCTTCATCATTATAAGATTTTGACATTGCATGAAGCAAGCTATGAATACATTTGGTTGAGGTCGACGATTCAGCATATTGAAGACACCAACAACAATGTTTGAGGATCATGAAAGATGTATTGTTCAAGTTGAAAATGGCTACATCCAAGAAGAATGAAGCATATATCACCAAAGTTCTTGTACACTTATGACCTCGAGAAGAATGATGATACATCCAGCAGATACAATTAAGCCATAATTTTGTTGACTTATTCACGAAAGCACTACCAACGACTACATTTAAAGAGATGATCTACAACATTGGATTGCGTCGACTCAAAGATCTCTTGCCAGCATCAGGGGGAGTGTGATTACTACATGCACACTGTACTCTTTTTCCTTCGTCCAAGTTTTTTATCCCACAGGGTTTTTCTTGGCAAGGTTTTAACGAGGCAGTGTATCACACTTACCAATTATTGTGAATATGTACTCTTTTTCCTTCGACCAAGTTTTTATCCCACTGGGTTTTTCTTGGCAAGGTTTTAACGAGGCATATTCTATAAAGTTTGGATATCCAAGGGGGAGTGTTATGGATATACTGGAATCTCAAGGATAAACACGATATTGATATACATTGTAGAGATAGACATTATAGTAGATGTGGATATCCAAAGTATTTGAATCTCTCTTGTATATCAGATTAGATGTAGATATTCAAATGGGTTTGTCCAGGTTTATCTTCACTCCATTGAGTCCTATAAATAGGACCACATATCATATATGAAAGACACACCTTTGAGATACAAAGTTCTCTTGTTTCTCTTTTCTCTTTACTATACTTGCTTGAGTTTATAACACATACATCTATTTATGAATATGTTTATTCATCCTTATTAATAGTACACGGTATACGAAAATATACATTGATCACCCAGTCATTTCCTTAGAACAAAAGGCGAAATCTCTCGCCATATGCTTCACTGTCCCATTCCTAAAGAGTATTATAGAGGATGCAAATCAAGAACCTAGCGTCATCTTAAGTTGGGTGAGTACTTATCCTAAGAAGTATTGTGGATGATGCAAATCAAGAACCTAGTGCCCTATTAGGTCGGGTTAGGACTTACACAGTGAACCACACAAGGTGCCCCTACAAACTAACAGAAATGGAGCACTCACACTGTGTGTTTCTCTAGATTCGAACTCTTGAACTTCTTAGAGTAAATCTCAACCCCAATTATCAACTATACTATGCTCTGAAGCCCACCCAGTCATTTCCTACATATGCATTTCCTACATATGCATATAAATGTTTCATGTGTTAGAATATTGATGAAATCTAGTAATGTCTTTGGTTGTGATGTGTTTACAGTTTCGTTCTTTTGATTGGTCAGATATGTCTTGTTCTTTTGTAATACATAAGAATAAAGTATAATTCATAACACCGGCAACTGAATCATTATAAACCACTAGTATATTAATAAACCAAATAAATTATCAATATAATGCGTAGACATAAACCATTGAAATAAACCATTTTATTAAATAAACGCTACACTCATATAAGTCTGTACAGAAGAAATTTGGGAACAATATAACATTTTATAATAATAACATAAAAAACGTTTTCGGTGCATTAGGCTCCCGCATTTTGCATAGGGTCTGGAGAAGAGCCGGATTGCATTGAAATCTGATGTACGCAGCCTTATCCTGCCCTTTTTTGTGCAATAAGCTGTTTCAGCGGCTCGAACCTACAATATCAAGGTCACAAAACAAAAATATTATCAGTTGTTGTAAGGCCCGCTTTTATAATGATAACATAGAATTTTGATAAAAACAGAAATTTGATTATTTTCGTCCTTGCTCGTAGGCTTGTTATGTGCTAAACCATATCTAGGATGCAAAAGGTTGAATCCCGAATTCTGAGAGCTTTTTTCGTCTCGGTGTCATATAGCTTTATAGAAGATGTAAATCAAGTCATTTAACAAAGATTTGTGGAAGATACAGTATTTGATTCCCAAAAGATATCCAAACTAAAACATATTGTGTTATAAAGAGGTAACGTTAAAATCAAAACAAGCTTATTACGACTGCTGAGATTCGAAATTATAACCTTAAAATAGGATAATTACCTTTATTTCCCTTGTGGCTTGGCTAAAAAATTTTCTTGTGTTTTGAAAATAGACCTTTACCTTCCCTCTAGTTTGGGTTAAAGTGGTTTCCGGCCAACTCCGTCCAAACCATAGGGGGCTGTGTTGGCCGGAAACCACTTTAACCCAAACTAGAGGGGAGGTAAAAGTCTATTTAGCCAAACCACAGGGGAGGTAAAGGTAATTATCTTTTAAAAATATTGTCACAATTGATTTTTCAATATATCGTATTGTATTATTTTATAAAATAGAATAATAATAATAATACATGCATTATAATACCAATATACAAATGTTCATATATGATTACATGCGACTCTCTTATTTTCTTTTCATCAATATCAATGTGTACCAGAACAAATTTTACTACCACAATTTGATGACTCCTAGATGAAAAAATTCTAAGAATGTAGTCAAATTCAGAATGCACATTGTAAAACATTATGCAACAAAAATCCATAGGTCCACGACCCATGCAAAAAGCTCATAATTGGGTTGCCAACTCATGATGTGGTGGCATGCGCCCATTGGAAGGAATCAAATATTATGGACAGGAAGATGTACGATGATACATATACAACAGTGTTGCTATTCTATTCACGTGGCCATCACATTAGCTTTGTTTGATTGCTTCGTGTTGAGTTGACCACAAATCATACTACATACTCCATGAATTTCAGAAATACATGTTAATAATTTAACATGTAGAAATTACATATATAAAAAAATTAAAGTGAACAGAATAATAGATACACTGTCAATAGTTTATCAGACATGAAAGTGAACAATGATAATGGGACATTGACTAGAATTCTCCTAAAAAGCGGCTGATAATTGGTCTATAAAACGTCGTTCTCGCTGCACTAATCTTCCGCTTTTGCACAGGGTCTGGAGAAGGGCCGGATCGCTTCGCGATCTGATGTACGCAGTCTTACTCTATACTTTATGCAAGAGACTATTTCCGCAGCTCGAATCCGTGACCTCAATGTCACAAACGCAGGTTTAACCAATGGAGGGTAGCTAGGTTGAGAACAAAAAAAAAGTCGTGAAAAGTACCTTCTAAAGTGGAGGAGTTAGTGAGCAGTGGTTTTAAAAGTTAATAATTAGGGATAATTACATTTACCTCCCCTGTGGTTTGGCTAATTCGCCAAAAATTTTCCTGTGGTTTGGATAAATAGACTTTTACCTCCCCTCTAGTTTGGGTTAAAGTAGTTTCCGGCCAACACAGCCCCCTATGGTTCGGACGGAGTTGGTGGAAAACCACTTTAACCCAAACTAAAGGAGAGTTAAAGGTCTATTTTCAAAACACATGAAAATTTTTGGCGAATTAGTCAAACCACAGAGGAAGTAAAGATAATTATCCCCCTTAAAATCAAATATGTGATCCGAGGGTCCACTGTGTTACCCCTTCTGGGCGGGGTTTAGATTTTCTCACCCTAACTTTCCTCACCCACTTTGTGACCACGCGACACGTGGCAGCAAGGAGGGGTGATGAGGCTAGATGAAGGTGACCCTCATCTAGCTTCACCACCCTCTTTGCTGCCATGTGTCATACGGTCACGCGTCACTGCATCCCCTTGCGGTGAGGTGATCCTATCTCTTCTGGGCGTGCTAAGCTCTATATTTCTAGTGCACTAAATGCACAGATATGTTCCAAGTGGTAGTTATAGTGCATTAAAGATGGTACTTTGTCCTTCATACCTTCTTGCTCGTTGTCTGTTTGACAAATGTGATCAGATAAAGACAAAACCAAATTTACTAAAATCACGACTCTCATGACAATGTGCATCCATGTCACCCTAGTTTTCTCCAATCAATAGCCTCAGCTTATGCCAGAATAGCTATACGCATAGCTTATGTGTTGTCATTAGTTCTTTTTGTTGTTTCATTTACAAAACTCAGATTTATTAGAGAACGAAACTGACATTCTGTAAAGCACAAGGATGAGCCGAAGTGCCATCACAATGATAGGCCGAGATGAATGTCCGAGGTCATCCCAAGTATGAGCCGAAGTGCCATCATAGGGATGAGCCGAGATGAATGTCCGAGGTCATCCCAAGGATGAGCCGAAGTGCCATCACAGGGATGAGCTGAGATGAATGTCCGAGGTCATCCCAGTGATGAGCCGAAGTGACATCACAGGGATGAGCCGAGATGACATGCCGAGGTCATCCCAGTGATGAGCCGAAGTGCCATCACAGGGATGAGCCGAGATGACATGCCGAGGTCATCCCAGTGATGAGCCAAATTGCCATCACAGGGATGAGCCGAAATGACATGCCGATGTCATCCCAGTGATGAGCCAAATTGTCATCACAGGGATGAGCCGAGATGACATGCCGAGGTCATCCCAGTGATGAGCCAAAGTGCCATCACAGGGATGAGCCGAGATGACATGCCGAGGTCATCCCAGTGATGAGCCAAAGTGCCATCACAGGGATGAGCCGAGATGACATGCCGAGGTCATCCCAGTGATGAGCCAAAGTGCCATCACAGGGATGAGCCGAAATGACATACCGAGGTCATCCCAGTGATGAGGCAAAGCGCCATCACAGGGATGAGCCGAGATGACATGCCGAGGTCATCCCAGTGATGAGCAAAAGTGCCATCATAGGGATGAGCCGAGATGACATGCCGAGGTCATCCCAGTGATGAGCCAAAGTGCCATCACAGGGATGAGCCGAAATGACATGCCGAGGTCATCCCAGTGATGAGCCAAAGTGCCATCACAGGGATGAGCCGAGATGACATGCCGAGGTCATCCCAGTGATGAGCCAAAGTGCCATCACAGGGATGAGCCGAGATGACATGCCGAGGTCATCCCAGTGATGAGCCAAAGTGCCATCACAGGGATGAGCCGAAATGACATGCCAAGGTCATCCCAGTTATGAGCCAAAGTGCCATCATAGGGATGAGCCGAACCGATAGGCTCAACACAAAGATGAACTCAACATAGGGATGAGCTCAACATAGAGACCGAGGCGAGTCCAGGACTCTCTCCTTAAGACGAATTGCGTCGGTATACTGTGCCCAACCGAAAATTTGCAAACGTCTCCCAGGATACAACGGCTAACAGTTCATACGAGTGACACTACTACGTTAGAACTCCACGAACCTGACAAATGTTCTGACTTCCTCAATTGGATGAAATGTAGCAGTAGTGTATGCAGTATGCAGCAATGGATTATGCAGTAGGAAAGGAGAAGGAAAAATCTGTGTTTGCAGCAGCAGTGCACTGCCTCTATTTATAGAGGGAATTCTTGGAGGTTACGGCAACCCACGACCGCACTGATCGGCCAGTAACCCCACGTTCACCACGCACCCCACGACCGTCTCAGCTCGGCCACCCCACGACTGTCTCAGCTCGGCCATTATCCCACGACTGGGAACCAGTCAGTTGAAACTGTCAGCTCAATCTGAGCCGTTAGATCGTAGGATTAAATCATAACCGTAGGATCAAGTAAATTATTTTCTGGAAAAATTTAAAAGAAAATTTATCCAAAAAGATAAGAACCGGGCGGGCGAGCCACGAGCCACGAGCCCGAGCACGAGCCGAGCCGAGCCGGCCGGACGGGCGGGCGGGCGGCGCGCGCGTGTGCGCGCGTGTGGCACTTTCTAGGTCTTCCCTCCGGTCAAAAACTTCTCATGCCCTTAGGGCACATCTAAAGTGCCTCTCCTAGCACTATATTTGGTGGCATTTTCCCTTCAATTTGCCAATGTGGTATATTTGCAAAAAAGTGATGTGTCTTCTTCTCATGAAGCCACATCACCAATTTTCCAATTTGCAACCAATTTTTATTCCTACTTTGAGCATTAATTTCTCATTCACCCGATATCGAAATTGAGTGATTCAAAAGCCTAAAATCATCTACTCATCACATAGATAATTTAGGATTCATTAGTTTTCATTTTTGATTAACGAAAACTAATCTTAATTAAGCTCAAAGTATGTTGCTCACCAACTTTGGACAAACCCATTTATAAATTTTCCTCCAACAATCCCCCACATGAATGGAAATTAATGCAAATGCAGATGCAGACTCTAACAAGAAGTCAGACAAGAAAATATTGCATCAGAAGAGGTAGCTTCTGGCTTTGAACCTTTCGTAGTGATGTACCATCGGATTCACTCGGCTAAGTAGTGACTTGATGTCTTGAACTAGTCAGCCTTTGCTGTGAACCTAGACAACAATACTCACACAATATTTTCTTTAACACTCTTTTGGTTCTCATGGTTGTGTTCGTTTTGGCCATGAACAACCTGGTTTCAGAAAGTGTTTTAGAGATTTCTTTGCCTCACAGAATTCTCATAGAAGCGGCCCCACTTCACACTTACATAGGTGATTCCTATCAAGAGCATTCTGCCATATCCCACTTGATGTATCAAGATATAGGACATCATTAAAAGCTTTAGCTTACCCTAAATATTCTCTGCAGACAGCACTTTTATGTAGCGGAATGAGTAAGTGCTAAACTGAACCTTCATAACTTGGTTGTCCCATTGAACCAAGATCTTGGGATCTCCAGTCAACAAGGTTGGGTTACCGTTACAAAGACTCTTGCGTAGTAGGCTTAAGTCCCATTCCGTTTGTCAATTTTGACATCTGATCTCTAGGCAAGCCTTTTGTAAGCGGATCCGCAAGATTCTCCTTTGATTTTATGTAATCAATGGAAATCACGCCATTAGAGATCAATTGCTTAATGGTATTATGTCTCCGACGTATGTGTCGAGACTTACCATTGTAGATGCTGCTTTGTGCTCGTCCTATAGCAGACTGACTATCACAGTGTATGCTGATAGGAGCGATTGGCTTAGGCCAACATGGAACATCTTCTAGGAAATTTCGAAGCCATTCAGCCTCTTCTCCAGCTTTATCTAGTGCTATAAACTCGGCTTCCATAGTGGACCGAGCTATGCACGTTTGTTTTGTAGATTTCCATGACACAGCACCTCCACCAACAGTGAATAGGTATCCACTGGTGGACTTAGAGTCCTTGCTATCTGATATCCAATTCGCATCACAATATCCTTCCAATACTGCTGGATATCTTGTATAGTGTAAACCAAGGTTCATTGTGTACTTCAAGTACCTCATCACTCTATTTAGAGCTTTCCAATGATCTTCACTTGGATTACTCGTAAACCTGCTCAATTTGTTTACTGAACAGGCTAAGTCTGGTCTTGTACAGTTTGTTATGTACATCAGACTTCCTATTACCTGTGAGTACTTCAATTGAGCCACAGGTTCACCTCGGTTCTTTCTTAAGTGTACACTTAAGTCTAGTGGGGTCTTTATTGGTTTTGTATCAAACATATTGAATCGTTTGAGAACAGATTCAATATAGTGAGTTTGTGACATAACGAGGCCTTCAGTTATCCGAGAAATTTTAATTCCTAGAATAACATTGGCAACCCCCATATCTTTCATATCAAAATTTCGTGTTAACATCTTCTTGGTATTCAAAATGATGTCACGAGTACTGCCCATGATGAGCATGTCATCTACATATAGACACACTATCACATAGGCGTCTGGTGTGTTCTTGATGTACACACACTTGTCACATTCGTTGATTCTGAAGCCATTTAACAACATTGCCTCATCAAACTTCAAATGCCACTGTTTGGGTGCTTGTTTAAGTCCGTACAAAGACTTGACAAGTTTACACACCTTTTTCTCTTGCCCTGGTACAGCAAACCCTTCAGGTTGCTCCATATAAATTTCTTCTTCTAACTCACCGTTCAGGAAGGCAGTCTTCACATCCATCTGATGTATTTCTAAGTCGTAGACTGCAGCGATAGCAACTAGCATTCTTATTGAAGTGATCCTAGTTACCGGTGAGTAGGTATCAAAAAAGTCAAAGCCTTCCTTTTGTCGATAGCCTTTAGCTACCAACCGGGCCTTGTATTTGTCAATAGACCCATCTTCTTTCAGCTTTTTCTTAAAGATCCACTTGCATCCGAGTGGTTTACTTCCTGGTGGAAGATCAACCAGCTCCCAAGTGTGATTTTGAAGAATCGATTCTATCTCACTATTTACTGCCTCTTTCCAGAAGGGAGCTTCTGGAGTTGACATCGCCTCAGAAAAGGTTCTTGGATCGTTTTCTACTAAGTATGTTAGAAAATCTGGTCCAAAAGATGTTGGTACTCTGGTTCGTTTGCTTTGACGCAGTTCCTCAATTTCTTGAGGAGTCGTCTCACGCACTCGCTTACTAGTGCTTGCTTCTTTGTTGTTTTCGTCTTTCTTTGGAAAGACATCTTCAAAGAACACTGCATTTCTTGATTCCATGACAACATTCTCATGTATGTCAGGAATGTCCGACTTGTGCACCAAGAATCGATATGCACTACTGTTAGTTGCATATCCTATGAATATGCAATCAATTGTTTTAGGCCCAATTCTAACTTGTCTTGGTTTGGGTACTGCAACCTTCGCCAGACACCCCCATACTTTCAAGTATTTGTAACTAGGCTTATGGCCTTTCCAAAGCTCGTATGGGGTTTCATCCATCTTCTTAGGTGGAATTCTATTTAAAATGACGTTGGCAGAGAGAATTGCTTCCCCCCACAAGTTCTGTGGTAAACCCGAACTTATCAACATAGCATTCATCATCTTTTTCAGAGTACGGTTTTTGCGTTCAGCAATACCATTCGATTGA
The DNA here is from genome assembly GCA_036186865.1 of Eustoma russellianum. Classification (NCBI taxonomy): domain Eukaryota; kingdom Viridiplantae; phylum Streptophyta; class Magnoliopsida; order Gentianales; family Gentianaceae; genus Eustoma; species Eustoma russellianum. The sequence continues at coordinate 2,427,000 of AP025055.1, read as the reverse complement.
GGTGAATATGGTGCAGTCGTTTGATGAATAATGCCATGTTCTGAACAGAATTCATTAAACGGTGCATCATATTCGCCACCTCTATCACTACGAATTGTCTTAATTCGTTTGCTAAGTTGATTCTCAACTTCATTTTTATAGTCCTTGAAAGCATCAAGGGCCTCGTCTTTGCTACTTAGCAAATAGACATAACAGTATCGTGTGCAATCATCGATAAAAGTTACAAAATATTTTTTACCACCTCTTGTTTGCACAAATTTTAAATCACACACATCAGTATGAATTAAATCTAAAGGTTCAGTGTTCCTTTCTATTGAAGGAAATGGCATCTTTGTCATTTTTGCTTCAACACATACTTGGCATTTTCCTTTACTAATGTTCAGTTTGGGTAATAGGTCAAGATTAATCATCCTTTGTATTGACTTATAATTAACATGTCCCAAACGAAAATGCCATAAACAAGAAGACTCAAGCATATAAGCAGAAGTAGAAGCATTCTTATTGGCCTCTTTGGGCAAAGTTTTCTTGGGTACAACAGTCATCACACTAAGTTTGAACATGTTGTCGGTCAAGTACCCCTTTCCCAGAAATACCCCATTCTTACTCAGAATAAATTTATTACAATCAAATACTAGTCTAAAACCATGACTGACTAGTAAAGCTCCAGAAACTAAGTTCTTGCGGATGTCAGAAACGTGCAATACATCTCGCAAAGTCAATTCCTTTCCTGAAGTCATCTTCAGAATCACATTGCCCGAACCTTCAATCTTCGAGCTATTAGAGTTCCCCATGTACAGCTTTTCATTATTCTTTGCCGGAGAATAGTCTCTGAACATCGCCCTGTTTGCACAGACATGTCGAGTGGCTCCAGTGTCCACCCACCATTCACGAGGATTTCCAACTGCGTTGCATTCAGAAACAACAGCGCACAAATCCAGATCATCCATCTGACTGACAAGGTTGGCTTTCGCTTTTTCCTGCTTTTTCTTGGGCTTACGGCAGTCAACACTGCGGTGCCCCTGAGTTCCACAGTTATAACATTTTCCAGTGAACTTTTTGGCAACTTTCTTGCCTTTAGGGTTCACTCCGACAGGATTTCTCTTTTTCTTTTTCGTCGCCTCTGCGACATGAGCTTTAGCATGACCAGAACTCGAACTTGGCCTTTTTTCGGATCTACGATTGTCCTCCTCTATACGGAGTCGAACAATCAGATCCTCCAATGTCATTTCCTTTCGCTTGTGTTTGAGATAGCTTCTAAATTCCCTCCACGAAAGAGGTAGCTTCTCAATCACAGCCGCCACTATGAAAGATTCACTGAGCGACATGCCCTCTTCTTCCATTTCGGCCACCAACATCTGTAATTCCTCAATCTGAGAAACAACAGTCTTGGAATCTGACATTTTAAAATCAAGAAATTTGCCAACGACAAACTTCTTGGTACCGGCATCCTCCGTGCGGTACTTCTTATCTAAGGCCATCCACAATGTCTTTGCAGTTTTATAAGTACAGTACAGTCCATACAATGAATTATCTAAACAACTCAAAATATGACTCAAGCATACATAATTGTTAAAATTCCATGCTTCAGCCATCAAATGGTTCTGCATGTTCAGATTCGGATCTTCAACCGGAACCACCTCCGGAGGATCTTCATTCAGCATCTTTGCTAAGCCCAATGTTGTCAAGAAAAACAGCATCTTTTGCTGCCAGCGTTTGAAGAAACTGCCTCCAAACTTCTCAGGCTTCTCAACCTGTCCAGCAGCAGGAACAGGTGCAGGAATGGGTGCAGCAACAGTAGGTGCGATTGGAACAGCAGTGTTCTGTTCCTCAGCACCGATGTGCGAGTTAGAGCTTTCGTTCTCCATCTCGTTTCAATTTCTGACAAATGATGAAACAAGAAGTCAGTATATCAACAGAATACTGTAAATAAATCGGTGCAAACTGAGATAAGAACAGCAAGTTCGTCTTAAGTTTGTTGTTTCATTTACAAAACTCAGATTTATTAGAGAACGAAACTGACATTCTGTAAAGCACAAGGATGAGCCGAAGTGCCATCACAATGATAGGCCGAGATGAATGTCCGAGGTCATCCCAAGTATGAGCCGAAGTGCCATCATAGGGATGAGCCGAGATGAATGTCCGAGGTCATCCCAAGGATGAGCCGAAGTGCCATCACAGGGATGAGCTGAGATGAATGTCCGAGGTCATCCCAGTGATGAGCCGAAGTGACATCACAGGGATGAGCCGAGATGACATGCCGAGGTCATCCCAGTGATGAGCCGAAGTGCCATCACAGGGATGAGCCGAGATGACATGCCGAGGTCATCCCAGTGATGAGCCAAATTGCCATCACAGGGATGAGCCGAAATGACATGCCGAGGTCATCCCAGTGATGAGCCAAATTGTCATCACAGGGATGAACCGAGATGACATGCCGAGGTCATCCCAGTGATGAGCCAAAGTGCCATCACAGGGATGAGCTGAGATGACATGCCGAGGTCATCCCAGTGATGAGCCAAAGTGCCATCACAGGGATGAGCCGAGATGACATGCCGAGGTCATCCCAGTGATGAGCCAAAGTGCCATCACAGGGATGAGCCGAAATGACATGCCGAGGTCATCCCAGTGATGAGGCAAAGCGCCATCACAGGGATGAGCCGAGATGACATGCCGAGGTCATCCCAGTGATGAGCAAAAGTGCCATCATAGGGATGAGCCGAGATGACATGCCGAGGTCATCCCAGTGATGAGCCAAAGTGCCATCACAGGGATGAGCCGAAATGACATGCCGAGGTCATCCCAGTGATGAGCCAAAGTGCCATCACAGGGATGAGCCGAGATGACATGCCGAGGTCATCCCAGTGATGAGCCAAAGTGCCATCACAGGGATGAGCCGAGATGACATGCCGAGGTCATCCCAGTGATGAGCCAAAGTGCCATCACAGGGATGAGCCGAAATGACATGCCAAGGTCATCCCAGTTATGAGCCAAAGTGCCATCATAGGGATGAGCCGAACCGATAGGCTCAACACAAAGATGAACTCAACACAGGGATGAGCTCAACATAGAGACCGAGGCGAGTCCAGGACTCTCTCCTTAAGACGAATTGCGCCGGTATACTGTGCCCAACCGAAAATTTGCAAACGTCTCCCAGGATACAACGGCTAACAGTTCATACGAGTGACACTACTACGTTAGAACTCCACGAACCTGACAAATGTTCTGACTTCCTCAATTGGATGAAATGTAGCAGCAGTGTATGCAGTATGCAGCAATGGATTATGCAGTAGGAAAGGAGAAGGAAAAATCTGTGTTTGCAGCAGCAGTGCACTGCCTCTATTTATAGAGGGAATTCTTGGAGGTTACGGCAACCCACGACCGCACTGATCGGCCAGTAACCCCACGTTCACCACGCACCCCACGACCGTCTCAGCTCGGCCACCCCACGACTGTCTCAGCTCGGCCATTATCCCACGACTGGGAACCAGTCAGTTGAAACTGTCAGCTCAATCTGAGCCGTTAGATCGTAGGATTAAATCATAACCGTAGGATCAAGTAAATTATTTTCTGGAAAAATTTAAAAGAAAATTTATCCAAAAAGATAAGAACCGGGCGGGCGAGCCACGAGCCACGAGCCCGAGCACGAGCCGAGCCGAGCCGGCCGGACGGGCGGGCGGGCGGCGCGCGCGTGTGCGCGCGTGTGGCACTTTCTAGGTCTTCCCTCCGGTCAAAAACTTCTCATGCCCTTAGGGCACATCTAAAGTGCCTCTCCTAGCACTATATTTGGTGGCATTTTCCCTTCAATTTGCCAATGTGGTATATTTGCAAAAAAGTGATGTGTCTTCTTCTCATGAAGCCACATCACCAATTTTCCAATTTGCAACCAATTTTTATTCCTACTTTGAGCATTAATTTCTCATTCACCCGATATCGAAATTGAGTGATTCAAAAGCCTAAAATCATCTACTCATCACATAGATAATTTAGGATTCATTAGTTTTCATTTTTGATTAACGAAAACTAATCTTAATTAAGCTCAAAGTATGTTGCTCACCAACTTTGGACAAACCCATTTATAAATTTTCCTCCAACACTTTTGACCCATGTAACTTTTTCCCAAACTCACATTGCATAGTTCAGTTGTTATTCGGATTAGATTTGTCATTAAAAAAATTAAGAGTTCGATTTTAGGAACACGCATAGTATGGATGTTTCAATGCTGCTAGAACGAATGCCTAATTTGGTGGAAGACTCTTTGTGTGGGTCCTTGCATAAAGTCATCACCAACTTAATAAACTGTTGATCTTTTGATTTGCATCTTTTATAATACTCCTTAGAACTGGGACGACGAAAACCCTTATATGGAGAGTATGATTTTTTACCACCAATAAATCATAGTCTAACCTTGGGATGAAGGAAACCTGCAGTTTTTAGCGGGATAGGATCCCCTCACCGCAAGGGGGTGCGGTGACGCGTGACCGCGCGACACGTGGCAGTAAGGGGGTGATGATGCTAGATGCAGGTGACCCTCGTCTAGCCTCACCACCCTATCTTGTTGCCACGTATCGCGTGGTCACAAAGGGGGTGAGAAAAATGGGGATGAGGAGATCCCAACCCGTTTTTAGCCACAGTTTAAAAGGCGATCTTAATCATGATTTACGTCGTTGATCTAATCTATATGCATCACCCCGCATAATAAATATATGCAGTAAATCTCGTTTATTGATATTATAAAATATTCCAGTTTGATAATTATTTGAATTATTTTAGTTATCATACGTTCTTTAATATAAGACAATAAATTTTTATAACTAGTGTCATAACGTTTTTTTTTTTTGAAAATGATGTTCATTTTGTATAGTGAGATTCTACTAGAAATAAAAAATTAAGTTAAAATTTTATCAAGTACTGTGTTTTTTATTATAAATTTGATTATAATATAGTGTCAAAGTAGCCTCTAAACTTATATTTTACGTAGGTATATTATATTTTTCAGCTTCAAAATCACACGATAGTGTTACACTTTAATTGATCGATAGATAAACAAATTAATATAGTTAGAAATAAAAGTGTTACTAAGTGACGGCAAGTTATACGATGGTCAATGAATTTATACTAGACAACTCGTTGACCACTAAAATAGAAAGTAATTGACATATAATAGTGATGAATAATCAAAAGCAGGAAAGTCCACGCCATATTATTCGGTTTTTATTAGTCGGTAGGTAACTATTAGGATATTGGCCATATTCATCTCACCTACTTTCCTCTCACCTCACCCATTTTCCCCTCACCCTGCGTGTCACCGCGCGACACGTGGCAGCAGAGGTGGGTGATGAGGCTAGATAAGAGTGACATGTATCTAGCTTCACCACTCATCCCTGCTGCCACGTGTCACGCGGTGACGCGTGATAAGGGATTTGGGATGAGGAGATCCTAATCCATAAAATCCACCCGTAAATTAGTTACTTTCATTTGTCTTCCGTTTGCTTTCCATTTTTCTAGGAATCCTGAAAGCCCAAATCAACACAAGATTTGTGAAGAAATTCCTACTCAATAACAACAGTAAAAACATGCTCTCAGTTTTCTTATTACTCATGAATTCTATCAAATTCAATGTCTCTATCACAGTGAAAATTATTATGATTTCAGCTGCAATTTCATTACATTAAGAAAGAATCAGCCACTGGTATCTTATTTCTGTAAAAATAAGTTCAGCTCAGGTGTGTCAAACTGAACTGAAGAAAGCATATATAGACAAAGATGTGCCGAGATGAAACTGAAGAAGGTAGATCTGGATGAAGGTGTACCGAACTGACAGCTGAACCGAAGAAGGCAGACCTGGACAAATGTGTGCCGAGCTAAAACTGAAGAAGGTAGATCTGGACAAAGATGTGCCGAGCTGAACTAGGCCGACCTGGACGAAGGTCTGAACAAAGTTGGGAAGTGACCAAATTAGTCAGCCGAGCTGACCTGAACAAGAGAAGAACTAAACTGAAGGTAAAGATTTGGAAGGACTAATTGCGCTGAAGAACAGACTTGTTGAAGGAAAGAAGACAAAGTGTTAAGCCGAGGTGACGAGGTGAAGCAAAATCAAGACAGCAACTCAACAGGCCGAGCTACAATGCTTAGGCGTGTAAATATTGTAACTTAGAATAATTCCAGTGTACATAACAGAGATGCACTGGTAACTAGCCGTTGTCATTAACGTTAGAATTCACTGTAGATCACTGTAGATGAACAGTAACCACAGTTTAAATGGCGAAAAACAACTATTGGAGTTAGAATTCATTCTTTATAAAAAAGAAACAATCTTATAAATTATTCTTAACTTGAATGAATTCAAATTTTTTCAATTCTCAATAATTTCACCGCCATAGATATATGCATCCGGGTTTCAAAAGAATTATAAGGAAAAAAGACAAACAACAATACAAACAAAAGTAAGAGTTTCTTGCCATCTTTTGTCCATTGTACGGGTTGCACTCCCATTACGGTGTATTTTTAGGTCAAGAATTTCCTTGATCTATTGGGTATACTATTTACATTGTTCTGAAAAAAAATAAGAGTTTCTTGCCAAACCCAAATCTGCCTTGTTTTGGGTTATAAAATTTTACGTCCACACCGGCTGTATATCCAAATACGACTCTCCTAACTATTTGGATTAAAGTATCCAATTGACATCTCTACTTAGGGTAAGATAAACCGAAAAGAAAAAAAACATGCAGAGTTATAGTCTCGTGGATAAGTATATGGGGTTCGCGGTGTACTAGGCTCTGGCGTTTGTGCAGGGTTCGAGGACAGGCCAGATCGCTTTGGCTTTGGGATCTGATGTACGCAGGGTTACCCTACACTTTGTGCAAGAGGTTGTTTCCGCGGCTCAAACTCGTAACCTCAAAATCGCAGAACAGTAACATTATCAGTTGCTCCAAGGCCCGCCCTGGTGGTGTATAAGTATATGATTGTTATTATACCAAAGCTCTATGTACATAGTATTGGCAGGCATTTCCGGTTGGAAAATTCAAACCTAAAAAATAACCAACCGTTAAGATAAATCAAAATATTCTAACAGCCATAGTCTCAAAACTCAGTATATAATATTAGCTCTTTATGTTAGAACGTGTTTAAATATGAGCTCTTCGAAAACATCAACAGCATGTATCATATGCATGATTTACATCATAATAACGATAATTGTTGATATTAAATCCTCACCATTAACGATAACTGTTGATATTAAAATCCTCTTGAGGGTAGAATGAGAGGCCCCTCAGTGTTATGAACCTCTTATATCAAAGATAAACCAGAAAGAGAAAAGCTTTAATTGAGAAATAGGCATATACAAAGTAGAGGTACTGAACAATGCGTCACATGATATAGTTCAGTTGATGCTTGGATTAGATTTATATCAAGAGATTTAGAGTCCGGCTCTAGAAACACGCACATTGCAAGTGTTTCACTGCTGCTAGACCGAGTGTCTAGTTTGTGTGTGACAACTTGTATGGGTCAATGCATAAAGTCCTCACCAACCCAAAAGACCGCTGAATTCCTAATTTGCATCTTTCACAATGCTTTTTGAGACTAGAGCGGTGGGGGCTTTCTGGCCAAGATATAGCCTTTTGACACCAAGGTACTGAACAATGCAGTAAGCTATGGGATAGGATCTCCTCACCGCAAAGGTGGTGCGGTGACGCGTGACCGCGCGATACGTGGCAGCAATGGGGTGGTGAGGCTAGATGAGGGTCACTCGCATCTAGCCTCACCACTGCTCCTTGTTGTCACGTGTCGTGCAGTCACAAAGGAGGTGAGGAAAGTGGGGTTAGGAGATCCCAACCCGTAAGATATAAGGCAAAGGTATTGTATGAGTGCATGCGTTGTCTCTCTGTCTCTCTTTTCTTCTTTACTTGTTTGTCTTTCTTTGTGTAATCTGTACTCTGGACGAATCCTTTGGATACCAAAACACACAAAACCTGCACCAACTTCTGTGGTTCACTCACTCTCACGCACACATTTCCATGTTTCCAAACATAAATTCTTCATAATAAAACTCCTCACTTTCTTAAAGATTTCATGTTATTACTATTTCTCTCTAACTCTCTGGACCCTCAACTCTTTTTCTTTTTTCCTGTCGAAAATTTCTCTTTTCTTGGATCACGTACATTTTTATCTTTCTTCCTGGATTTTGACAGCCCTTTTGCTTGTTTCAAGACTACATATCAGGGGGAGAGGGATAGGATCCCCTCACCGCAGGAGGGTGCGGTAACGCATGACCGCGTAACACGTGACAGCAATGAGAGTGGTGAGGCTAGATGCAGGTGACCCTCATCTAGCCTCACCACCCTCCCTTGCTGTCACGTGTCGCACAACCACAAAAGAGGTAAGGAAAGTGGGGGTGAAGAGATCCTAACCCGGGAGAGATATATACGGTTGGCAAAAGGTGAAATCTCTTACCCCGGGACTACCGCTGCTCCATTCCCAAGGAGCTGTGTGGAGGAGGTAAATTAAGAGTCCAGTGGCCTCCTAGATTAGATGAGAACTTACGATGTTACCCGTAAGATCTGCGTGGAGGATATAAATCAGAGGGAGATGTATAATGTCTCGTATAAAGGTTTTCCGGTTACTTAATTTGTATAAAGATCTTATAAGAGGAGACCTTAGAGCAACTAGTAAGGTTGTAGCTTTGTGATTTTGAGGTTATAGGTTCGAGCCGCGGAAATAGTCTCTTGCACAAAGTGTATGGTAAAGTTGTGTACATCAAATCGCGAGGTAATCCAACTCATCTCCAGATCCTACACAAAAACGGGAGCCTAGTGTACATGGAACGCCTCTTTTCTCTATAAAGATCTTATAAATTAACTATAGACGTCGCTAAAGGCACTTGTTTCATGAATTACCATCATAAAAAATGCAGCTCTTATAACTAACTTTTTAAGGTATAAAATAAACATTAACTTCTATTTTACTACCTTTTGTAAATCACATATCAAGTTGACATGGACAAAGTGGTTAACCTAATACACGCATTTAAATTTTGTTTTGAACATGCAAGAAAAGGCACCATAATGTACAATAGTGAAACCTTAGTAATAATGGCTAGACAAAAGGCTTAGAGCACATTATGCACATATCGTTCGTCACTATTAAAATCATAGCAAAGGATAGCAATTATATAATTTTTTTAAGCATAGACTTAAGGTTTAAATCACATCAAGCACAAAATCAAGAAACTCGGGATCAAAACTAGTAGTCCAACGACAATCATCTATGTTGGAAAAGTACGTTAAAGTACTTTACCGTGCGCTCCAAACTTATATAGAACATATTTAAGGTTGTTTAGGAGATTGATATAATGTTTGGAACACTTCTAACTTGAAATAGGTCACTTGGATCGATCCATGTATAGACTGGATCGAACCAAGTGAAGCTGGAATAAAATTGAGTGTTCTGGAGGACTTCGATCGATCCATGTAAGGGACATCGATCGATCGATGTTCGCATCGATCGATTGATGTGGTATGTTGCAAATCCGAAAGCATTCTGTCCAACATAGATCGATCACATCGATCGATCTATATGACATCGATCGATCTATGTGACATCGGTCGATCGATGTGATCGACCTATGTGACATCGATTTGCAACAGTCTCTTGCACAAAATGTATGTTAAGACTACGTACATCAGATCGCAAAGCGATCTGACACCTCCCTAAATCCTGTGCAACGCAGGAGCCTAGTACACCAAAAACGCACCTTTATCTAACTCTATCATTCCTTTGAGATCAGAAATTGAAAATCCACGAAAGATAATGCATCAGAATAACAAGATTCTCAATGAAATTGACTTCAAAGGGCATATCAGATATACGAACCATATTTGAAATATACATTAGAGAACAAAGAAGTCAAAGAGAATTTAGAAGAACATTATTAAAGAAAAAGCAGTGGCCAAAACAATATATTCTTCCCCCTCAACCCTTGTTTCTCACAATGCAACGCAACCTATTGGATAACCGTTGAGTTACGATTGATGATTGAATACGTCTGCATAATATAAAGTTTCAAACTCGAATAAATAGACATCAGGTACATGAGTAGATAGGTTGCAACATGTATATACATGTATATGCACACGGTTGTACAAGTTTATTTGGTAAATAAAATCGACATATATACACCACATATGTTTCGCTTTCGATGAATCTATGCAAATATATGCAATTGTTGTATTAGTATTGCCCTTTGATTTCTTTTTTTAAGATACAGTATAAGTCAATATAAGTTAGAGGCTTATCACACATTAGAAAGACATAGGACAGAAGCAAAGGTGAGTAGGCATATTATTGAACAAAACTTTTGGTTTTTAAAATAATAAAGTGATCGGAAAAATAATACTGACAAATTATGGACAAATTGTTCTTTACGTGATGAAATTTTATACTTAATAATGATTCCATTTTAGTTTCTTGATGACAAGGCAATACAATTGGTAAATCATATATAATGTATAAACATAATCGGAATTCATACAGCATCACAAAGGAACTTAAGTGCGTTTAGATATAGAAGATTCGCAGTCAGAAGTTGAGTTGGGATTATGCACGGTTATGACTATTTCAATATCAAAAGCATTTTTATTTGTGTTCATATCCCTATTATTATGTTATTAATGTAAATATATATAGAGCAAAGGGTTCTCATTGGAATCAAACTCTCTATCACTTGGAATGTATGTATTGTTTGTCTACCTCTGACCCTCTCCAAACCCTAACGATAGCTTTTGTTGTTGTTGGAATATAATTGATATGGTTGTTAATATGGTGGTGGTTGTTGACGCAGTAAGAAGTTGAGTTCTTGGCGCGCAATTTCCTTCAAGTTTAAAACCAAAAAACACAGGAACCAAAAGGGAAAAGATAAGAGAGTGGGGTGGGGGGGGGAGGGGGGGACAAGCAAGATTGAAAAATTATTTGACCAAGCGAGTCTTTTATATATATATATATATATATATATATATATATATATATTACAGCAAGAGAATTCAATCCAAGCATTTATCATCATCATCATCATCATCATCATCCAGACCCAGTATATCCCAACGACAACAAAAGCTATACATGTACACATACACATGCACATACGTATGTATATACAAACATACATACACATATATATATATATACACACGGGCATGCATCTTCTAGACTTCTTTTCAAAGAATCCTTTTTAAGTCGGTCTTAGGTATTTACATCCATTTTGAATCATTAGCCTCAAAGCTTGATATAATCAAACATAGAATACGTAACATGTTTAGCCTATCAATCTTTAGCATTAATGTACGCATCCGAAACCATATTACGTGTTTTGATACTAGTAACTGTTGGAGACAATCAATCCTGTACCAAGACGCAGTCGTACAATGTGTGCATATGAAACAGCAAAATAAATCAAACCCGGGGCGAGTCGAAGATTCTGTCCTTAAGACGTATTGCTCCGGTATACTGTGCCCAACCGGTATGAGCAATCGTCTCCCAGGATACAACGGGTACCTGTTCAGTTGAGCGGCACTGCTGAACTTGAACTCCTTCGAACTCTAGAGTGTCCTGACTTCTCCCGGACGATATGCAAGACTCACGTGCTACGAATGCAGAATGCTCTTATGCTTGATTGCTTATATGTGGTGTGTTTATGAAAGAGCCATTAGCCCTCTTTATATAGGGGAGTAGGAGGTACCGTAACCGTTGGATCAAAACCGAAGTCTGATTTAAGCCGTCGGATTAAAACCTCCTATCCAGATTAGGATGGTTTAATCTCAGCCATTAGATTGAAGATAGATTATCAGGTTTAAACCTGGAACGTTGGATGGAAACCATATTCGGTTAAGCGGTTAAGACAGTTTAAATCTCGGCCGTTAGATTCAAGCTGCTTTACTCACTACCGTTAGATCACAACAGATGATCTTATCTTGAATGGAGGAGGATAGAGTTTGATTCATTTTGAATCAAATCTGCCAAGAGAATCAAATCTGCGCCTGCTGTCAGACTTCGATCGATCACATCGATCGATCGAAGTGACATCGATCGATCGATGTGATCGATCGATGTCTGACTGAACACTTCATTCGATCATCCTGATCATTCTAAGGGACATCGATCGATCGAAGTGATCGATCGATGTCCTCTGATCCACTTTGATCGATCTAAGAAGCGCATGAAGTCCTCTGATCCACTTCGATCGATGACATCGATCGATCGAAGTGACATCGATCGATCGAAGTCATCGATCGATGTCCGTCAGAAGCTTTTTCCGCCACATGGACATATCCAACGTGGCATTCCTCCACACGGGTGACACGTCACCCATCCACAACGTTTCCATCTACTTTGAGCATTAATTTCACATTCACACAATACATAATTGAGTGAGATCACATCCTAACATTAACTATTCGTTAAGGATTCATTAAGCTCATAGTACGTTGCACATTCAAGTTTTGCAACTTTCATTAACGGGCCAAAGCCCAAATCTTCAATCTCCAACGATGGGCCAAAGCCCAACCTTAAATTCTCCAACAATCCCCCACATGAATGTAAATTAATGCAGACACTTATGCAAACTTTGAGGAGAAGTCAGACAAGAAAATATTGCATCAGAAGAGGTAGCTTCTGGCTTTGAACCTTTCTTAGTGATGTACCATCGGATCCACTCGGCTAAGTAGTGACTTGATGTCTTGAACTAGTCAGCCTTTGTTGTGAACCAAGACAATGATACTCACACAATATTTCCTTTAACACCCTTTCGGTTCTCATGGTTGTGTTCGTTTTGGCCATGAACAACCTGGTTTCAGAAAGTGTTTTAGAGAAATCTTGCCACCCAGACTTTCTCATAGAAGCGGCCTCACTTCACACTTACATAGGTGATTCCTATCAAGAGTATTCTGCCATACTCCACTTGACGTATCAAGATATATGATATCATTAAAAGCCTTAGCTTACCCTAAAATCTCTGCAGACAGCACTTTTATCAGACGGAATGAGTAAGTGCTAACTGAACCTTCATAACTTAGTTGTCCCATTGAACCAAGATTCTGGGATCTCCAGTCAACAAGGTTGGGTTACCATTATAAAGATTCATGCATTATGGGCTTCAGTCCCATTCCGCTTGTCAATCTTGACATCTGATCTCTAGGCAAGCCTTTTGTAAGCGGATCCGCAAGATTCTCCATTGATTTTATATAATCTATGGAAATCACGCCATTAGAGATCAACTGTTTAATGGTATTATGTCTTCGACGTATGTGTCGTGACTTACCATTATAGATGCTACTTTGAGCACGTCCTATAGCTGACTGACTATCACAGTGTATGCTAATAGGAGCAATTGGCTTAGGCCAGCACGGAATATCTTCCAGAAAATTCCGAAGCCACTCAGCCTCTTCCCCAGCTTTGTCCAACGCTATGAACTCAGCTTCCATAGTGGACCTAGCTATGCATGTTTGTTTCGTGGATTTCCACAACACAGCAGCACCACCAACAGTGAACACGTATCCACTGGTGGATTTCGAGTCTTTACTGTCTGATATCCAATTTGCGTCGCAGTACCCTTCCAATACTGCTGGATATCTCGAGTAATGTAATCCATGATACATTGTGTATTTTAAATACCTCATTACTCTGTTAAGAGCTTTCCAATGATCATCACTTGGATTACTCGTAAATCTGCTCAACTTGTTTACTGAACAAGCTAAGTCTGGTCTTGTACAATTCGTTATGTACATCAGACTCCCGATTACCTGAGAATATTTTAGCTGGGCAACAGGTTCGCCTCGATTCTTTCTTAAGTGTATACTTAAGTCGAGCGGGGTCTTTACCGGTCTCACATCATCCATATTGAACCGTTTTAGGACAGACTCAATATAGTGTGTTTGTGACAACACGAGTCCCTCAGTCATCCTAGAAATCTTTATTCCTAGAATAACATTGGCAACTCCCATATCCTTCATATCGAAGTTTCTCGTCAACATCTTCTTTGTGTTCAAGATTATGTCCCGAGTACTTCCCATGATTAGCATGTCATCTACATAAAGACACACTATCACATATGCGCTCTGTGTGCTCTTAATGTAGACACACTTGTCACACTCATTGATCTTGAAACCATTAGCTAACATGGCTTGATCAAATTTCAAGTGCCACTGCTTAGGCGCTTGCTTAAGCCCGTACAAGGACTTAACGAGTCTACAAACCTTAGACTCTTGTCCTGGAACCACAAACCCTTCGGGTTGTTCCATATAGATTTCTTCATCCAACTCACCATTCAGAAACGCAGTCTTTACATCCATCTGATGGATTTCCAAGTTATAGACTGCAGCAATTGCAACTAGCATCCTTATAGAAGTGATCCTAGTCACTGGTGAGTAGGTGTCAAAAAAGTCAAAGCCTTCCATTTGCCGATAGCCTTTAGCTACCAACCTGGCTTTATACTTTTCAATAGACCCATCCTCTTTCAGTTTCTTCTTGAAAACCCACTTACAACCAAGTGGTTTACTTCCAGGTGGAAGGTCAACCAACTCCCAAGTGTGGTTTTGAAGAATTGAGTCTATCTCACTGTCAACTGCTTCTTTCCAGAATGGAGCTTCTGGAGTTGACATAGCCTCGGAAAAGTTCCTCGGCTCATTTTCTATCATATAGGTTAGAAAATCCGGTCCAAACGAAGTTGGCATTTTGGCACGCTTGCTTTGACGAAGTTCCTCATCTCCTTGAGGAGTCGCCTCACGAAATCGCTTACCAAGTCTTGTTACTTCTTGAATTTTATCTTTCCTCGGAAAGACTTCTTCGAAGAACACTGCATTCCTTGACTCCATGACAACGTTTTCATGTATGTCAGGAATATCCGATTTGTGCACCAAGAATCGATATGCACTACTGTTAGTTGCATAACCGATGAATATGCAATCAACTGTTTTAGGCCCAATTTTAACTTGTCTTGGTTTTGGTACAGCAACCTTCGCCAGACACCCCACACTTTCAAATATTTGTAACTAGGCTTGTAGCCTTTCCAAAGCTCGAATGGGGTTTCTGTTGGGATATGAAGAGTTTTGATGAAATTAAAAGATGGTTTGAAAAAGGCAAAAAGGAATCTAACACTTGGAATATGAAGGAAAGTAAGAAAAACACACTGTGAGACATCGATCTCTAAACTGAAGGACATCGACCGATCGATGTATACATCAGTCTCTTGAATAAGAGACATCGATCGATCGATGTATGACAGAACCAATCCAGGAACATTCTGTGAGACATCGATCTCTGAAGTTATGCACATCGATCGATCGATGTGTACATCGATCTCTAGAAGAACCTACTTCGATCGATCGATGTATAAAAGATCAAAACCTGGAACTTTCTGTGAGACATCGATCTCTAAGCTACAAGACATCGATCGATCGATGTATACTTCAGTCTCTCAAATTAGAGACATCGATCGATCGATGTGTTACAGAATTCAAAATTTTTTGAACGTTGGAACAAAATCCAAGGGAGATTTTTAATGTTTTCTCTTTCCAATCTTGCTCAAAATTCTTGTGGACTTTAACCTAACCTATTACATGCTTCCTTGACTATTGTATACATGTCTAAGATTCTCTAGGGTGGCTATCCAAGATCAAATCACTCCATAGGGTGGCTAAAGACTATTTGGGCATTATCTTGACATTTTTGAAGATGAAGACATGGTGGAGAGTCTCAAAAACGTGGTGAACTTCATCTATAAATAGAAGAGGCTTGGATGAAGCAATTACACACTTTCAACATCATCTAGCTTCATTTTACATTGTTGTACATTTCTCTCATACTTGTAAATTTGTTCAAAGCTTGTCTAGCTTTCTTTGATCTTCATTGTTGTATATTGAGAGAAATAGAGTCAAGCACAAGAGGAACCATAATTATTTGATCTCTAGCTTGTGCTTAGACTTGTGAGAAAGTGTGAACCTTACTATATCTCTTCAACCCACTGTGAGAAGTTCTTGAGAGAACTTTTGTTGAAGTGGTGAGGAAGCAAGAAGTTGTTCTTGCTAATAGCTGTAGTTGCTGTGGTTGCACAAGTGTGTTTTGTGCAAGAAGTTGCTGTTGTTGTTACTTACACTAAAGTGTTAGTGTAAGTGTTGCTGTGGTTGTTCTTATTGTTCATAATAAGAAGAGTAGTTGTTGAAAATCCACTTTGGAAACAAAGTGGTAGTGGAGTAGAATCATTTACGATTCGAACCACTCTATATCCGGTGTACTCTTTCATTGTCTCTCATCTCCAATTCTTGCTCTGTTTTTGAATATCTTTTTGAGTTGAGAAAAACCAGAAAATTCCGCAAAAGAGCCATACACTCTATTCACCCCCCCCTCTAGAGTGTATTTCGGACCTCACAATTGGTATCAGAGCCTAACCTTGATTGCTTGGCCAATCTTTGCAAGTAGCAAGGTTAAAGATCATGGCAATGACAACCTCAACCTCAACCTCAACCTCTTCATCTCCTAAGCCTACTGCACTATTTTCCGGATCAAACACTAAAGCTCCTATGTTTGATGCCCAAAACTATTCTTTGTGGAAATTTCGAATGATCAATCATTTGAAAGGCTGTGGATTTGACATATGGAGAGCTGTTGTAAAAGGAATTGAAGTTCCAATGATTACCAACTCAAAAGGAGAATCAATGTTTAAAGATGAGGATGACTACACCGACGAAGAGAAGATAAAGTTCGCCATCAATGGCAAAGCTTTTGACATTCTCTCAAGTGCTCTTACCACCACTGAGCTCATTAGACTCCAAGGTCTTGAAACAGCCCATGAGGCATGGAAAAGGCTTGAAATGATACATGAAGGAACTGAGCAAGTAAGAATGGCCAAAAGACTCATGCTCATGAAGGAGTATGAGATGTTCGGAATGAAGAGTGGTGAGAAGATTGAGGAGACAATCGATCGATTCACACGAATAGTGAATCAACTCTCCATGGTTGACAAGAAAATCTCAAACGAAGACCTTGTCTCAAAACTCCTCAACTCTTTGCCAAGAGAATGGACACCCAAAGTCACCGCCATCACCGAATCAAAGAATCTCAAGACTCTTACTCTCGATGAGTTATCCGGTAATCTTCTTACTCATGAAATTCTTATTGATGAACAAAATAGGATGAATCCCATCAAGCCTACACAAACATCACACAAGGGATTGGTGGTAGAGTCCGATGATTCGGATGAGGAAGTTGCCCTTCTAGTAAGAAAATTTAGAAGAATGGCAACTAGAAACAAAGCTCAAGCAAGAAAGTTTTTCAAGAAACCATCTAAAGAAAAGGAGGCAAGTGAAAATTGCTATAGATGTGGTCGACCCGGCCACTTCATTGCCGATTGCCACGTAAAGGAGCCACAAAAGCAAGAAAAGAAGGTCTTTCCTCAAAAGAAGAAAGCCCTCAATGCGGAGGTAACCACGTGGGATGATCTCCTTTCGGAATCGGAAGGAGAAGAGAGTGAAGATCAAGGTGTTGGACTTGTGGCAATGGTTGAAAATCCAAAGGTTCAACATACTTGTCTTATGGCGATAGAAGATGACCTTGAGGTAAATTCTAACTCTTCAAATTTGCATGATGAAATAGGAGATTTGCAAGATGACTTTGAGAAATTAAATTTGAAATATAAGCATTTAAAGAAAGAATTCAAGAAATGCATTTTAGAAAATAAGAGCGTGCATGACAAAAATATTTTGATGTTTCAAGAGCATGATATCATACTTACCATGCATAAAACCGTAGCTCTTGAAAATGAAGAAATTAGAAAAGAATGTGAGAAACTAAAGTTAGACTTACAAAGGCTAACAAATGGTAAAAACAACTTAGACATACTACTTGGGAATCAACGAATTGGAAATGATAAATCCGGTTTAGGATTTAACTCATCATCTTCTATTAAACCTAAGTCTTTAAAGAAAAAGACAAACAATGGAAAATCACAACAAAATTTATCATCTTCTAAACCAAAGCGTGTACCCACGTGCTTTTATTGCAACAAGCTAGGACATGTAAAGAAAGCATGTAGAGCTCGATTTGAGAGCACATATGTTTGGAAGCCTAAGGGTCGAAAAACTAACCCTAAAGGACCCAACCATCAAAGGGTACCAATGCATACATCTTTTGGATTTGTAGGCTCTCAAGATAAATGGAGTAGCCAAAGAAGAAGGAACCAAATGGCTTATGGACAGCGGATGTTCAACTCACATGACCGGAGACAAGACGTTGTTCACCAAGCTCAAGCTCCAAGATGGTGGAACGGTGCATTTTGGCAATGGGAGAGCCAAAATCCTTGGACATGGAGAAATTGGTAATTCTTCTTTTACTATTAATAATGTACTATATGTAGAAGGGCTTAAGTATAATTTGATAAGTGTTAGCCAACTATGTGATGCTAATTTTCAAATTGAGTTTGTGAAAAGAAAATGTGTTGTGAAAAAGAATGATAAGATTGTTTTCGAAGCTATTCGTAAAAATGATGTTTACAAATTTAGCACACATGATTTGATATCACAAAATGTTTCTTGCCTAGTTGCCAAAAATGATTTGACTCAACTATGGCATAGACGACTTGGACACATTAGTTTCAAGAATTTCAAAGAGATTTGCAAAAATGAAAAGGTCCAAGGTCTTCCAAAATTGAATTTCGAAAACCATGGCTTATGCGACACTTGTCAAAAGGCAAAACTTGTTAAAACGAGTTTCAAGCCCAAAAGTGAAATCTCCACCACCAAACCTCTACAATTGCTTCATATGGATTTGTATGGGGACATTGGTACAGCAAGTCTAAGTGGAAAACATTACACCTTTGTGGTGGTAGATGACTACTCTAGGTATACTTGGGTAATGTTCTTAGCTAAAAAGAATGATGCATGTCAAGAATTTATAAAGCTTTGTAAGAGATTAGAAAATCAAAGAGAAGACACAATTAAGGAAATTAGAAGTGATAGAGGTGGTGAGTTTGATGGAGAGTTTCAAGAATTTTGTATATCCAAAGGGTATGGACACAATTTTTCAGCTCCAAGAACTCCTCAACAAAATGGTGTTGCGGAAAGGAAAAATAGAACACTTCAAGAAATGAGTAGAGCCATGCTAAATGAATTTGAGCTACCCAAATATTTTTGGGCCGAAGCGGTAAATACCGCGTGTCATGTGATCAATAGAGTTTATTTGAGACCATTTCTCAAAAAGACTCCTTATGAGCTTTGGAAAGGTAGAGTACCAAATATTGGTTATTTCAAGGTTTTTGGTTGTAAGTGTTTTATCCTTAACACCAAAGACAACTTGGATAAACTCGACTTCAAAGCGGATGAAGGAATTTTTATGGGCTATGCTCAAAATAGCAAAGCATTTAGAGTATATAATAAGAGAAGTATGAAAGTTGAAGAATCAATTCATGTCAAGTTTAGTGAATTCATTGATGATAAGTCAAACAACAATAATGATGACGATGAAGATGAAATAATCGAAGTAAGTCATATAGAAAAATTTGAGAATCCAAAAGGTAATATTGTCATCGACCTTAGGATTGATCCACTTGAACCTAATGTTGAAGATGAAGAAGTAGGAGGAGATACCTCAAATTTGCCGGATTCATATAAATATAGAAAAGATCACCCTAAAGAGTTGATACTAGGTGAAACTAGCCAAGGTGTAATGACAAGGAGAAAATTCAATGAAAATGCCTTCATTTCACAAGTTGAGCCTAAAAATATAAAAGAAGCAATAAATGATGAAGATTGGGTATTAGCTATGCAAGAAGAATTAAATCAATTTGAGAGAAGTGATGTGTGGGAATTAGTTGCTAAACCTAGTGATCATCCCGTAATTGGCACTAAATGGGTATTTAGAAACAAAATGGATGATAAAGGAAACATCACTAGAAACAAAGCTAGGTTAGTAGCCCAAGGCTATAGGCAAGAGGAAGGCATAGACTACGATGAGACTTTTGCCCCCGTGGCTAGGTTAGAAGCTATTAGGATGTTATTAGCATATGCATGCTATAAGGATTTCAAACTATATCAAATGGATGTGAAATCCGCATTCTTGAATGGAATAATTCAAGAAGAGGTTTATGTAGCTCAACCTCCGGGGTTTGAAAATCATGATTATCCAAATCATGTTTTTAGACTCAAAAAGGCACTTTATGGACTTAAACAAGCTCCTAGGGCTTGGTATGATAGATTAAGTAACTTCCTACTTGAAAACAAGTTTTCAAGAGGAAAAGTCGACACTACTCTTTTTATTAAAGAACAAGGAAACCATCAATTGCTTGTTCAAATTTATGTGGATGATATCATATTTGGTGCTACTAACGATTCTCTTTGTGAGCATTTTGCTAAATTGATGGAAGGAGAATTTGAAATGAGCATGATGGGTGAACTCAACTACTTTCTTGGTCTACAAATCAAGCAAACTCAAGATGGAGTGTACATATCTCAAACAAAGTATACGAAGGACTTGCTCAAGAAGTACAAATTCGAGGATGGAAGAAGTGTGAGCACTCCGATGAGCACAAGTACAAAGCTTGACAAAGACGAAAAAGGAAAGCCGGTTGAGGTAACAAAATATAGGGGTATGATTGGTAGTTTACTTTATTTAACCGCTAGTAGGCCGGATATTTTGCATGCTGTGTGCTTATGTGCTAGATTTCAAAGTATGCCTAAGGAATCGCATTTAGTTGCCATTAAACGTATCTTTAGGTATTTGAAAGGAACTTTAAACTTCGGTTTGTTTTATCCCAAAAATGGTTGTTTTGATCTAAGAGGATATAGTGACTCCGACTATGCCGGAAATCTTGTTGATAGGAAAAGCACCTCCGGGACATGTCAATTTCTTGGAGATTGCTTAGTTTCTTGGTTTTCCAAGAAACAAAATAGTGTGTCACTTTCCACGGCGGAATCCGAATATGTATCGGCCGCTTCGTGTTGTGCACAACTACTTTGGATGATCAACACCTTGAACGATTACAATGTTAAGTTTGAAAAAGTTCCCATCCTATGTGATAATACCTCAGCCATAAGTATAGCACAAAACCCGGTTCATCATAGTAGAACAAAACACATTGAAGTGAGGCATCACTTCATAAGAGATTGTATTCAAAAAGGATTGGTATGTGTTGAGTTCGTTCCAACAAATGACCAACTGGCGGATATCTTTACCAAGTCACTCCCTACCGATACCTTTGAATCAATTAGAACAAGACTAGGAATGATAAACAATGCTTAAAAATTAAGAAAATCAAATTTCAGAAAAACAGGTACATCGATCGATCGATGTACCTAGCTGAGAGAACGATGTATACATCGATCTCTACATCGATCGATCGATGTAGACGAATCCAGAATTTCTGCAGTCGACTTAAACACGCAGAATTCTTCTTTCTTCACCAGAAATACGCATTTCTAACCCTAGAAAAACTCTCTGGCGATTCCTTCTTCCTCAAAACAGATTCTTCCCTCATTTTCTTCTGACACTCTTCAAAATCCCCATCTCTATCAACTCCAGTATATCATTTTCCTTCCTTCAATTAAGTTCCAATTTTTTAAACCCTAGACATCAAATCCGAAAATGCCAAAATCAAAACACACATCCAAGAAGGCTAGGGCATCACAGCCTGAAGAAGAAGGGTCAAGCCATGTACAACAAGGGCATTCTTCTAGGTCTCAAGCCCCCACACAACCTAGAAGTGGAGAACCTAGGCAGAGGCAAGCAGATTTCAGTCAAGCTGAAAATTTGGATCAGATTCGTAGTGGTCTTACCTATAAAAACTTCCCTTGGATCAAAAGAAATGTCAAAGGAGTTTTGGAGAAACCATTTGGAACAGGTAAATTCGGGTACATTTCTCTTAGAGCTCAAGAGTTGTTTATAGAATGGGAAAGTGCTGAGAGAGCAACTATTCCATTGAAACTGTTACAATTAGAGGATATTGCATCTAACAATGAATTAAGTCAAATTGTTGATTGGATAGATGTTCAAAATTGGAGAAATCTTTGGATTGGAAGTAATATGAAGAAAATGTCTAAGAAGTATACTAGACTTTTCTATGCAAATCTGTGGATTGAGTATGTGAATGGTTTTCCTTACTCTTTGAATAGCATAATTGATGGTCAACATATTGAATGGACGTGTAGAATGATTTGTGAATACATTGGAGTTCCAAATGAAGGATTAGAATCGTTTGAAGTTTGGTATTGGGATGAGAACAAATGGGAAGTAAGTGAAGAGCATGTTAAGAGCTTTCTAGGCTTCTATCCGACCAAAAATACTAATGACATGCCATTGGTATATAGGGTATTAACTGCTATTGTGACCTTCTGTATCAATGGGAAATCAGCAAAGCTTCCTAGCAATCTTGATTTTTACATTGCCTATAGAATAGCCAATAGGGAACAATTAAATTTTGGAGAAATCTTCATTGCGAATGTTATAGAAGCCGCCACCAAAAAGACCAAAGCCCTTCCATATGCAAACCTTATCTACTATATGCTAAGAAAGTCGGGTATTGAGATTGATGATTCGGAAGTTGAGAAAATTTCTGTTAAGGACTATTACGACAAAATCAACATTCAACAAATCAACAAATCAAGAAAAGAAGCCCGAAAAGGAGTGGAACAAGAAATAGAAGAAGAGGATGATGAAGCTCAGCCACCTGCAGCTGATGAGGACACAGGCCCGAGAGATACACAATTACCTATTCCTGAGTCTGAAGAAGGAACACAAAGCGGACCTAGCTCAAGTATTCCAGAATTACAACAACAAGTCGTGGAGCTTCAACACGAGGTGGGAACCTTGAAAAACAAATTTGCAAGGTTCAAAGCTAAGATGAAGGCATGCATCCCAGGCTTAACCTACTCATCGGACGAGGATTAGAACTAGCATTTCTCCATCCCCTGTGTCTCGTAGTAATTCTAGAGTAAAATCATTATTATCTCTCCTGTTGCTTAACTTAGGATGATTTATGACTATCGTATGACTATCGTATGCTTTATGACTATCGTATCTACTTTTATGTCATGGTTTTTGATAATTTCAAAAAGGGGGAGAAGGAGTTATGTTGGTATTCTTAATATGATTGGCTTGATATGATGGTACGCTAATCGGCTTGATATGATGGTACGCTAATCGGCTTAATATGTTGGTATGTAAATTGGCTTAATATGTATGGTATGCTAATTGGCTTAATATATTGGTATACAAATTCGCTTAATGGATATAATAGCATACTTGGTTACTTGACTGATATATTGGCATATGCTTGATGGATATATTGGCTTTGCTTAAATATGTTTGCTTGAAGGATATATCGACACATTTTTGCTTGCTGGATATAAAACATGATTGAGTATACGTGGTATGAAATGATACATATGGGTATGTGCAAGGAGATAAAAATATATGTATAATTGGTTGAGGGGGAGTCTTTGGACATAATAATTTATTTCATAAATTGAGGGGGAGCATAAAATGCATGGAGAAAGGGGGAGATTCGATCTTCATATGTCTTAAACTCTTTCGTAGCATAAACATATTTTTCAAAAACATCTTTTAAAACTTGGTTTTGAAATCATCAAAAAGGGGGAGAATGTTGGGATATGAAGAGTTTTGATGAAATTAAAAGATGGTTTGAAAAAGGCAAAAAGGAATCTAACACTTGGAATATGAAGGAAAGTAAGAAAAACACACTGTGAGACATCGATCTCTAAACTGAAGGACATCGACCGATCGATGTATACATCAGTCTCTTGAATAAGAGACATCGATCGATCGATGTATGACAGAACCAATCCAGGAACATTCTGTGAGACATCGATCTCTGAAGTTATGCACATCGATCGATCGATGTGTACATCGATCTCTAGAAGAACCTACTTCGATCGATCGATGTATAAAAGATCAAAACCTGGAACTTTCTGTGAGACATCGATCTCTAAGCTACAAGACATCGATCGATCGATGTATACTTCAGTCTCTCAAATTAGAGACATCGATCGATCGATGTGTTACAGAATTCAAAATTTTTTGAACGTTGGAACAAAATCCAAGGGAGATTTTTAATGTTTTCTCTTTCCAATCTTGCTCAAAATTCTTGTGGACTTTAACCTAACCTATTACATGCTTCCTTGACTATTGTATACATGTCTAAGATTCTCTAGGGTGGCTATCCAAGATCAAATCACTCCATAGGGTGGCTAAAGACTATTTGGGCATTATCTTGACATTTTTGAAGATGAAGACATGGTGGAGAGTCTCAAAAACGTGGTGAACTTCATCTATAAATAGAAGAGGCTTGGATGAAGCAATTACACACTTTCAACATCATCTAGCTTCATTTTACATTGTTGTACATTTCTCTCATACTTGTAAATTTGTTCAAAGCTTGTCTAGCTTTCTTTGATCTTCATTGTTGTATATTGAGAGAAATAGAGTCAAGCACAAGAGGAACCATAATTATTTGATCTCTAGCTTGTGCTTAGACTTGTGAGAAAGTGTGAACCTTACTATATCTCTTCAACCCACTGTGAGAAGTTCTTGAGAGAACTTTTGTTGAAGTGGTGAGGAAGCAAGAAGTTGTTCTTGCTAATAGCTGTAGTTGCTGTGGTTGCACAAGTGTGTTTTGTGCAAGAAGTTGCTGTTGTTGTTACTTACACTAAAGTGTTAGTGTAAGTGTTGCTGTGGTTGTTCTTATTGTTCATAATAAGAAGAGTAGTTGTTGAAAATCCACTTTGGAAACAAAGTGGTAGTGGAGTAGAATCATTTACGATTCGAACCACTCTATATCCGGTGTACTCTTTCATTGTCTCTCATCTCCAATTCTTGCTCTGTTTTTGAA
The DNA here is from genome assembly GCA_036186865.1 of Eustoma russellianum. Lineage (NCBI taxonomy): Eukaryota > Viridiplantae > Streptophyta > Magnoliopsida > Gentianales > Gentianaceae > Eustoma > Eustoma russellianum. The sequence continues at coordinate 2,402,120 of AP025055.1, read as the reverse complement.
TATCTTTTTGAGTTGAGAAAAACCAGAAAATTCCGCAAAAGAGCCATACACTCTATTCACCCCCCCCTCTAGAGTGTATTTCGGACCTCACAGTTTCATCCATCTTTTTAGATGGAATTCTATTTAAAATGACGTTGGCTGAGAGGATTGCTTCCCCCCACAAGTTCTGAGGTAAACCCGAACTTATCAACATAGCATTCATCATCTCTTTAAGAGTACGGTTTTTGCGTTCAGCAATACCATTCGATTGAGGTGAATATGGTGCAGTCGTTTGATGAATAATGCCATGTTCTGAACAGAATTCATTAAACGGTGTATCATATTCGCCACCTCTATCACTACGAATTGTTTTAATTCGTTTGCTAAGTTGATTCTCAACTTCATTTTTATAATCCTTGAAAGCATCAAGGGCCTCGTCTTTGCTACTTAGCAAATATACATAACAGTATCGTGTGCAATCGTCGATAAAAGTTACGAAATACTTTTTACCTCCTCTTGTTTGCACAAGCTTTAAATCACACACATCGGTATGAATTAAATCCAAAGGTTCAGTGTTCCTTTCTATTGAAGGAAATGGCGCCTTTGCCATCTTCGCTTCAACACATATTTGACATTTTCCTTTGTTATTAAAGTCCAGTTTGGGCAATAAGTCAAGATTACTCATACGTTGTATTGACTTGTAATTAACATGTCCCAAACGAAAATGCCATAAACAAGAAGATTCAAGCATGTAAGCAGAAGAGGAAGCAATTTTATTAGCCTCTGCGGGCAAATCTCTTTTGGGTACAATAGTGATGACATTCAATTTAAACATCCTATTTGTCAAATACCCTTTCCCCAAATACATGCCATTTTTCGAAAGAATAACTTTATTGGATTCTAACACTAGTCTAAAACCATGCATAACTAGAAGAGATCCAGATACTAAATTCTTCCGAATATCAGGGACGTGTAGCACATTCTGCAAAGTCAGATGCTTCCCTGATGTGAGCTTCAGAACAACTTTGCCCTCACCTTCGATCTTCGAGGAGGCCGAGTTTCCCATGTAAAGTTGCTCATTGTTCCCGGGCTGGTACTCCGTGAACATCTCTCTGCTGGAGCAAACATGTCTAGTGGCGCCAGTATCAAGCCACCACTCACGTACGTTCCCCACAGCATTGCACTCTGATACCACCGCACAGAGATTCAGATCATCCAATGCATCGACTATGTTCGCCTTTGCCTTGGATTGCTTCTTCTTGGCCTTTCTGCACTCATTGCTGGCATGCCCCTGAATGCCACAGTTGTAGCATTTCCCGGTGAACTTCTTGGCGATCTGCTTGCCTTTCTTGTTCACCCCGAGTTGGCCTTTCTTTTTCTTGGCCTCTGCAACATGGGCCTTAGCCTGACCAGAGCTAGATTGTGGCGCTCTTTCAGATCTACGATTGTCCTCCTCAATGCGGAGTCGAACAATTAGATCTTCCAATGTCATCTCCTTTCTCTTGTGTTTGAGATAGCTTCTGAATTCCCTCCACGAAAGAGGTAGCTTCTCAATCACTGCTGCTACGACGAAAGATTCACTGAGCAACATGCCCTCCTCTTCCATCTCGGCAACCAACGTCTGAAGTTCCTCAACTTGAGAAACAACAGTGCGAGAATCAGACATTTTGAAATCCAGGAATTTGCCAATCCCACAGCAGTCAAGAAGAACATCATCTTCTGCTGCCAGCGCTTGAAGAAGCTTCCACTGAACTTCTCCGGTTTCTCCACTTGGGCCACTACAGGACCCTGTGCAGGAGGAGCATGTCTTGGCACCCCAGCAGTTGGTGCCATTGGAGCAGAACTCTGAATGTCTGCACCATGAACCGAGCCTGAGCTTGCGTTCTCCATCAGATTACTGTTCAGTTGATCAAAACGAATAGATCAGAACAGAATCAGATTTAAGAAAGGAGTAGAAGTAGACTGCAAATCAGTACGAAACTGCTTTTGCGCAAATTAAAAAACGGTACAGAAATTAATTGAATTGAAATACGTCTTAAGATTGTTGGAGACAATCAATCCTGTACCAAGACGCAGTCGTACAATGTGTGCATATGAAACAGCAAAATAAATCAAACCCGGGGCGAGTCGAAGACTCTGTCCTTAAGACGTATTGCTCCGGTATACTGTGCCCAACCGGTATGAGCAATCGTCTCCCAGGATACAACGGGTACCTGTTCAGTTGAGCGGCACTGCTGAACTTGAACTCCTTCGAACTCTAGAGTGTCCTGACTTCTCCCGGACGATATGCAAGACTCACGTGCTACGAATGCAGAATGCTCTTATGCTTGATTGCTTATATGTGGTGTGTTTATGAAAGAGCCATTAGCCCTCTTTATATAGGGGAGTAGGAGGTACCGTAACCGTTGGATCAAAACCGAAGTTTGATTTAAGCCGTCGGATTAAAACCTCCTATCCAGATTAGGATGGTTTAATCTCAGCCATTAGATTGAAGATAGATTATCAGGTTTAAACCTGGAACGTTGGATGGAAACCATATTCGGTTAAGCGGTTAAGACAGTTTAAATCTCGGCCGTTAGATTCAAGCTGCTTTACTCACTACCGTTAGATCACAACAGATGATCTTATCTTGAATGGAGGAGGATAGAGTTTGATTCATTTTGAATCAAATCTGCCAAGAGAATCAAATCTGCGCCTGCTGTCAGACTTCGATCGATCACATCGATCGATCGAAGTGACATCGATCGATCGATGTGATCGATCGATGTCTGACTGAACACTTCATTCGATCATCCTGATCGTTCTAAGGGACATCGATCGATCGAAGTGATCGATCGATGTCCTCTGATCCACTTTGATCGATCTAAGAAGCGCATGAAGTCCTCTGATCCACTTCGATCGATGACATCGATCGATCGAAGTGACATCGATCGATCGAAGTCATCGATCGATGTCCGTCAGAAGCTTTTTCCGCCACATGGACATATCCAACGTGGCATTCCTCCACACGGGTGACACGTCACCCATCCACAACGTTTCCATCTACTTTGAGCATTAATTTCACATTCACACAATACATAATTGAGTGAGATCACATCCTAACATTAACTATTCGTTAAGGATTCATTAAGCTCATAGTACGTTGCACATTCAAGTTTTGCAACTTTCATTAACGGGCCAAAGCCCAAATCTTCAATCTCCAACGATGGGTCAAAGCCCAACCTTAAATTCTCCAACAGTAACATCAATTATGAATTCATGATGATTATTTTTTTAAAAAAAATGTGTGCCATATTACATGATCTTCACTTATAGTTTAAGTTATCCGAGTACAACTTATGATCTGCGTACATCAGATAGTGATCTGATTCCTCTTCGGACCCTGCACAAATACAGGAGACTAGCGGAAACGTCATTTACTATCATAGGAAATCTTACGTTACACAAAGATAAGAATACATGAAATTTCACGTAAAGAATATGCATAGAATGAAAAGAAGCCAAATAAAGATGACTAAACGCCAAGAAAATTAAAGCAAACTGCTTTTTCGTGCTTTACAAAATTTTGTGTCAATGATTTGTAAGAAGGTGGTGATGGGGCCTACAGAAGCGTGAATGAATTTTGAGAGAATGTTTAAAAGAAAAAGTAATCCTTTTTAGTGTCCTTAAAATTTGCTTTGAATCTCATGCTCTCTGCCTCCAGGAAGGAATATTGCTAATTCGTTTGGATTTTGGTGGCCCTCTTTCCTTTTCTTTCTCTTTGAATCTTCAACGTTCAGCCAAATATTATAAAGGTTTAACACAACCAGTAAGGGTCCTGTTACAGTCAGTTCCAAAAATAATGTAGGGAGGTAAATCTGGTACCCAACGGCCTGTTAGCAGGAGCTTGGTCATTTACACAGTAGTGTGAGCCCCCAGCACTGCAGGCAAGCCTACAGGCCAAGAAGCTCCCACACTATGCACTTGCTGGGAAGGGACTTTCTTGTCTTTGGCAAGAATTGAACTTCTGACCTCCTTTTCGAGAACCCCTGCCCGAAATCAGTTAGGCTATGTCCTGGAAACTAGACTACTGTGTAAATGACCAAGCTCCTAAATATTATAAAGTGTACGTGTGGAGAATGTTTGCAACGGCTATCTTTACCGTTGCTTTTACAACCTACGGTATATATACTTACATATACATATACATACATACATATACATACATACATATACATACATACATATACATATATATATATATATGTATATATACATATATATATATATATCTATGTGTGCATGCAAAAAAGAGCGTTTTCGTTGCACTTACCTCTCGTGTTTGCGTAGAGTCTGGAAAGGGGCCGAATCTCTTCCCGATCTGATGTACGCAGCTTAACCCTACACTTTGTGCAATAGACTGTTTTCACGGCTCAAACCAGTGACCTCAAGGTTACAAAGTAACAACCTTACCAGTTGCTTCAAATCACGCCTCTTTTGTATATATGTACATATACATATGTGTGTGTGTACGCGCACATGTTACAGAAGACGTCCATAAGGAGAGCAAGGGAAATCAAAAAAATAAAAATGATATAACATGTATAAAAGGTGAATATTCTACATCATCAAATACGCTCTCTCTGTTTTAAAAGTATTGTCACGGTTGAATTTTCAATATCATATAATTTGTATTATATTAAAAAGTCAAATTGTTATAATATTTTTACGACAAAGGAAGTATTTAACAAGTATTGATCATCTTATAATCTTTCTTTTTAATGGACTCATAGGTTTAGTCTTTTTAGTATCGTTTTAAATATTATGAGAAAATTGTCAGATATTTTTTGTGATATTAATCATTACTCAACCTTCATCATTTAGTGAATTACTTCATTTAATGAGAAACCCTTGATATTGTTGTCCCCATACATTGTCCAATGGTTCCGATGGCGGAGGCATGAGAGAGTGGTGAGAGTTCGATTCTTGTTCCAAACAAGATTTTCGACTCCTTTTTCAGGTAATCGCATGGTATTAGAGCTCCACTTTTGCAGTGGACTCCTCGTGCGGCTGTCTAAATAGTCCAAACTCTATTATAACGGGTCTTGGACACCTGACTTTCATCCATATCGCACCGTGGGACAGACTTATAGTGGTCCGGCTGGGGTTTACAGGCATAAACCTTGATATTGCTAATTTGTTTATCCTGGTATGACCAACCAATATTTATAAATCAACTGAAATATATGCATTGGTCAGAAATTGTATAGCTAGCACCAATAGTATATATCATTATTCACACATGTCATATATTGAAAAATAACATCTTTTTCAACATACTTGTAACAATCATATATTTGCTAATTCAAAGTTCTTTAGAGCAGAGCTGCCCATTTGAAAAGTTTTTTCTCTTAAGATACGAACAGAGTAAAAGTAAAAATCTTATGTATTATGGGCTCTACTATGAGTATCTGATTACAAAAACACATCTATCAATTTAGAGTTAGACGGTATATGCATTGCAATTTCAGTGGTGTAGTCGACACTGAGAATAACTAGCTTACCATCGAAGATCAAGTGGTATCACAGGTGAGTAAGTTCAAGTACATAGGATCAGTGGTGCATCAGGATGGGAACATAAATAGTGATGTAACACACCGAGTTCAAACAGGCTGGTGTAGGTGGAGGGCGGCCTCAAGGGTGCTATGTGACAAGAATCTTCCGACTAAATTAAAGAACAAATTTTATAGGGTAGCAGTGCGGCCGGCAATGTTATATGGAATAGAGTGATGGACCATCAAGAGGACACATACGTAGAAGATGGAAGTGGCAGAGATGAGGATGATGGGTGGATGTGTGGGCATACAAAGCTAGATCGGATCAGAAATGAGGTAATTAGGGAAAGGTTAGGGGAGACTAGTATAATAGATACGATAAGAGAGGGGAGGCTGAGATGGTTTGAGCATATCAAGAAGAGGCAGACAACGCCTTCTGTCAGAGCAGTTGAAATCCTCATTGTAGAGGGAAAGAGGAGCAAAGGCAGGCTCAAATTGACTTGGAATGAGCGGATTATGCGTGACTTACTTGATTTGCATCTCTCTGAGGACATCGTCCATGATAAGAGTACATAAAGATAGATGATTAAGGTGAACGAGGTTTATACAGGATATATGAGCACATTAGATTATATTTAGGGCCTTAGATAGTCTATATACATTACATAACTTTGCATTTTTTTGTGTTTGTCTTTACTTTTTATTATTTGTCTTTCATTATTTGTCTATGGAGATACATATAAAGCCGGAAGTCTTGTTGGAAGCAAACTCACTATCCTTTGGGATGCATGTATTGTTTGTCTGTCTTCAATCCTTCTCAGACTATAACGATATTTTTTGGTGTCATTGAAATATGTTGGGTATGTGTTCTTGTAGATGTATCACTAAAAAATAAAAAAATAAAAAAAACGTGTATGAACTTCAATTTGCAACGTTGAGTGGAGACTGTATGGGAAATTATGGGTATGTCAGCTTTCAGAAAACGCTCAGGTCGTAAGCAAAATAATGGCCATGAAAACTATTCAACCCTAAGGAACCAATGTATCAACTATCAAGTACCTGCAAGCCTACATTACACGTCAAAGCACGCGGTCAGTATATGAGTATATGACAGAGAACCCACCTTCTAAATGGTTGGGATCTCGTAACTCCAATTTCCTCACCTCTTTTGTAACCACGCGACACATGGCAGTAAAAGATGTGGTGAGACTAGATGTAGGTGACTCTCATCTAGCCTCACCATCCCGTTGCTACCACGTGTCGCGCGGTCACACGTCACTGTATCTCATTTGCGGTAAGAGGATCCTATCCCCCTTCTAAAAGCCAACGAAGTTGGTTTCTTCTGCTCGAAAAAAAAAAGTCAATTTTGAGTCTCCTCGTATCATTTTCAAAAAGATTCTTAAATAATGTAAATAAAAAACTCATCGATTTTTTAAATTGATAAGATTTTTTACCAAACAACAAACACAAGTTATTAATTACAAACTAGATCAACAAACATTTGACCTAATTAGGTCAGATATTATGGCCTAAATCTGTATTGACACAGATTGCATTATTACACACACGTTATACATGTTCTGATTCGCACCTGTGTTATTCTAATTACAATGTCTCAAACCGAGTAACAAAAAAATCTTATAACATTGATCTCCATTTTCTGTTCCATGTTTCTTTGAATGCACAAAGGTCATACTATGATACATAAGATTTTTATTGTCTGTTGTAAAGAGTTTCATAGATGATATAAATATAGTCGTTCGACAGTTTCTTAAATAAGAGGTACAGAACTTGGTGGTCATAAAGTGTCTGAACACAAACTCGGTATGATATATTCTATGTTTCTTCTTTCTATATGGGAAGGGTTTATCAACTATATGTTCGTGTCTCACTACATAAATAGTAACTGATAGATATACAGTATTTAGTATTTCAGCATTACAAAAATTATAACTCCAAATGTCTTCTCTAAAGGAATGGACTAGTGGTGCCTTCCGAGCTTAAAAAGCCTCTTCTTTTTTTTCACTGACAGAGAAAAAGGGGATAGGATCACCTCACCGCAAGGGGATGCGATGACACGTAACCGCACGACACGTGGCACCAAGGGAGGTTTCACCCTCATCTAGCCTCACCATCCCCCTTGCTGCCACTTGTCGCGTAGTCACAAAGGGGATGAGGAAAGTTGGGGTGAGGAGATCCCAACCCGAGAAAAAGGGGGTTAGAAGAAGGAACAGCAGCAAGTATGCATAATGGCCAAATAATGAAGATCACTCCTGCTTTTGCAATTTGCTTTGCCCTGCAAATTGGTTGTGTGTATGTATATATATAGATATATAAACTTTATATTATACGATAACTAATTATTTTAAATTGTAGTTATATGTCTATGTTTGAGGGTGGATCATAGACAACAATATCCGTGTTTTTCGAACAAACTATTATAAATTTAGTATAAGTATCATCTCATCAAGTCAAACTATATCGAATCAAAATTAGTGCACTTATACAATGACTGAATAATTCATGGAGCATAAAAAATATTTTCCAGTCTTGAGTGTGACCTAAGCAACCTCTATGTGTTTCTAACGCATTGGTATGGTTGCGTATATCCGACCTCCTATACTCTGTCACAGACGGGAGCCTCTAAAACAATAGGGTAATGTTGTTGTTGTTGAGTGTGATCTCAGCAAACCTAAAATACAAAGACAAACCCATAAATAAAATGGAGATGTTGTTTTCTTAATTTAAATCAAAGAAACACGTCACTTAAAAAACCTACGACGCAAGTTTTTCCTTTTTTTCTTATATACATGAATAAAAAAACAAAATAGCATATGAAAAAATTACATATTCGATCTATACTTGCAGATATTAGAATCTTAGACCTTTTGAGTTTTTGATATTAGATATAATTATTTGATCTATAGTTAATCACGAAAGACAATTTCTGCGCTGACACCATTTTCCGCATGAAATTTCATGTATCCAAAGTGAATGTGAATAAGGAAAAGGGCGTTTTCGGTGCATTAGGTTTTTGCGTTTGTGTAGATTGTGGAGAGAGGTCGGATCGCTTCGTGATTTGATATACGTATATTTACCTTACATTTTATATAAGAGGCTGTTTCCACAGTTCAAACCTATGATATCAACGTCACAAAGCACCAACCTTATTCGTTGATTTAAAAAATTTTGGATGCAAACAAATTTTCTCATTCTTCTTTAAATAGGAAGAATGAAATGATTAGAATGCTGCAAAAGTTTTGACCGATAATCACTACTAGGAGAAAGGAAGGTATTAAAAAAGTTTGTCTGAAATTATTGAAATAAAAAGGCTGAGTACTTCTGATTTGCTAACATCAATTGTCGGCCAGAAAGCGATAGATTAACGTTAAAAGTGACATGTCATAAGAACGACTTCTGTCGCGATAATAACATATAATTAATTGGGGGAGGATCACTTCACCGCAAATGGAATACGGTGACGCGTGACCGCGCGACACGTGACAGCAAAGGGGGTGGTGAGGCTAAATGAGGGTCATCCTCATCTAGCCTCACCACCTCTCTTTGATGCCATGTGTCGCGTGGTCACAAAGTGGGTGAAGAAGTGAGTTAGGAGATCCCAACCCAATTAATTGACTTTGCCTTCATTAAAAATTAAAAAAGTACAGAATTTTAACTTGTGGCAAAGGCCATAATTTGGCTCTGGGTACTACCGTTCCAGCCTCAAAAAAACATTATAAAATATGTAAATCAGGAGCCTAGCGACCTCTTGGTTAGGTGGGGACTTATACAGTGACCCACACAAGGTGCCCCGCAAACTAGATCTTCCGTCCAGCAGTAATGGAGCATCCACACTATGCGTGTCTCTGGATTCAAACTCTTGACATCTTGTGACAAATTTCAACCCAAATACCAACTGAACTATGCCATGAGACACGGAATTTGAACTTGACTAAGGACTTAGTCATACAATGGCAAAACATAATTAGAGCATGATTTTGGAAACCCTTCTTCCTCATGTGGCGATCAAATCGTCGTTTTATTTATTATGTGTTTTTATATAGTTTCATTACGTGTTATATATATATAGAACTCAAACAAATCTCATATGTAACACGCAACAAAATAAGTAAAAACATATTACATCCAAACATTTAAACCTAAAACCTCTGGTCTTGGCCTTAGCTTTAGTTATTAGAAACCTCATCAATTAAAAATTAATAAAAAGTCTCTACTAATTGACCACAACAACAACAAAAAAAAAAGTCCCTAGAAATCAAAACAAATACAAACATGAGGAGATATTTCATGTTTGTATACACTCCATCTCATCTTTAGAATCCCATATATCTTTAAGAATGATTTTTTGTTTTTATACTAAGCTTAATTAATTACATTAATTTAGTTATAAAATTATATTTGTGAACAACCTTTAAGGACAACACAATAATTATAAGTAAATAACTGAGCAAAAGGTAAGACGGATAGCTGATTATGGTTTTAATAATCAAACAATGTATTACATGATTGCACATTAATGTAATTTCAGAGTTTTCAATTATACAATGAAAAATGGGATGGAAGAAGTAATTTGAATGGAAATAGTGGGGATATAAATGTAATTAACCCAAATATTTCAGATTTTTTTTTGGCCTTTATTTATTATGCTTCTAAAAGTCGGCAAAGGGATCTTAGGATTGAAAAGAGAAATGCACAATAGATTCACAGACAAAAATCTAAAGATGAATAATAGTGGAGGAATAAAGAAATGGATAGAAAAGAATAAAGTCATTTGGATATCCCAATCTTACCAAGAAATGACATTTCCAAATTCCATCAAGAAAATTAGGGAAATCTTGGGGTTATTTCAACCTATAAATTTGGGACATGTTAAGTGAATATGTTAACATAAAAAAGGTGTTTTCGGTACACTAAGTTCCGGCTTTTGTGTAGAGTACGGAGAGGGACCGGATCGCTTCACAATCTGATGTATGCATCTTTACCTTACATTTTGTGCAAAAAGATGTTTCCACGGCTCGAACACGTGAGGTCACAAAACAACAATCTTACCAGTAACTTCAAAACCTGCACACTTTGATTTCATTAACATACAGGGGGAACATGTGGAATTTCCATTTCGATTATCCTTGGTTGGGTTTCATCATGAACTGACCTTGGATCACATGCCATTGTCATTTTTCATTTTGATTTATTAACCATAAAATCATTCCTCCCAAAGAAGATATGACCCTTATGACAATACACTAAAAAGGAAAAGTGTAAAAAAAAATGCTTAAAATTTTACATAAAACACTAATTGCAAATTAGATGAAAGAATAACCATCATGAATAAGCAGGTACAGTAATTCTGGACAAAGGTAAAAATTGGCCAACTTGACAAGCCACATATATTGTCAATTTTTTTTAAAAAAAAAAAATTCACATGTATTCTCAACTTTTTTTAAAAAAAAAGTAATAATAATGACTCATGGACATAGCGGTGCTTCATATTCAAGTTTTATGCCTATTTTCATCTGCAAATTGATATACATACATACATGTATATATATACATATATATACATACACACACAGATATATATACACACACACACCACAAAAAAATTGTGGTTTGCAGACGAAAAAATCACCGACGAACAACGTATAGTCGTTGTTTCGTCGGTAATAGCGACGACTCTGCGACAAAAATAATGTAGTCGCTAATTGCGACGAAAGTACGATGAAATTCGTTGTCGCTAAAAGAAAAATAGTCAGTCAGGTGAATTACGTCGGTGATTTGTCGGTGTCTCGTCGCTATTCTGCGTGTTTTTGTTCGTCACTATTTAGTTTATAACGCTTCGTCGCTATGTCGTCGCAAATGTGTCGCTAAAAGTATAAAATAAATTCGTCGTTTACTAAGTTCTTGGAGTTGTGTATCGTCGTTTTTTTGTCAATGAAACCCGTATGTGGCAAATGTTTTGAATTACTTTCCGTTCGTAATTCGGTTTGTCGTTGTGTCGTCGCAGATACATCGAGAATTAAACACGTGTATTGATTAAGGAAAAAGAAAGCGGTAATTGGGAAAAATACTCATTCATTTAATAATAAGAAGTTACATTATCAAACGAAAAAATAAAAAAAAATCTAAAAAGAGATGCGGAGATGGGCCGTTCACTCTTCGTCATCGGACGAAAGAGTGGCCGCGACATTCTCCGCAAACTCTTTGAGAAGGCGCTTGAGCTTGTAGTATCTAAATTTCATCTTCCGCAGCCTTCTAGTCATGTAGTGCAGTTGCCGCGACTGCTGATGCATGTTTGCCATCAGCATACGGAAGTCGGCGTCCTGCACCGGCATTTGTTCTTGATCATCCTGATGCGGCGGTGGGCCATAGACAGATACAGAACCCTCTCGCTCAACCGATGGTGGTTGAGGAGGAGGCCCTTCTGGAGGGGCACTGTTTGCCCGTCCACCACGCCTTGGGGTTCTTTTAAAACGACGCGGCATATTTTGATTATTTATAACGTTCTATGTGTGTATGTATAACAGCGGATGTTTGGGGTATAAATAGTGAAATGAGCGACGACATAGCGACGACATAGCGACGCATTTGTCAACCGTTGGGAATGTGCAGTGATGACCTTTCGGATGTTATAGCGACGACGTAGCGACGAATTAGCGACGTATGTTTATCGTACGATGCAACCGTTGGGAACTGAACTGACACTGCCGAATAGCGACAACTTGGCGACGGAATAGCGACGAAACGCGTCGAATAATGTGAAGAGACGTTTTCCGTCGCTGTTTCGTCGGTAAAGCGTCGGTAAATTCAAAAAAAAACCCCGCGAAGCCCGTTCTTCTCATTGTATTTAGTTTTTCCGTTTTTCGTCGATACGGTTAGTAGGTTTTTGTCGTTCTATTAAGTTTCGTCGAAGATATAGTTAGGTTTCGACGATACGGTTAATAGGTTTTTGTCGTTCTATTAAGTTTCGTCGAAGATATAGTTAGTAGGTTTTCGTCGTTGTATTAGGTTTCGTCGGTATATAGTTGATGTTTAGTCGGTGAATTAGTCGGAAGAAATTTTTCTTAACCACATTTCGCGTATACAGGTGCGTCGTCAGGATTCGTAAGAGATTAAACACGTGTTATAATTATTAAGAAAACAAATACGATATTAAAAAAACAAACTTCATTAATATAAAATTAAAAATTAAAAATTACAAAATATAATAAGAAATATTTAAAAAAAGCTAAATAGCGAAGAGTAGCCACTCACTGTTCGTCATCCGAACAGAGAGAAGCTATACTCTCCGCACACGCCTTCAGTTGGCGTCTCAACTGTGCAGATTTGGATTTAATCCGCATCTGCCTTTTATCTATGTAGTCGAGACGCTCTTCCTGAACCGTGACATGCGCCCTCACCTCATCTAACATGTTCCACAGATCTCGTACTTCTATTTGGAGATCGACAATTTGTCGATCCCGGCGAGGCTCAGAGGGCTCTGGTGGGGGAGGAGGTGGGGGAGGAACAGTTGAAGAAGAAGGCACTTCAGTTGGCGGTGTTGCCGCCCTACCACCACGTCCACCACGTCCACCACGTCGTGCTTGCGCTTAGTACGAACCATTTTGGATTATAAAATAGTTGTTTTATATGTTGTTGTGGGCACACGCTGACACTGTTTGTATAGTGAAATCAGCGACAACATAGCGACGAATTAGCGACGCAACACATCGTAAGTTGTAAGCATGGGGAACTGGACGGGCTGCCTTTTACCGACGACGTACCGACGACTTAGCGACGAAACACGTCGTACGGAATGAAGAGACGTTTTGCGTCGCAATGTAATCGGTACTTCGTCGGTAAAAGCATATCAAACGACGTGTTTCGTCGCTGGTCGTCGATACGTCGTCGGTATATGTGTTTGTTTGTCTCCGGGATTTGTGTTTCTTGTTCGTCGTCGTTCGTCGCTAAGTCGTCGGTATTGTGTTTGTTTGTTTCCGAGATTTGTGCTTGTTTGTGGTCGCTATCTCGTCGCTATTACGTCGGTAACGTACTGGGAACGATAAAACCATTGTCTTTCTTCTTCTCTTCTCCCATTCTTCTCTCATTTCAAACACATCAATCATCAATTTTGAACGAAAATACAGAAGTGTGGAATTTTGATTTTTTCTACAAACGAAAAAAGATAGCTGCTGTTAGTTTGAAGGTGTAGCGAGAAAATGGATCCGAGGAGAAGCGATAGAAAGTGGATGTACCAGAGAGTAAACAACGGGGAGTGGTGTTTTAGATTTGTTGAAGGTCTCGAAGAATTTATTGATTTTGCGACGAGTAATGAAAGTGGAACGCAGATTAGATGTCCGTGCAAGAAATGCAAGAACCGTAAATATAAGGATCCGGGTGACGTGAGGGTTCACATATTGAAACAAGGTTTCGTCCACAATTACCATACATGGTACTGTCACGGCGAATATGAGGGGGCGTCTACATCTGCAACTGTACACGTCGAAGGGGGACCCGGTCAGGTTAATGCCGAAGAAATAGGCGAGGGATCTCACAACCCATACATGCAGATGGTGACAGACGCAGCCGCTGGCGCATTTACCGGAGAGCAGTTGTTACAAATGCAGGATCCGGATGAACAGCCGCGTACATTCGTGGAGGAAGATCCGAACCCTCAGGCGAGACAGTTTTTTGAGATGCTGAACGCCGCCAACACGCCGCTGTATCCTGGTTGCGGTAGTCACACACAGATGTCCATGATCGGTCGGATGACGAGCATGAAGACGGAACACCGCATGACGGAGAGATTGTACGATGGGATGTGTCAGCTGATGAGGGAATCTCTTCCCGAAGGGAACACAATGGTCGACAGTTTTTATTCGACGAAGAAACAGCTGCAGGCGTTGGGACTGCCGGTTCAGAAAATCGATTGTTGTTCAGAGGGGTGCATCATATACTGGGGCATCAACGAGGATAAAGACATGTGCAGGGTCTGTGGGACAAGCAGGTGGAGAACGAACAAAAGAAACCGGAACGTGCCAAAAAAGCAATTTTACTATTTATCTCTCGCCCCTAGACTGCAGAGGCTATACGCATCCGGTGCCACAGCTAGCCAGATGAGGTGGCACGCGGAGCACTACACGAAAGACGGTGAGATGTGCCATCCATCTGACGGCGAAGCTTGGAGGACGTTCGATGCGACGCATCCGGGTTTTTCGTCGGAGACAAGGAACGTTAGGTTGGGTTTATGCACCGACGGGTTCAACCCGTTTGGACAGTCGGGAGAGCAGTATTCGTCGTGGCCTGTAATCGTGACGCCGTACAATCTACCGCCTTGGATGTGCATGAAGAAGCCTTACATGTTCTTGACTGTGATCGCACCAGGTCCTAGGAATCCGAAACAGAAGATCGACCTATACCTGCAGCCGTTGATACAGGAGCTGAAGTGGTTATGGGAGTTTGGCGTGGAGACGTTCGATGTATCGACTAAACAAAACTTCCAGCTACGCGCCGCGCTGATGTGGACGATCAGTGACTTCCCGGCTTATTCTATGTTGTCGGGGTGGAGCACAGCGGGGAAATACGCTTGCCCTTGCTGCATGAAGCAAGCGAAGACGATGTCCTTGAAACATGGACGTAAGATAAGCTGGTTCGACAGCCATAGGAAGTTCCTGCCCAGACGTCATTTGTACAGAAGGAACGTGACGGCGTTCATGCCTGGCATTGTCGATAAGGACACAAAGCCCGAGCTCCTCACGGGTGCAGAGGTGCTGCAGGAGATAGACAGTTGTGGATTCGTGGGGGTCGCTGATGATCCGGACGGCAGTCACAACGCAGACCTGGCTCGTTACTGTATCGGGTGGAAGAAGAGAAGCATATTCTGGGAGCTTCCGTACTGGAAGAGCAATATGATCCGACATAACCTGGATGTCATGCATATTGAGAAGAACGTGTTTGACAACATTTTCAATACAGTGCTGAATGTGCCAGGAAAAACAAAAGACAATTTGAAGGCACGACTTGATATGCGCGACCTCAACATGCGACCGGAGCTGCATCCCGTTGGCACATCATACATGCCGAAGTCCTCGTACACGCTGAATGCGGAGCAGGTCAGTGCGTTGTTATCGTGGCTAGGGACGGCTAGATTTCCTGATGGCCATGTTTCGAACCTGTCGAAGAACATCGACGTGAATAAACGCGGTTTGCACGGGATGAAGAGCCACGACTGTCACGTGTTCATGCAACGGTTGATGCCCATTGCATTCCGCGAGCTGCTTCCAACCAATGTATGGGAAGCAATTACCGAGATGAGTCTGTTCTTCAGATGTCTTACAGCCACGAGACTCAGGGCGGATGATATGTCAAGGCTGGAGGGCGAAATCCCAGTGATCATATGCAAGCTGGAAACTATATTCCCTCCGGCCTTCTTTGATTCAATGGAACACCTGCCAGTTCATCTACCATACGAGGCACGTGTTGGTGGTCCTGTTCAGTACAGGTGGATGTATCCGTTCGAGAGGTACTCTTTTTTATGTGCATGACATTCTTATGTGTCTAAGCGATATGCATTTGAACATATATTCACTATATGAACAGATATCTCAGGCATTTGAAGCTGAACATCAAGAACAAGGCGAAAGTCGAGGCCTCTATGTGCAATGCCTATCTGACGGAGGAAGCATCGACCTTCGTGTCTCATTACTTCGAGCCAGATGTCCCGTCGAGGTGCAGAGATGTTCCCCGGAACGACGACGGCATTTCCAGATCCGGTGTCCTCCCAATATTCACACATCCGATCAGATTTCACGGACAGGGAAAGGAAATGATATTGGGGGACAGCGAGCTGAAGATTGCTCATTCTTATGTTCTGCGCAACTGCCGTCAAGTCGACCGTTTCCAGAGGTATAAACGATTTCCCATTTTATTTTGTAAATACCTTGCGATACTCTATCCATTATGTTACAAAGATATACAGGGTACTCATTCGTAATTTGCTTCAGCTTGTTCGTTGATTTATTGCAACACCGTTCACCGGGTATATCGAGCGATGCAATAAACAATGAGTTAGATTCCAAGTTTGCTGATTGGTTCAGGTGGCATGTAAGTTTAGTATTTGCCTGTTACGTGTACGATATGTGATACACATTTATTGCCCCGTTGATGTATACTTACTTGTCCTTTTACAGGCGAGCAAAGGTCATCTGGCTGACGATGAGTACGGTTACATTCTGACGCCAGTAGCCGAGGGTCCATTGAACAGAGTCACGCGACACGACATGTGTTTTGTCAACGGGTATAGATTCCACACAGTCTCCCATGCCAGCCGAAAATCGTCGGAGAACAGCGGAGTGTGTGTCAAGCGTTATGACAATAGCCCGGACGAGGATGACTTCTACGGCTACCTTACTGACATCATTGAGCTCGAATATCCCGCATTGCCTATAAAGCGGGTGGTCCTATTCAAGTGCGAATGGTACGATCCAACTCGAGAAGGTTATCGCGTTGGCACAAAGGTCCACGACCAATATAAGTTGGTAGACATACACCAAGGGCGACGGTACAGAAAATACGATCCATACGTTTTGGCTAGTCAAGCGTCCCAGGTGTACTATCTATCGTATCCAACAACGAGGATGAATGCGAGCTCAAAAGACTGGCGAGCCGTGTGCAAAGTGAAATCGAGCAAGTTTGATGTGAGTATACAGACAGTTTCAGATGGTATGGACGCCGCATTTCAAGAAGAAAACCCGTCCGTTCTAGATACGACACATGTTCAACTGCACGACCTCCCTCTAAATGACCCCAACGGCGGTTTTATCGAAATTCATCTCAACATACAACCGCCTGACAATATTGAAGACGTAGTCGAAGACGAATACGAGGATGAAGAGGACGACGAGCATGTAGATGAAGATGAAGATGAAGACGAAGATGAAGATGCGTATGAGGATGCAGATGACCAGGAAGATTGACGTTAGCCAAAATTTTTTATGTACCTCTTTATATGAAAGTGTGTATGTGTTGATGTACTTATATTCATGTATATACTACTTTATATTTTGTATTATTTTTTTTTTCAAAAATGATAACACCGACGAGTTACCGACGAAATGTTTCGTCGCTAAATTTGAAATAACGACGACCCATGAAAAATAGCGACGAAACTAAATAGCGACGGAACTTCCGTCGCTATGTCGTCGCAAAATTTCGAAGATAAGCTGAAATTCCCTTCTTCTTCCCCATTTCCCTCCCCCCGCGAAAACCTCCCCTCCCTCCGGCGAAAACCCCCCCTCGCGAAGAAATCCCCTCCGGCGAACCCCCCCCCCCGACGAGCTTCCTCTCCGTTGACCTCCCCTCTCCGGTTAGTTTTTCTTCCTATTTCGTTTTTATTGCAATTACCGTATATATATGTATATGTATATGTATATTTCGTTTTTATGTATATGTATGTATGTACCGTATGTATGTATGTACCGTATGTATGTAAATGTATATGTATATTTCGTTTTTATGTATATGTATGTATGTACCGTATGTATGTATGTACCGCATGTATGTATGTACCGTATGTATGTATATGTATATGTATATGTATATTTCGTTTTTATGTATATGTATGTATGTACCGTATGTATGTATATGTATATGTATGTATTTCGTTTTTATTGCAATTACCGTATGTATGTATATGTATATGTATGTATATGTATGTATATGTATTTAATAGATTTGTAAATGTATGTATATGTATATGTATATGTATGTATATGTTTTTAATACATATATACACGCACATATACATATATACGGTACACGCACATATACATATATACGGTATATGTATGTATATGTTTTTAATACATATATACACGCACAAATACATATATACGGTACATATATACGGTACATATATTTAATTTCGTATTTAAATATAGTTAAATTTGTAAAAACTGTTTTTAATAGATTTGTAATATATCTTTTGTAATTTTTGTATATAAATATATGTAAAATTATTAGAAACTGTTTTTTTTTGGTAGAATTATGTATGTATATATATTTTTCCTATTTAAATATATTTATAATTATATAATCTATTTTTGGTACATATATGTATATGGTATATATATGTATATACGGTATATATATATATATATGCATATACAGGGTATATATATGTATATACGGGTATATATGTATATGGTATATATATGTATGTACGGGTATATACGGGTATATATGGTATATATGCACCAATATTGTTGTTAAGGTTGAATTAGTAGAAATGTGGTGTGCTTGGCCAATGAATGATGCATGTACAAACTGTTTTGTAAGAGGTTTGCATATGATTTTCGGTATGATTTGCATTTGTCTTTGGAGAGGCCATTAAGGCTGGGAAACCTCCGTTTAAAAATTATTAATATGTTCCTCTCAGATCTGATGGCTAGTGACGGTTTACCGACGAGATCCACATACCCACCATCTACACAGGACCTTCAAGGAGAGTTCGATGCGTTCATTTCTCAGCATGATACGTATGCCTCGGTTTCGACCGCCGCTCTGGCTGCGGACTCAGACCTTTTACGGTCTGCCGACATGTCCGCACCCCCCAGACATACGACGCCACCCACACCCAGCGTTTCAGCACCTCATCCGGCGTCTGATGCGGCATCGGACCAGGGTGTCATATCAGGGCGTCGTCCCCTCCCTTGGTCAAATGATACCCATACGTAAGTAATGATTAATTTATTTAACATGTTTTCAAATATATTTCACGCGTTATTTTTTCCTAACAACTTAAACTCTTTCAGGTTTGGATCGGACAATGGCGCGCTTTCCGGTTGCATCACCCGGTCCTTCCACCTGAGGCTTGACCCATCTGGATATACCTGGGGCCGTGTCACCCCGGAGACACGTAGGTTCTACTGGGATGAGTTTCAGGTATTCAAATTTGATGAATTTCACTTTTTGATGCGTAATCAATCATTACTTTTCTAACCACACTTTTATTATTCCTCCGTATGATAATTGCAGAAGTCGTACAGCTGGCCAGCCGACATCGCCCGCGACGTGGAGCAGGCCTGGCGGCATAGGGCCGCCAAACGCTACGGGGACTTCGTCAACTCCCTCAAGACCAAGTCGGAGCGTGACCCCACGTGGATAAGGCCTGCCTACGTATCCGAGGCCGTCTGGGCGGCGTGGGTAGAAGGGTGGAGGGACCCTGCTTACCAAGCCCGCAGCGCCCGGAACGCGGCGAACCGGCGCAGCGGCAACGTAGAGGGCCCAGCACCTGCCACACACTCAGGTGGTTCGGTTTCCCACGCCACCACGATGCGTTCTATGGTGAGTATTTTAATATTGGATTATAACGACCTTCATTGATTTCATTGGATTATTTACATTCATCGACTTAAGTGGATTATTTACATTCAGTGAGTTAAGTGGATTATCTATATTCGTTGATTACTTATGTTGCGCTGTTGTTTTTTTGGTATTCGTATATGGTTACTTTAAGTGGTACATGTGATTTGACTTGGGAGAGGCCTTTAAGGCCGGGATACCTCCGATAAACGAATAGGTCATGCCGAAATTTTTAAAAATTCTGCATATCACTAACATATTTTATTTCATTCTTTCAGCACCAGGAGACGGGGGAGTGGCCAGCCTCCTACGATCTCTTCTACAAGACGCATCGGAAGAGAGCCTCCGACGGAACGGAGGACTGGATCACGACGAAGGCCCGCGACATCAGTGTAAGTAGACTACGATATCATTTGTTTTTTTCCTTAGTTTGTTTTATTGCTAAACCATAACAATTCATATTCTCATTTCAGGACGAGTACAACAGATTACTCGCAGATAGGGGCGAACAGGCCGACAAGAACCGCGCTTATTGGGATGCGGTTCGGACCGTCGGCCCTCAGAATAAGAAGAAGAAGGAGGTGTACGGGGTTGGATCAGCAGCGCCGCGATTCTTTCCCGAAGTTCTGCATCCAGGTGCTTCCTCTGAGGCCAGCACCTCCGCGCCTTCTGCGACGCCAGAGGATATTTCGCGCCTGGAATCAGATAATGCGGCGCTGCAGCGTGAGATAGAGTCCATCAGGACGAGGCAAGAGGAGAGTTTACAGGCACTGCAGTCGCAGCAGCAGGCGATGCAGCAGGCGCTTCAGCAGGCGTTTGAGCATGCGCAGCATCAGACGATGCAGGTGCAGCAGGCAACGAACCAGCAAATCTTCCAGCTGTCGCAGGTCGTCATGACTTTCATTTCCAACTCCTCGCAGCCTCAGCCTCAGCCTCAGCCCCGCCCTCCTGATGGTCACTCTTCTCCGCATGATCCCCCTCCATCTTCCTCTGCATAGTTTTTTATTTTTTCATTGTTTGTACAGTCTATTTCATTTGTTGTATTGACATTTTCTTTGTACTTTTATATATTTTATCTGACAATTTTACGGATTCTATTTCGTTTGTGTTGTTTAATTATACGAACTTGAATGCGCAAATACCGTATTACTGTATAATATTTGTACAAATGATTTAATATACAAAATAAAATATATTATAGAAATTAAATAATAATAATAAAAACTTTTTAATTAATAATGTATTAATATTATTAATAAATCAAAAAAAATTTAAAATTTAATATTAAATAATGTATTTAAAATAATTATTAGTAAATTTAATATTTTTAAAAATAACAAATACCGACGAACCGGCGACGAAATTGGTCTGTCGCAGATCGGAAATAAAAAAACAAAAATTTAAAATTAGCGACGAAAAGACATATTAACGACGACATTTTGCGACGAAATAAAACGGAAACAAAAAATAAAAAAATAATAAATAGCGACGGTAAAACATATACCGACGAAATTTTGCGACGAAATTCTTTGTCGCAGAACATTAATAAAAAAATAAAAAATACGAAATAGCGACGAAATAATTTACCGACGAAACAGCGACAACAGAAAAAAGGTCGCAGACCTGAGAGTTTCTCGTCGCAGTTTTGCGACGATACACCGACGCAATTTTTTTCGTTACAATACAGCGACGCATTGTCGACGAAATTTGCTTTGCGACAAGCCGTATAACGACCTTCATTTTTCGTCGCTATTTCGTCGCTATATGTCTGTAGCGACGAAATAGCGACGTTTTTTGTCTGTCGCTATAGGCTTTTGGTTTTGTGGTGACATATGTATACATGTATGTTCATATATACATATATACACATATGTATGTATGTATGTATGTATGTATGTATGCTCTTGAACAACTGAATTCCTTTTCATCTTTGTAGTTCCATCATGAAGGGCTTTGATACATACGCCATGAAAATTATTTTCTTTTTATACTTAGACTGTTCAGTATTTGTTTCATGGAGAAATTTTTAAAATACTTACAGAACAAGTATGACTGGTTACTTATTAACTAATAAAATATCTAAATAAATACGGGTTTCTCTGTTATGATCAATCACAACTCTTTTTGTAGACATACAGATCCTTATGTTACGTTATACTATTATATTACTAGTTACGTTTATTTGTTTCCGGAACAACATAAAATGTTTCATGTTCTATAATGTCACTTAAATTGCAAAGAATGGAATGAGGAATACAAAAAGGGACTTTTAGGAATATAAAAGTCATTTTGTGCCATTTTAAAATTGTGAACACGTGCATTCAAGACCATTATCCGAAACCTTAAAAGTTTGATTATCAAATGATCCGCTAATCAACTTTTTACAACCTAACAAATTACGGATGAGATGTGAGGAAGGGAGAATATGAGGCATCTAATCATGCGAAGCCACGTGTACAAAAGGGCATGCTGATTACTTTTTTTCTTTTTTTTAAAAAAAAATGCTCTTTTGTACCAGTGGCGTCGCGTGATTGGAGGCCTCATATTTTGCCTCATAATAGGCCTCCTCAGATCTCATCCGAACAAATTATTGGATTAAAATATTTGAGATTCTTCAATAGAAGGGTTGGGATCTCCTAACCCTACTTTCCTCGCTCCCTTTGTGACCACGCGACACGTGGCAGCAAAGAGGGGTAGTGAAGCTAGATGCGGGTGACCCTCATCTAACCTCACACCCCATCTTGCTGGTACGTGTCGCGCGGTTACACGTCACCGCACCCATTTGCGATGAGGGGATCCTATCCCCAATAGAACGGTAAAAGGTGGCGAAAGAAAGTACGGGAAAAAAAAATCTCCAACTTCATTAATCACAATCACATGAATTGCCTGAATATACTCGGCGAAATTCTACGTAGTATTAAAGAAGTTGGGCGTGTGACTCAAAAATAAAAACGCTTAGTAACATTGTTTTTAGCAAACACGGGAGACTAGTGCATCGGAAACATCTATGTATATAATCATGTTAAACGTACCCGTTTTTATGTATATAATCATGTTAAACGTACCCGTTTTTAATATTGAAACTTACATATAAATTTAATATGTATTTCATATCGTAATTGTTTTGTCAAGTGCCAAATGTTTATAGCTTTCAATATAAAATACTATAAATTCAATAGAGCTGTCTTTGAACCATATATAAATAGTCCCAAAATGCTTCAAATATAATATTCATAAGACCAAATTTAGTTTTTCTTCCGTTCTAAAAACAGTAATTACTTCACGTCTCTATATTTTCTGCTTAATAACTTCTGCATCCATCATTTTCCAGACTACATCAACCAATTTTGTTATTTTTTTAAGGTTATTTCTCTTATGAATGAATTATGGTTATGCGATTTATAATTAAATTCTAATGGGTTATTTGTAAAGAGTTATCTTCAAGGGTTATGTCTTTTAAGTTAATAGACACAATTCTTTATTAAAGGGACATATCAATTTATTAAGGGGTGATTTCCAAAGGTTATTATGGACGTGCCTTTTGGTTACCTATAAATATGGATGAAGGTCCTCTCTTCATCTTGTTCATCGGTTTTACTTATCCATCAAAGTAAACATTAAAGTGATGGTTAGTGGAGAGAAACATGCGCTCAAGTTCGGGATTGTCTACATCAAAGTTGAAGTTTTCATTCATCAAAGACGCGTCTGCTCACCGAACCATGGAGAAAGATACATTTTCTCTAATTATCGTCTTTGAGTTATTTTGAAACGATTGTGTATGTGAAGATATAGATTTCTAGATCCTAAAGACTTAACCACTTACAATTTTGATTCTTAATGATTTGTATACAACACAAAAAATATATAAATATTGAATATTCTAAGGTTATAAGTCAGAACTCCAAGATCATAACGTTTCGATGCCTAAACAGCTAAGTGGAGTCTTTCATATCGTGGGATTTAATTTTACAAAATGCACCCTTTTTCTGCTGACATATCTGGGGAAAAAACAAATCAAAAGAATCAATTAATACTGCGTGCCTAATTCTTTTGTTGAGAATCCCACATTGGTTAATTTGAGAAAAAATGCATGGCTTATATAAAGATGAGGTTCCACCACCCATTGCCTTAAGGTTTTGAGTGGATATGGGCCTCACCTCATTTAAGCTCAAGTTTCAACATGGTATCAGAGCAGGTTTAAAAATGTGGACTCACCCCTTGCCTCACCCCTTGCCTATCCCATCATCTAAATCCAGATGTTCATGACTGGCTTATGGTTTGTGATTGAGGGAGGTTGTAAGGTACGCTTGTAAGTCAAGCCACGTTGCCAGCGGGTGTTGTGATTGAGGGCGGGTTGTAAGGCACATTTGTAAGTCAAGCCACGTTGCCAGCGGGTGTTGAGAATCCTTGCCTCACCCCTTGCCTATCCCATCATCTAAGTCCAGATGTTCATGACTGGCTTATGGTTTGTGATTGAGGGGGTTGTAAGGCACGCTTGTAAGTCAAGCCACGTTGCCAGCGGGTGTTGAGAATCCCACATTGGCTAATTTGAGAAAAAAAATGCATGGCTTATATGAGGATGAGGTTCCACCACCCATTGTCTTAAGGTTTTGAGTGGATATGGGTCTCACCTCATGTAAGCCCAAGTTTCAACATCTTTAGGATACATATATACGGGAAAGAAAACATATGAATAAAATCAAAAAGTATAATGATTTTTACTAAGTTCAATTTTGAATATTTACTTAATATTTGTGCTTCTGAAATTGCCAAGTATACTTAAAGTAAATGAAACACCGCAGCTGAAAATTAATTTTTCAAGAGAACCGCAATGAACATGCATGACTGAATTTATGTTAAAATTTAATTCTAACCCGTGCTTTCTCTTTTCTGTCTTTTTCTCGCTTTTTTATTGTCTTGTTTTCATAAATATAGTCTTCTGTTTAAAGAGTGAGTGTGTCTATATATATATATATATATATATATATATATATATATATATATATATATATATATATATATATATATATATATAGACACACACACACACTCTACCTTCAATGGCTTTCAAGAAAACTTGAAGTCCAATCTCAAGGTATAGCTCAGTTGGTATTCGGGTTGGAAGTTGCTCCAAGATGTACATGATTCGATTCCAGAGACACGCGCAGTGTGGGTGTTTCACTGATGTCTGCGTCAAAGACCAAGTTTGTAGTGGACACCTTGTGTAGCCCATTGCGACTTCCCTTAACCTAGGAGACAACTGAGCTCCTGATTTACATCCTCTACGATGCTCTTTGGAGATGGAATGTTGGAAACTTTCAATACACAGGTATGACCTATTTCTCCAAGAAAACTCGAAGTCCATAATTTGGATTTTAACATCCAAGAAACGCAATCGGTTTATGTGTTTTGTTTTTCTTTGACAATAAAAAAAGAAACTTAACTTCGAACCTTAAAAGTTTAGAAAATAATACTAATCCAACTACCGGCCTTTGAACATTTTGATGTTTTTTTAGAACAATGTTTCAATCCGAATACGAACAAAACTATAATTTAAGGTTATTTTGGGAGTTCTTTATAATCATATTTGGAGGTAGTTGCATCATAAATTAATTCTTTGGAGGGAAAAGGAACTTGGATATGAGCTGTCGCTTTCTTTCAACTATATTGTATATGGTTTTTATTTTTCTTTCCCTACTTGGAAAAAATGTTTATGACCGGAAACCCCAACCGGACCTCTATCAGCCTATCCTACGACGCGATAGGGATAAAAGTCAGATTCCTAAGGTCTATTATGACAGAGTTTGGACTGCTCAGGCAGCCACACAAGAAGCTCACTGCAAGCATTGAAGCTCCAATAACATGCGCTTAACTAAAAAGAGAGTCAAAAATCTCGTTATAGACAAAAATCGAACTCTTGAACCTCTGCTACCGAAACCATTGGACCATGTCTTGGGCTTCCCCTCCTTGGAAAGAACCATCAATGTTGCTGTAGTAGTTTTTTGTTTAAACAAAAGAAAATTTTCTTCGGCTTTTAAAAATGATTACAATTCACACGTAGTCTTTGAATTCAAATACTTATTTTATGTATGTTTAATTTTCTCTTCTGTTTGTGAGATATTTCAATTCAGGGAATTAAATTTTCCACTATTACATTCTAAAATCTCGCATCAAAATAAGAAGTCAAACTTTTAGTTTAAAGAGAGAGAGGCTTTTTCTCGATTATTTTTTCCGTGGAACTCGATCAATTTTATTAAATAACACTTTCTGTACCAAAGGTAGCTACTTATACGTTAGCTAATGCATCCCTACAGCTGCATCACATGCTTTTAACAAAACATACCCACAATATCTCATGGCATGTACATATTGGAACGGTGGGATATCATGCCATTTTCCCGTGTAGAAAGCCCTATTTCGTCGATGCCACACCCCGTAGACAATCTCGCGGAATAAGTAACATCTTTCTATTTTACATTGACATGTGTATCACATCTACCTTTTCGAATAAAAATATGTATTTTTGATACTTCTACTTATCGGAAAGTGCTAAAAGTATAAATTGTCAAATCAAGTCAAGTGGCGTATTTGCCATTTGACTCACAAATGGGTGTGATTTAGCTTGACTTTGCATTTTTTTTGTTTTTGTCGTTGTTTTGTATTATATGTATATGTATACGTTTACGGGTATTTTAATATCGACAGCTTCCTACTTGTATTTCCAGAATTCTTTCACTAACACACTAGCACGTCATGTCACTATTATTGTTTCATTTATGCAGATACATATAGAGCCGGAAGTCTCACTGAAAGTAAACTCTCTATCCCTAAGTATTGTTTGTCTGTCGCACACATTTCTCATACTCTAGTAATTGCTTTTGATGCCGTTGGGATATATTGAATATGATTGATTGATTTATAGGCCTTGTTAGGTTGTCAATGAGCAAATTTGACCTAAATATTTATATATGATAAAAAGAACAATCAAATTTACACTATATGTAAATACATTCAAACATAAATGCAAGCAGTCTCATTCCAAAATTAGTTTTATCATTACGATATCCTGATTTCATGACGACCCAAAACGTTTTAATAATATCAACTCAATCATATATAACCCCAAATATTCTTAAATTTTGATTATCGCTTCAGGTCCAAACTTTACACTAACTAGAAAATAAGAAGTTTTTCTTTCTTTTTTTTTTTTTTTTGAAGGGAAGAAAATAAGAAGTTTTTGAAACAAAAAGATCAACTGTTTTATGTCCTTTTGAAGAATATTATTCTCAGCCGTCCATTTCAGTCATACGGTATATTAAAGGAACCTACATAATATTAGCAAAAATATATACGATACATTAGCTAAGTTACACAATAATCTGCATGAAGTTTGTGAATGTGGTTGGGCTAGACAGGTTTGGAGTGCAATGATACGCTGGGGTGTTTGGATGAACTTTACTCGGCATAGTGACGCAGCAGAGTGGGTTATGGAGAATTTACAAGCTTCACAGCAGCCCCAAGTCTACGTCTCATAGTGGCGATATATTTTCCGCGACTATTTGGTACTGACAGAACCAATTGTTTCATGGCCATATTCAACATTTTTCGCCCCAAGCCAAGTGATACGAGATATTATGAGTAGAGTAAACATACATGCGTGTGTACAGAATTCGAAACATAATCATGATGTAGATGTAGATGTAGTATGGCAGGAACCAATTATGTAAACTTTTGCATATTATGTTGAAATGAAAGTTACATTCTCCAAAAAAATTACACGACAATTAGTAAACGGTTAATCTACGCAATAAACTTTGCATCCTACACACATGTTTCTTGACTTTCGGGGATGGAGACTCCTAAACGATGGATTTTAGCTTTTCCTCCAATAGTAATAATTTTCCAAACAAAAGCGTAAGAAAGCAAATATAAAAAACACGAGATCTCCACGTGTTGATGTTTTGCTGAAAATAGCAGCTTAGATTTGTGTGCTTGCATCCATTAATGAGCATATCGCATGCCAAAACACAATTTTTTTGCAACTCACCCCGCAAATCATCAAAACGGGTTCAGGTTCGGGTTCGGGTTCTTTCACCAAGTCGACAATGAAAAATGATCGCACGCTGTATGTGTTGAAGATAGTGGTTTGTTGTTGCAAAGCAAAAGAGAGAAAAGAGGAGGCAAGTTTGTTAGAAAAGATGAAGGAATATGGACACCAAACAAGATAAAAAAGGGAAATGGCAGGAAGAATAGAAAGCCGAGACACAATAAGTGTTGTTGTCCTTAAAGCTAAAATGCCTCCACCACGAGCGAGGTGAACTACTTGGCACAAGCCTCCCAGGATATAACGGCTTCTTCCTTTTGTTCGCTCTACGAGAGGAAGATAAACTTGCACGAGAGAAGTGTTGATAGTAGACTTGAAGAAGAAAACAAATTGCTAAAAACTACACAAGTTTTGCAAGGTTGTAGTATATCATTTAAAATAGCCAAGCCTTATATTTATAGGCTTAGGGTTAGATGAGAAAACATTTTGAAACCTATTTCAGCAGTTTACTATACATCCAAGTCAGTTGCAGAACGTTCACAAATGAAGGGAGATGATTCTTGGATCAAAAGATGCAATTCAAAGTGAAGAATCCTGACTTTTGGCACATCGATCGATGTGATCGATCGATGTCGGACAGAAACTTTCAACTTTGCATCCTGGCAGCATAGATCGATCGATGTGATCGATTGATGTCACATCGATCGATCGATGTGATCGATCTATGTTGGATAGAAACTTTTAACTTTGCATCATACCACATCGATCGATCGATGTCATCGATCTATGTCTAACAGAACACTCAACTTCATTTCAGCTTTCACTTGGGTCGATCCAACTCACACATGGATCGATCCAAGTGATTTCTTTCAAGTTTAAAGTGTTCAAAACATCTTTCAATCTCCTAAACAACATCTTACATGTTTATATATAAGTTTGGAGCATATTTATAAGTACTTTTATCGTACTTTCCAACAAAGTTGATGCAGAAGTTGTCCTAGTATTCAGAGGTGGGATCTGTTGTGATCACACCTTCAATGTTGGACCAAAGTTGTAGGGGTGTTCTGGTGCAAGGGATGTATAACTCAGCAGCCAAGTAAAGAAGCTTTTGGCAGTGTCAAGCTGAAATAAAAGCAGCAGTCAGTAAGATGGTTTGCAGGCACTAGACAGTTGGTGCGCTGATGGCAGGAGTTGGCACGCTTGGTGCGCTAATGGCAGGAGTTGGCACGCTTGATGCGCTGATGGGTGAAGTTGGCGCGAGAGCGCAGCAACTGCTGCATCAAGCCAAGTTAATTTTTCCACATGCCATGTTGGCTTCTGGATACTTCTTTAGCTAGTATAAATACATGATGATGTTGTAAAATTAAGATAGATGAAAACAGAGGGAATTTTTCTCAATTAGTTTTCTTGTTCTTCAAGCTGCGCACTTGGCTCCATTTTCCTTCTAACCCTACAACATTCAAACTTTTGTTCTTCTTCGTTTATTCATTGACTCTTTTGATCACATTGCTTTGATGCTTGAATTCTGTATTGAGTGCAATTTTAACAGTATGTACAATATGGTATTATGAAGTTAGATAAAAGACTGGTATGCGAATGTGTGTAGTTGGTCGGAAACGGTGGATGAGCGGTGAGGTGATCCAATCCGTTCCGTTCAAAATATTGCGTGTGATATGTTTGCTAAATTGCTTATAAACAACATCTCTACTCCACCAGTACAAGGCAAACCTCCCCCCCCCCCCCCCCCAAAGAATTCTTCCCACTCTCTGACGCCCAGCCACAGGGTAATTGTAAACCTGATTCCTGATAGTGCAAGCAAAGCAATAACCCCACATGAATCACTAAATTGGTTGTGCTCCTTATATTGTGAAGTAGCGGTTGATCGACACAGCTTGACGCATCATTATAAGTCATCAGGAAACAACATCTGTGTGTTTCTAACACATAGATATAGTTGCGTATATCCGGCCCTCCATACCTCGTCATAGGCAGAGCC
Source organism: Eustoma russellianum (assembly GCA_036186865.1). Classification (NCBI taxonomy): domain Eukaryota; kingdom Viridiplantae; phylum Streptophyta; class Magnoliopsida; order Gentianales; family Gentianaceae; genus Eustoma; species Eustoma russellianum. The sequence continues at coordinate 2,372,209 of AP025055.1, read as the reverse complement.
TCAAAGGTAATGGGGTAATGTTGTTATTTCGAAAATTTTGATTCATTCATCAAGTATGGAGAAAAGGATGGAATCATCTAAACTATCCCATCCTGAAGTCATCTTCTAAAAGAAATGTTCTATAAAAACACACACACTTAGAGGTATTACATTAGGCATTCATGTACCACACATGAGCAACATGTACTAAGCACTCAAATGAGAAGAAGATTGTACAAAAGCGATATTGTATTATTATAAACATTTATAACGAAAATGGGTATGGTTGCATACATCTTATCTCTCTATACTTTGCCATAGGCGGGAATATCTGAATCAATAGGATAATGTTGTTGTTGTAATGTCATTATGAAGAATTATAACTCAGTTCAATCCGTTCTTCGGTCTTGCTTTTCCAGACATAGAACATAATTTGACACCAAGCCATTATCAAAAGTATGAAAAACACTTAATTTAATCATTAACATATCGCATAAAGATCAGTTATTAAACTAAGATTATATCAAAACATGAGTTGACAAACAATTGTTTGTAAAATCATTCATATTCCAAAATCACGTCCATGGTGTGAGAAAAACTCATGAAAGTGATCCAAGAGTAACTAGCAGCTCAGTAAAATTTTAACCGATTGGAGGCAAATTAGAACAAAAAGATGAAAATTAAGTTATACATTTTATTAGTTGAGTTATACATTTTATTAGTTGAATAACTATTAACATTATTTGTTTCAGTTTTATTATGAAGAACCACATATTCTCCTATCATACCAAAGAGCATTCTATATGATACAACTGATGCTCATTAAATATTAGGTGTTTGAATGGGAGTTTCTTAGTTAAAGGTATGGGTTTGGAGGGCCTCCAAACCAATACATGTTATTTGGTTGTAAAAATTGGGGATATGAGATTCAGATTGATATCTGAATATTTGGTAACGGGTATCGTTTTTTGACATACTAGCTCCCCTTGTCTTGCAATATAGGGGTACGGGTTTCGAGCTTGACCATCCTCAAACCACTTCGTCTGCCCCCATCCAACCCCCGATGGCCAAACAGGCCGGTCAATGCCGCACCCGCCGCCCGCCGGACGGTCACTATTCCGGCCGGTCAAATTTTTTCTGCCAGTTTTCCGGCCGCCCACCTTCGATACTCAATTCAATTCTGATACGTTCCAAACACCATCAATAGCAATCATATTCATTCCCACTTCAATACCAAACAAATATAACTTTTGCGTCCAAACTCATATATTCACAAACCCATACACTGTCATACTCATTCCGATTTCGATACCTAAATGCGAATCAAACTCCCCCTTATAGTTACACCTCTTGGGGTGGATGTAACAATTATTCTAAAGTTTTTGGACTCTGTCTTTCTGTTAGAAGGTCGCTAAATGATATTAATTGACTTCTTTATGCAGTTCCATAAGACCAAGACAGTGGGGATCTTTGGCATTTTTGCCCTGGAAACAATTATCCTAAACCTCATGAATGTATATTCCCTTTTGGTATATGATCCTCCCACCTCAAATGGAGTGTGGTGACGCGTGACCGTACTACACGTGGCAGCAACAGCGGTGGTGAGGCTATATAAAGCTCACCCGCATCTAGTATCACCACCCTTCTTTGCTGTCACGTGTCGCGTGGTCACAAAAGGGTGAGAAAAGTGGGGTTATGAGATCCCAAACCTTCCCTTTTATCCGTGTAAGAAAAAATCCCCATTAATTTGGCCCTCTCTTTCTTTCTTCTCAACCCTTTATTTACTCCTCACTACATCTGTAACCTCATGCTTAGCTCTGCTTCCCTTGCAAAACCCACCTCCAAAGCTCTCTCTTTTTGTCCCACCCCCTCCCCTTCTGCTTCTTCACCTCACTTGTAATGAAGTTTACCCCAAATTTCCCTTCTCTTCCTCCTTTTCTCACCTAAAAACTGCATTATCTTTAAGAAAGATTGCATCTTTCATGAAGCAAGAAGTTAGTTCAAAAGCTTCTTGAAAGATCTCATCAGTATTCGTCAGACTACTCTATCATCTAGATGTAAGCTACCTTAATCTTGCATGGGTTTTTTCTTGTTTCCTTGTTCATTACTTCCCCATTTGTCTTGCAGCTAATCTTGATTCTTCTTTCTGGGCTTTTTCAGGTGTTTTTAGCCATACCTTAATTACTTGCCCTATCAGTTAATTTCCCTCAATGTTAGACAAGCAGATGTCTATTTGCTAATTCTATTTTGATTTTCAAGCCATTTCTCTCTTCCATATTGACAGTGAAATTTGCTTGTTTTGGAGTTGCAATTCTTGTCAAGACCACAAAAGCAGAATAAGACAAGCATTGAAACTCTAAGACAGCAGTTTTTATCACTTCTTGCCCCTTTGTTGAAATCTGAGCTGATGTTTTTTGTCTCCCTCAAATAAACAAGTTCAATTTGATGGGACCAAAGAATTTCAATGTCCAAATCCCATTAGTGGCACAATTGCAATTTGAACAATTGTGTCAAAATATCTATGTTTCTTAATTTTTGTTTAGTCCTTTGCTTCCAAAAGACCAGACATTCTCTAAGAAATCAAATCTCCTAGCTATTATATAATCATAATTATCATCTAGTCCTCTAGTTTTTTCCTAATTTAACACTTCAGCACAAAAGAATTGAAAATGGAACTTCCAAGCCAAGAAGGGGAAATGCCAATTCCTCTTAATAGCACATATGTTGGGGGGCATGCACATGGCCATGGTCATGTACCCTTGATCCATCATGAGCATCCAACACCCCATAATCATATTCCACCTTTGTCTGCTGCAGCACCCCAAATCCCATGCTCCAATGGCCCCCCCATGAGGATGATCTCCTCATCATCCAACCTTGATCATCATCAAGATCATGTCCCCTACAAAAAGATGGTGAAATACAAAGAATGCCTCAAGAATCATGCAGCATCCATGGGTGGGAATGCCACTGATGGATGTGGTGAGTTCATGCCTAGTGGAGAAGAGGGCAGTCTTGAAGCCCTCACTTGCTCAGCTTGCAATTGCCATAGAAACTTCCATAGGAAAGAAATTGAAGGTGAGCCCTCTTCTTATGATTGCTACAACAACTCATATCTCCATAGGTTTGGAAGAAAAATGATCATGGGACACCATAAATCCATAATGGGGCCAGGGCCAGAGTCCTTAGGGTACCCTACAGCAAGCCTTGTCCCGTCTAGAAGTGCACCACCACCACCCCATCCCATGATAATGTCCTACAATGTGGGATCTTTGGCCTCAGAATCTGATGAGCAAGAAGGTGGTGGAGGGGGGATAATGGCTAGGCCAAATCAGATGGTGAAGAAAAGATTTAGGACAAAATTCAGTCAAGAACAGAAAGAGAAAATGTTTAACTTTGCTGAAAAAATTGGGTGGAAGATTCAGAAGCAAGAGGAAGCTGATGTGCAACAATTCTGTCAAGAGATTGGAGTGAGAAGAAGAGTACTTAAGGTTTGGATGCATAACAATAAGCATCATATGGCCAACAAGAATAATTCAGTTCTTCCAGATCAAGTCTAAAAGAATATTCATTTCCAGCTGCAAGAGATGTCCCTTTTTTTTTGGTCATGTTTGCATGAACTAGGACTTATTTTTATTTATTTTGATGGAGATTGGTTCATATTCATGGGATTTATTTTGGACTAATTTAGTACCTATAGAGTCGGGGATCTCTTTTGAAATGAACTCTATATCCTTCAGGATGAAAGTATTTTTGTTTACCTCTCATCTTCCCAAGCACTTAGCGATAGGTTTGCTGTTGCTGGGATATAATGGGTATGTGTTGTTGTATTTTGGACTAATTTAAGGTTATGCATTTTATTTTATAAGTAGCTATATTTTTAGAATAATTTGGGTATTTGAGCTGGTCAAGGTGCATTGGTAACTAGGTAGACATGAGGCTGTTTATGTTGTATTATGAACATTCTTGTGACAAGAATATTATCTATGGTTATTGTATTTTATTTTTTTGTCTTCTTTGTACTATTGCTGCTGCTTATTGAATATATACCACATTTGGTAACTGGGTAGACATGATCACATGAAGCTGTTAATGTTATATTATGAACATTCTTGTGACAAGAATATTATCTATGGTTATTGTATTTTGTTTTTTATTTCTTCTTTGTACTATTGTTGCTGCTTATTCAATATATACCACATTTGGTAACTAGGTAGACATGAAGCTGTTAATGTTATATTGTTATATAATGAACATTCTTGTGAGAAGAATATTTTCCATGGTTATTATATTTTTTTTTTTGGTCTTCTTCGTACTCTTGTTGATCCTTATTCAATATATACCCCCACCCCCTATACCTCTACTCAGGAAACAACACACTTGTAGAACTAAGTTAATGCCACATTGTGGGTGTTCAAGAGGTCGATTTCAGAAACGCACAGTGTGGGTGTTTCACTGCTGTTCGGCCTAGTTTGAGGGGAGGCACCTTGTGTGGGTCACTGCGTAATTTCTCACTCAACCTAAGAGGCCGCTGGTCTCCTGATTTGCATACTCCACAATGCTTTTGGGGTTGGAGCGGTGGGCCCTCAGGGCCAGGGTATGACCTTTTGCTCCAAGCTAATGCCACTTTTAATACAATAACAACAATATTACCATATTGCTTTAGAGTCTCCTGCATATGGCAGAGTATAGGGCGGATGTACGCAACCATATGTTAGAAACATACAGAAGTTTCTTGATCTATAATAAAAATTGCGTCAAGTTATGTCGATCTACTGTTATTTCATAATATTGGAATCGCAGTCAATCATGATTTTTATTGAGAGACTTGAGCGATGGTTGACAGTGGGCACAATATATGAATTATACTACTCATCCTCCTAATTATTAGTCTAATATAAAAAAATAAAATTATTAAGATAATGAATTGCCATATCATAAATCATCTTCAATTTTTAGTTCGTATATTTGTATACATTAATTATAACTAATAGCTTTTTACTATTGGTTATTTAAAAGAAAATTCGCATAACTAAAACTAATTCGATAACTTTATTATGTAAAGTAAACAGTATTTTAATAAATCTTAAATAAGATACTGTATAGCATTTCTTTATTAATGTTGGCAATAACGGTGACCGTGGAAAATATAGCAATGAAAAGTGCATTGGAGCGAATGCGCGGTTGAATTATGAGGAGAGAAGATTATTTTTTTTTGAAAGGATCGTTGTATTCATTATAACAAAACTATAATAATTACAAGAGCAAGTCAAAACGGGTTGCAGTTACAATAAATCGGAACTAGAACAACTTCTGGTTATATTATGTGCTAGAAGTTGGTGTGAGACTCTGGAATACATTTCTTGAGCCATAAAGTTGGGAGGTGGGACCGACTCGATGCTGCCATGCGATAACTTGTTATGCCATAACCAAATGTTGTAAGCCGTTTTTCGAAAAAGATAAGTCCACCCGTAATCCGAAGTATTCCTACCCAAGTTGCGAGTCAAGCAGAAGTCCACCCACTTAGATAGGTGTGCGATGTTTGAGAATTCCATCCAATGGCCTGGGTCAACCAAAAGATGCCAGATTTTATTAGGCCACCGACAATCCCTCAATTTGTGCAATTATCCCACACCAAATAATCCGCAGTTTCCACATGAGTTAGAGATTTTAATGTGTCGTTTATATAGGAAATCAGTCGTAGGCAGAGCAGCATGTTTGGCCCGCCACAGAAATAGGTTTGCCTGGTTGGGTCCTTTCATCCTCCAAATATACCGCCAAACCTTGTCTCTGACCGCATCACAATCATGCACCAGAAGATCATACGCACTTCTCACCGAGAAGAGACCGGAGGAAGTCGCAGCCCACTTCAAGGCATTGCCAGTCTCTCCCCTATCTTGTGGGAGGCTGATAGGCTCAAGACCTGCACGAAGCAAAGGGGCGCATCCTCGAATACCGCGCCACGTAGAAGACACGTTTTGGTTAGACGAATCTGAAAGAGGGGAGCCGTACTTAGCCTGGAGGACCTTCACCCATAATTGGTCATTCTCAGTAATCATTTGCCATCCAAGCTTGGCGAGGAAGGCGGTATTCATATGTCGAAATTTCTTTAATCTCAGTCCTCCTCGATCTTTGTCGCAGCACAGCATGTCCCACGAGATATAATGGAGCTGCCTTTTGTTACCATCAAGTTCGTTTCAAAAGAAACTTCGGATGTGTTTCTCCATGTCATCAATAATAGAGAGAGGGATCCTCGAGGTTTGCATTGCATAAACAGGAATGGTATTCAGAACTGATTGTATGAGAATCCCCCTAGCCGCTTGCGAAAGGACCTTTGCTTTCCACGCGCTGAGCTTCTTCCGGATGTTGTCTAGTAAGAATCTGTAAGTTTTGGTCGTGACCCTTTTGTGTGGGACGGGCATCCCTAAATAAGTCTCGAGATCAGATGTGGGCTGGATCTGTAATCGCATACTCAAGCACTGTGCAACGTCTGGAGGAGTGCTTTTGGAGATGTACAATTGAGACTTCGTTAGACTTACCTTCTGTCTCGATCCTATGCAGAAATCATCGAGAATGGCTGCCATGGTATCCGCCTGTTGAACTGAGGCCTCTCCGAATAAAATTAGGTCATCCGCGAAGAAAATATGAGATATACCGGGTCCATTTCTTGACGCCTTAACAGGTCTCCACCACCCCATGTGAACAGCATGGTTAATCCTTTGGCTTAGTACTTCCATACACAGGGATAATAGATATGGGGCAAGGGGGTCTCCTTGTCTAATACCTCTGGTTGGTTGAAATGGTTCCAAACTTCGACCGTTCCAGAGGACCGGAAATTTGGCTGTAGTTGACTAAACATGATTAGATCAGTCATATCCTGGCTGAAGCCCGCCTCGCGAATTACACGACGCATAAATGGCCAGCTGATTTTGTCGTATGTTTTCTCCAAGTCTATCTTTACCGCCATTGTTCCCTTCTTGCCTTTCTTATTCTGCATGGAGTGTATGAGCTCTTATGCGATAATGATATTCTCTGAGGCTTGGCGCCCAGGCGTGAATGCGCATTGTGTCGGCGAGACAAGCTGTGGGACCACCAGCCTTAGCCTATTCGCAATTATCTTGGTAATCACCTTCGTAATGACATTCGTCAGGGCTATGGGCCGGAATTGTGTGACACTTTACGGATGCATGACTTTAGGGATCAAGGTAACTAATGTGTCATTCATATGCTCTGGGAACTTTTTGTTTTGAAAAGCTGATAAGATAAATTGGATGACAGATGGGCCGACCACACCCCAATTCTTCTGGAAGAAAATTGGTGAAAAACCATCCGGACCAGGGGCCTTGTGGGCCCCCATTTGAAATATAGCATCTTCGACCTCCTTTGGGCTAACTTGACGATTGAGCATTCTTCGGTCCAAATGAGAGAGAGGTGGAAACTCAATAGGAAGCTCCAGCTGTTCAATATTAGGTCCATTCGAGTACAGATTAACATAATAGTTTCTAACCATGTAACATAGCTCCTCGGGCTCCGATATCCACTTGCCACTACAGTCTATGAGGCGTAAGATTTTTGGGCGTCGACTTTTCACGGCCATAACCTTGTGGAAGAGCCTGGAGTTCCGTTCGCCCTCCGTCAGCCAATGCAATTTAGATCTAGCTTGCCAGTATTTCTCTTCTTCATTTAAGATATCATCGTACTCCCGTAGAAGATTTGATTCCAAGCTTGATAGGAACCGAGATGGTCTACACTCTAGGGACTTTTGGATGCCGATTATTCTAGCCATACATCTTTTCTTCCTGAGAAAAACGTTTCCATAAACCTCCTTGCTCCAGGTGGTTGCCTTCTCCGTAAAGGTACTCATGGTTCGGCTAATGTCATTAGAGATCGCAGACCATGCTTGCTTCATGAATTCACCAAAGTTAGCATGTTCTAACCAAGCAGGTTGAAAACAAAATCTGTGGTTGGCACTGGTGGGCTGTTGACGCTCCTCGAGGTTAAGGAGAAGAGCATGGTGATCCGAGTGGGAGTTGGGTATATGTTGAATCACAGCAGAAGAAAATTTTAGATGCCACGAGTTATTGGCCCAGTACTGATCAAGCCTCTGCTTGATGAGGAAACGACCCCGGTGGTTGTTGGATCACGTAAATCTTGGCCCCGTAAATGGTAGCTCTGTGAGGTCACATATGTCGAACATCCTGGAGAGAAGATTATTTGCATATCAAATTGTAAATTCTTTTTTTCTACTTTAAACCTGCATATTCAGCATCAAGGGGCAAACTTCAAACAACATGCCTTTATTCGGAAATCGTCTCTTGCGCAAAATATAGAATAAGATTGTATATATCAGATCGCGAAGCTATCAAGCTTCTTTTCTGATCCTACGCAAACGCGGAAAGTTAATGCATCGGAAAACTTTTTTTTAAATTCGGTAGGAAAAGGAGAAAGCAGTGGCATATGTATCGTCTTGTTGAATACCGTATTATATTGTTTCACCGGAAAAATCAACACATTCCATATTGTTTGACAGGAAAAACCTACTACTATATGTCAGTAAGCATATTTAGTTGTATAAAATGTAAGGCAAGGTTGCGTACATCAGATCGTCAAACGATCCGACCCATCTTCAAACCCTGCACAAATGCGGAAGTATAATATACCGAAAAAGCCCTTTAGCTCTTTTTAGTGGGAGGGGTTGGACCTGTGAAGACGAGCAGAAAACTTATTTAGAGAAAACCATTTTGTGATTAAAAGCATGCAATCTCCATAACTTCATTTTATTTACTATTCTACTGTATAAATAATATAAATATCCGGTTTTGAAGGTTTTTTTGTTTTTTTGAAACTCTTGGTTTGAAGGTGTTGAATCCAACTTTTCTTTTTCTTTTTTTTTCCTCCTATTCTTTATACTTCTCGCCTAGCAATAGCGTTTGCTGTCGTTGTGATATACTGGGTACGGATGATGATGATGATTCTTTATACTTGTCAAATAATCATTCTTTGTGTTTCTTTAATTTAATTTAATAGGGTGCGGAGCAAATTCTGGCTATAAAATTTATGAGTCAATGTCCGCCTTAAAAGAATAAGGATAAGCTGAAAGGCCCAAAGAAACATGTAGATTCAGCCCAGCAGATCTTGACCATTCTTTTTTACCTCTGATGATTTTTTTTCAACTTTTTTTTGTGTACTATAATTACTATAGTTGGGTTATACAGATGGCCATGTCACATTTTTTTTCTTAATAATTTGACTTCCAATTTTTCCAAGTCTCTGAAAATAAAAAGTAAAAAAGACAAGGTGTGGGTTATGTAGTATGTCAAGTGGGCGTGAAGTCATCTGGTCTTCAACACAGGGAATGACCACAGTAAGTTATCAACGCTGTGGTCCACTGGTCCTTGAAAAAAATCCCCTTTGCTCCCTTCTTTAAAAAAAAGGTTTATTACCGAAACCCCAAACGGACCCCTATCAGCTGTCTCACAGCGCGATATAGATGAAAGTCAGGTGTTTAAGACCCGCTATGACAGAGTTTAAACTGCTCAGGCAGCCATACAATGAGCTCACTGCAAACAGTGGATCTCCAATACCATATGTTTGCCTGTAAAACGAGTCGGAAATCTTGCTTGTGACAAGAATAGAACTCTCAGAGCCTCCGCTACAGAACCATTGGGCCATTGTTAACCCCCCCCCCCCCCCCCTCTTTTTTTTCCTGGAGGAAAAAATTATGAGGTAACTTGTGTTTCCGCTCCCCCCCCCCCCCCCCCCCCCCAAAAAAAAAAAAAAACAAGGCAATGCCATTTACAAACTAGATGGAAAACCATCGAGACAACATATGAAAATTTTACCGCCTGTCCTAAACTTTGTTACCATTATGCAAGAAGCGAAGTTATTAAAGGTGTGCAAAGCAATGTAAAAATCCTTTTCTTTTGCCAAAAGCATTAGAGCGGTTTATGAGAGGACAGGGAAATAGAATAAAATGTTGCGACCAATTTTTGCCCAGATTCAGAATCGCTACTATCAGTTGTGTGTATAACCCGCCATACAGGGTAGCTTCTAAGACAATAGGGTGTATGTTGTACTGTCACCTGTGTATAGGTATGTATGTACACTGTGTGTATATGTATGTATGTACACGTACATACATAACAAACATGTATACTGCACAGTTATGTGTGCACATTAATTATAACGGCATTAACCTACGAAACTACACATTCTTCATTTACAAACTGATAAATATTGAATTCTACTAGTGCAATTCTCACACCATTCTATCAGCCTCGCATATGAATTCTCAGCCAAGAACATAGTGCAGTAACAACAGCACAAGATCTTCCCTTGTGTATATACGCAAATGGGTAGTGACAAAAGTAAAATGTAAATAGAAAAGATTTATCTAACGAATCTTGTGAATAAGAAATAACCATCCAAAAGTACCAGGAAATGCAGGAGCAAGTCTGTAATGTGAAGAAAAGAAAACTTTCTCTACAGGACTAATTATAAGTTAATGTTGGCATGCCATATCATCACCGTCCCTAAAGCATGGAGGAGGACCATGTACACGAAATGCAGTAGAAAGTTGCATGAGCACTCAATACTACGTACACAGACAAGCTTCATGGAAATTATGCATCCAGACTCATCATGCCAACTACACGTTCAACTGTGTGCAAATTTGCTTTACCATCCATGCTCGAGGTGTTCAAAGCCCCAAGATCTTTCAGAAAACCATCTTAAAATTTGAGAATCACTCTAGTATACATCAACTTAGTTTACATAGCCGAGCTCTGCCTGGATTGAGAAGCGAGTCTGACATTACCCAGCCCTGAAAGAAAAAATTTTACAGTTAACACCAGAGAGCAGCTTGACTACGGGAATGGAGCGTATCTGAAAGGGCAATCTTACAGCAAGGGATGGGTAATGCAATTGTAGAGAAACCTTAAAAGCCAAAACGATTAGCAAACAAGGGCAGAGTGAGTCCTTCAGGTATAATAATCAAGACCCTTGAAACTGGAAACCGACTAGAATTCTAAACCCTCAAGAGAAAATCAAACTACAAACAAACTGGCTTGAGGAGTTCGAATTCTATTGATTTCCACTTTCACTGGTGCAGTCAGAACTTGATGGTTCAATGTGACTCAAGAAAGAGTCAAACTGGAAATTAACTAGCTCGAGCCTGCTTACAAAACAATAAAAACAAATAACTCGAGCTGGCTAGCCAGTTTGAGCTCTTCCGTGTTTGGGAATAGGAGAGATGTGCATAATCATTTAACTACTGTAGTTTGACCTTTGACGCACTAAAAAGGTCCTCCTCAAAGCATCAATTGATGAAATTAAGCCACAACATCAAAATACCAGGAATATCAAGAAATGGTACGCTTTGAAACCAGCTCAATAAGATTCATTAGTGGGAAAAAAACAAAATCAAATTTTTCGCAAGCTCGTACTGACAAATTTAACATACACTAAAAGCTCACAGGTTCCATACCAGAATTATTCTAGCATTATTGCAATCATGTCATAAGCACGTGTAGCAATTCATAGAAAGTAAGCAGGTACAAGCATCATCAGACGTAGTTGGGGCATTTAAAATATAAATTCTTCTAATTTTATTTTCTCCCTTAATCAACTAGTTATTAACTTGAAATAATTTTTTGCCGATTCGACGTACTGTAGTACTGTAGAAATGAACAGTAAAATCGTACATATATACGGTGTATACAGAATATTGTACAAGAATAGTTGGTAGTATAGTAGTACATACTTTAGTCTATAGTACTTATTAGCTAGACTAATTCTTCATTCCTCTTCACGATATAGCCATTAGAAATCTACATGCAAGTTGTAAATATAGATGTTAGTAGTTTAAGCCCATTCTCTATAAGAGGAGCTCTTTGTATTTCAAAGAGATTGAATACAACATTAACCATTGTCTTAGAGGCTCCCGCCTATGGCGGAGTAAAGGGGGTTGGGTATACGCAACCTTTCTCATGTGTTGTAAACACACAGAGATTGTTTTCAGATGACCCATAATAGAATAGCGTCAATTTGTGTCGATCAACTGTTGCTTCATAATACAAGAAGCGCAGCCAATTTAGTGAGTCATTTTGCTTTATTCCATCATATTGCAAAGTCAAAGAAGACTGTGTAGATATATAAAAAACAAACTTCAACTATCCAACGTCGATCTCTCATAATGAAGCACATCGATTGATCGATGTAACATCATCTCTCACAGAATAGACATCGATCGACTGATGTAGGTAAGTTGTAAGCTGAAACCACATTGTAAGATGTCGATCTCTCAGCCTGCTCAACATAGATCGATCGATGTAACATCAGTCTCTAAAAACGAGACATGGATCGGCCGAATTCGAATTTTAATAGCCATTGCAAACAAATTCAAGAAAGATTTGAAGTGTTTTCTCTCTTCAATCTTCTCCAAATTAATTGTGGACTTCCTCCAACGTCTATAATGATATATTGACTATTCTACACCTATCTAAACATCTCTAGGGTGCCTATTGATCATCAAAATTCAAGTATAGGTGGTTGAAGACTATTGGGACATCTTCAAAGCAATTAATGGATTGAAAGACTTTCATGGAGGCTGCAAAAACAAGATTCATACCTTTATATGTTGAAGAAGCTCAGATGAGACATCTACACACGTTCATCCTCTTCAAAGCTTCATTCCCATTATTGTAAAAGACACTCAAAAAAGCAAAAGTGCCAAAAGCTTCTCAAGCTCTTGTTGCTTATTTTCATTTATGTATTGTGAGTACAAGTCTAACACAAGAAAAACTATACATATTTGATCTCTTACTCGTGCTTTAGACTCATTAACAAGTATAGCTTCACCTCCCTAAAACTCATTTGGTGAAAGTTCTTCGGTAGAACTTTGTTGAAGTTAAAAAGAAACAAGAAATATTTCTTGCTTGTAGCTGTTGTTGTTGATGTTGTACAAAGTGTTTGTGTAAAGAAGTTGATGCAACTGTAGTTGATGTTATTATTGTTCCTTATTGAAGGTAATAAGAAAAGTTGTTTTTGAAAATCCACTTTGAAAACAAAATGGTCGTGAAGTAGAATCGAATAGATTTGAACCACTCTATATCATGTGTCTCCATTCATTATTTTTCATCTCATTCATTCTTACTTTAGAGAACATTTGAGTTGGCTTAAGAAAAATCGGAAAAAAAACTCAAAAAATAGCTCAACATCATCATCTCTCTAGAGGGACTGTCACGGACCTAATACAAGGTATTATTTTCACTGCTGATTATACTTCAGGTTCCACTCCTGATTATACTTCATGAGCAGGATATTATTTCCACTGCTAATTATACCTCAAGTTCCACTCCTGATTGTACTTCAATAGCATGATAGTATTTTCATTGTTGATTTATACCTCAGGAGCAGGGTCTGATTCCTGTTCTCCAGGTTGATTCCTGTTCTCCAGACTTGAAAGATGAAGAGTCTATTTAATTTTTTATAGTCATCTTCATACAATTTCGTATTTCAAATCAAAGCTACTTATACTGCTGCTGAAATTAGTGAAACAGAAGCAACTTCCACTCTTAAATAACCTTCATGAGTAGAGTCTAATTTTTCTTCTTCTTTTGATGGAGCTCCCATTGTAATTATTGGATACAAGTTAACAGATAACAATTACCACTCTTGGTCTAGGGCCATGAAAATGTTCATCACTTGTAAAGACAAAGAGAATTATATCTTTGGCAACATTACCATTCCTGCTACCTCAGATTCTAAGAGATTCTAAATTTAGAATCTGAAAGTCTGAGAATAGTATGATTGTTTCATGGTTCATTGGTTCAATACTTTCGTTATCACAACTAAAAATTCATCCTGCACGTCAGCCATATCCACTTTGTCTGCAAATGAAGCATCAATAATTTTGAATACATTATCTGCCAATTCACCAGAGGTTTTGTGACAATGTTCACCAGTATTAACTATATCACAGATCATTCTTTCATCCTTATTGAAGTTTTTATTTAGTCCATTCATTCCAGTAGCAGCATTGGATGGCTTAACAAAAAGCTTGCGCAATATGCTTTAAGAATCCTCTGAAATACCTCGAACAAGTTGAAGAATGTTTGTTTTTTGTCAAAGCACTGCATCTTTTTAAGTTGAAATATGATCAGTTGCAAAAAAGATGTATAGTAAGCAAGAAAATAATTCAGAGTTATGAAATCGAAGTACAACTTCATGAGAAAAACAGAAGAAAAGTTATGTTGGACACCACAACTGTTACTTCTACTGAAAGTTCAGCTCTTATAGCTGAACAACCAACTGCAAGTGTATCTACTTGCTGCAGGGCAAAAAATAGTCTGGATGCAAGAGGGATCCCTATGAAGTATATAGACATAATTAGAGATATGAATGCTAGAACGAAAACAACCGTTTGTACGCCTGTGGGGAATACAGACTTCTTTCCGGTGGAGGTATGCCTCCATCAAGGGTCTGCGTTGAGCCCATTTCTTTTTGCAGTTGTCCTTGACGAGTTGTCAAAGCCGATACAGGAGGCAGTTCCGTGGTGTATGCTTTTTGTTGACGATATTGTATTAGTCGCAGAGAGTAGACATACCCTGAGTATGAGCCTAGAGCAGTGGAGAGGTGTTTTAGAGAGAAAAGGCTTAAGGATTAGCCGTTCTAAGGCCGAGTATCTGCACTGCGACTTCAACGGCGTAGCCGACAGTGAGAATAGCCAGCTCACCATCGATGGTCAAGTGGTACCACAGGTAAGTAAGTTTAAGTACCTAGGATCATTTGTGCAGCAGAATGAGATAGTGATGTAGCACTTCGAGTTCAAGCAGGCTGGTGTAGATGCAGAGCGGCCTCAGGGGTGCTGTGTGACAAGAATTTCCCAAGTAAATTAAAGGAAAAATTTTATAGGGTGACAGTGCAACCGGCAATGCTATATGGGACAGGCTGCTGTGCCATCAAGAGATCACAATTGCAGAAGATGGAAGTGGCAGAGATGAAAATGTTGAGGTGGATGTGTGGACATATAAGGCTAGACCGGATCAGAAACGAGGTGTTTCGAGAAAGGTTAAGCGTGGCTAGTATAGCAGATAAGATAAGGGAGGGAAGAATGAGATGGTTTAGGCATGTCAAGCGGAGACAGACAACGGCGTCGGTCAGAGCAATTGAAAACCTCATTGTAGAGGGAAACAGGAGTAAAGGTAGACCCAAACTGACTTGGGATGAGCAGATTAGGCACGACCTACTAGATTTGCACCTCTCTGAGGACATGGTCAAAGATAGGAGTTCATGGAGACATAAGATTAAGGTTAACGAGGTATAAGTCATATATAGGGACACCTTAGAGTATATTTAGAGACATGGATAGGCGTAGACACTATCTACGTTTTAGGTTGATTTTGCACTTATTTGTTATGTTTTACCATTGTTTTGCATTACATGTATATATACACGTTATGTGTATTTTAATATCGAAAGCCTCTTCTTTGTATTTTCTGAATACCCTCACTAACACACTAGCACATCATCTCTATTATTATGTCATTTATGCAGGTATATATAGAGTCGGAGGTCCCACTTGAAGCAGACTCTCTATCCCTTGGGACAGAGGTATTGTTTGCCTACCACTTACCCTCCCCAGACCCTAGCGATAGCTTTTGCTGTCGTTGGGATATACTGGATACGGAGGATGATGATGATGATGAATAGTAGTTATTAGCTAGACTAATTCTTTATTTGTTTTCAGAATATAGTCGTTAGAAGGCTGCATGTAAGTTGTAAATACAAATTATTCTTCTCATACTTCAATACGTACATTAGGTAAATACCCTCATCCTGATATTTTCAATAAATGTGGCATCAATCAGCAACACTAGATGAATTTTCCTACCTGTGCTTTAGCCTTGTTCTTAAATGGCACATATAATGCTGAGACCAACTTATAAGATTCTGCAACATGAGACTGGAGATCAGCGGTCGCAGGCATAAAAGCTGAAAGATCATCTCCTTGAACTGTTCCAGAGGAAGAACGGCTTTGACTGGAAGATTTCAGTATGTGAAAAAGTACATGGGCCTGCAACATAGTGCTTTAATTAAGCAACAAGGACTCGTTATCTTAAATTGTGCAGATAAGTTCATGTCAAATGTCTCACGTGGAAAGCTGCCTTCAATATGTCATCAGACTTCGCTTGATCCTTAAACAATGCGTAGATATTACACTTGGAAGGATTATAAGTCAAGACATACCTCTCTTTCTGTAAATTTAGTTCCAAAAGAACGCATCAGACAGATAAAGATATGAATAATTATAAAACGCGATATCACAACGACAAAACTAGAACCATATGTTCGTTGTGGGTAGCACAAGCTAAAAGCAGTTGCAAATCATACCTCAAAGATAGGCTCAACAGAGATATAGGAGTTTGGTTCTTGAAATGCCTCTTTAAACCTTGGACCTACCACCAGGAGGAAGTTACAAATCCTAGGTATAATAATACATTATGGGATCACAAACTGCAAATGAACACAGAACACTCACCAAGAACAATAGGCCTGTGTTTTGACCAAGGAAAGCTGAATATATTTTCCATTGCATTGCCTTCCTGCAGAGTAGGAACTCGCCCTGAAAGTTCAATATTGCCGAAGCTGTGTAAAAAAAGTTACATCCAGTCCCATTTGATGTCCAAAAACTGCTCAGCAACAGTCAGATAAATGGGAAAGTTGATGCTAAACTTGAAATGTTCGGATAGAAATGGATACATGTCATATCTAGTCCTTACTAACTGAGCCTAGGTTCTACCATATTCGAAATCGAAGCTGCTGTCGCACTGTATGAATTTTTAAAACAGTAGATTTGCGACTCAATAAATAGATATTTCAATAAAAAGTTCAGAAATTCAACTTCAAATAACTCTCAAAAATTTGCGGTTCCATTCCAACATCTTTACCAGTTCTAAGGAAGGATTCTACAGCAACTGTGAATCTAGCACGACTAAGCGTATGCAGCACAATGGATTTCACCTGTAGAAAATCATAAATGCTCCGTTACTACCAGTTATCAACCACTACCATGAAAAAACAAGCATTCACAGATTTACTATTACCAACCTCCTGGTAAGAGCTCAGGACATAACCACATGAAAGCAGTGCAAATGTTGTAACCAGCGATGGGTTGTGCTTAGAAATCATGATGCTAAGACCAGTCCCGAGCTTTATAAGCCAAAGCACAAAACGTAATTAGATCAAAAACAGAACAATTTTTGAAGCATGTCCAGATAGGAATTATTACCCAAAAACTCAACATAGCTTCAAGCCCGAACAATTCATTCATAAATCATTAGGGGAAAGAACATAAAACAAAACGAAAATGAAAAGATGCTACTCGTCTCAAATAATAAGAAGAAAACCAATGATTAACAATGGGATGATGGTTATTTGATACCCATCTGCATCTAGCAATGCTGCATTTTTCCTGACAGAGGAGACAGGTGCCTGAACACGCCACACCCAAACTATGATGCTTTTTCCATCAAAATATGTTAAGTCAATGTGGCATGAGACTCAAAATTTCATGTATCATCAAATGATTATGTCAAATTGTATGGACTTACATATTGTATCGCTTCTAAAAGTATATACTGTTTTCATGTCGCCACGGAAATTATGAGATTTAAATATCTCAAATAATGATGCTGTAAATCTTTACTTCGCCTAAAAAGGAGAAAAGCTTCTAGAGTACCAAAATTGATAACCTATCTCAATGTTGCTTGTTCACCATGAAGTAGACCTTTCATTATCAGTTTACATTTTGGCAGCATAATCAATCACTATTTATCTATAAATATTTCATAGTCATACTTTACCAACAAAGCATTATCAACTCTCCATCATAAATAAATTTTTTCATTGCATATTCCAGCTCAAAAATAGTTTAGCCAAAAGCAAGTTATTATCCCCTTGAGTTAATCACCAACGGCACAAAGGTGCATCTTAATTGGAGCATGAAGCTTAGAAAATACAAAACAAGGGCGCATTAAGAAATTTAAATGCAACATATTCAAACACAAAACTAACTTATAACTTCATATGAAGCTAAAATCACATCTACATGTTTATTGACTAAGCAAATTCTGTAACCTAGCTAAATCGAATTATGAAATCCTTAGATGAAGCAACTTGCAAAGTAAGCTTCAGTCATCTGCATGTCCTCTCGATGATCATAACAGGAAACAAGATTATGCAATAGAGAAACCAGCACTTGTACAAAAACGTACCAAGTCAGCTATATTTCCAATGCACTCTCCTTTAGCAGTTACATCCCCAAGGTTTTCCCCCTTAGCAAAAGCTTTGTATATGGGAGTACGGGTTGATGTTGATGTAACTGCAGCAACATTCTACAAGCATAAAGAATATAGATATGAAGGTCGATCCATGAACGCGCAGATGACTTTGTGTTCTCAAAATACAGAATAATATGAATCAACCTTGACCACATTGGCTGTACAAGCTAAAGGAAGAAAAAGATGTGGTACAACTGATGTTGCCAATTCTATACCGGCTCCCAACTCCATTAGAAGATCACCCGCAAACCTAAGCTGCAAACAATTATTAATCAACAAGATAACATATCAGTTCAGAAATATTTGAGTTATACAAAATAAAAGAAGGGATACAAGCTTCAAACAAACAAACACCATACAGGATGAAACTGAAGAATAACTTGAACTATTCCAGATTCGACTCCCATGCCCCACAGCCCTACCCAAGTCAACTCTCTGCTGCAGAGAACAATCAGAAAAGAAAGGATTCCAAATAACTAGTACCTGTTTTAGATCATTATCGAATTTCTTCCCCTGCCTAGCAAAAAGCATCTTCCCAATACGACCAGCTCCATCCTACAGAAGAGTAAGGTGTCACGAGTAAATTGCATAAACACATAAGTTCAACTGCACCCAATAAACATCATATGCAGAACATCTATACCAGCTCTGACTTGAAACAAGAAACAGATGGCACATGAGATGCAGAAGGAACCGAATATAACAATATGTATGATCCTAAAGTACTGAAAACCCGCAGGCCTCAGCACTGAAAGAACATAATAATCAGCATCAGATATCAACTGACTGAAAGGTAATACTAATCTGAATGGTAGTTGCCTTAGAGGCCCTTGCTAGAGAATTGCAGTACGTTCCAGTTACAAGGAATCATCAGAACCAAGAACATGTATGCTCATATATCAAGACATAGCTATTGGCTTGCATATTTTTAGGTGTTTCTTTATCTTTCTTTTCTATCCTTTTAGTTGGTTTTATTTCAGTTTCTTTTCTTTTCTTTTGTTCTCTTGGGAAGGAGGCTGTGACCATGGAAAGGGATGGGCGGAAAGGAGCATTGATTTGACTGTGATGAGCATTACTTAAAGAAGAAGGGAGGTAGAGAGTGGAAAAATAGTCCCAACAGTCAACCTGGAAACCTATTCAGTTTATCAAAAAAACTGATCTCACTTAAACCACTTCATATCCCACAGTAATCACGTCATCAAATCTAGCTGGCAACTCGATAAAGTCAGGCATACAGATATCAACTGCCGCTATAAAGACATCAGGAAAGTACCTTGAGAACCCAGTTGACGGCAATGGCCCCAGAGGTGGCCTTATTTCCAGAAACTCCTACTGAACGTAGAAGAGTTTGAGTGGTAAACACACCCATCGCTCCCCCAAAAAAGTGCTGCAATCAACATGGTTACATGATTATCCAACATTTACAGAAATAAGGTAATAGTTAAATATTTCAATCCCAAACCACATAGTTTCATTTGATTTCAACATTTTCACTACCTTCAGCGCTCTCCAGGTCATGTATGGAACATAAGAAGGGGCAACAGTCTCAGGAAAACCTTCTGGAACCACATAAGATCTTATAAACGACATCAGCTCCTGCACCATATATACATGATGCAGCAACATTATATTCCAAATCAAAGCAATGGCTGAATTGTTTAAATCTTGAAGTGTCATGAGCAGTTAATATGGGTATATTCCAACTGAAAAAAGTCTAAACATGAACATTACAAGACAATATTTTTTTATACAAAGCGCAAGGAATAAATAATAGGCTCTTCAGCTTAATAGCCTAATTCTTTTAAAATGCCATTTGAATCGAGTATGGAGCTTTGACTGTCAACTTCAGTTCCACTTCTTTAGAGACCTAACGCATGCCACTTCCCTCCTCCATGAAATGGTATGCGACGCCTTCCAATGACCTATTATTACGCTGATGAATTTGTACCATTTATAGATCGGGCAGGTTTCCATTTCCTTCAAACATAGCGTTAGAGATAGTTTCTTTCTCCACCAATTTGAAATATAAAATCTTTTACAAGGCCGCCTAACACACTTTCAGATCAGTTAGTCAAGGCATTGACTTCTGAGACGTGGATACCACTCATATCCTCATGTATTTATCTCCTTATTCACCTTCTTTTTTGGTTATCAAGAGGGAAAAGTTTGGTTGCTTCAGCTCCCATCACCACCTCGAGTCAAGAGAGGCCCGAGGAACTAAAGCCAGTTACAGGATACTTAAAGATTTACACATTACCGAACCAATGCATTCTTAATGACTATGATGGGAATTGAACACATCTTTGGATAGCCCTGCAACTCTGTAACTCATTCTTACCGACTAAGCGAACTTCCGTTGGCTTCTTTATTCACCTTCAGCTGTAACAGATTTTCACTATTTTTTATGATTGATCTTAATGACTTTTTCCTACACGCTGTTACCAGGGAGTGGTCAAAGAAGTGATCAAAGGCTAAACGTTCTAGGTGCCTCTACACTTGCCATTCCGTCATCAAGTTTACCAATAAGAAATTCATGGTACTGCAGTTCTTTAGACCCATCACTGAGCGACTTCAGCATTTCGATGCTCCTTTTTTTTTTTTTTTTTGGCAAGTTCATTTCGATGTTCCTGACTACGGTAGACAACTTTTTCATATAAATTACTACAGATGAGAAAGCCCAATCTTCAGCAGTTGGTAAATTCTGATCTAATCAGCAGTTAGTAAACTATGATCCACTGTTCTACGAAATCAGAAACGATCAGCATTGTTTACGATGATCACTCAACTATATGCTGTTAGACATCACAGCTCCTCTTCCGTGCATTTCGGAACTTCCGCTATGTTCTCTAACCCAACCCACCTATATGATCACGGTAATGATTCCCAAAACGCAACTTACCCATAAATTAGACTTCAAGAAGTTGTTTTCTTCAATTACTTTTTGGGACTGGGGGACGGGACTTACAACCAAACGACTTACTTCTACGGGAGCTTGTGGCGACTGCAAGCCAACCGCACGTATCGAATTTGTCTTATGTTTCTTCGAACCATCCACGTCAGCAAAATAATCCCACCGACGGCCATCGATCTCTTCGCGGCAGATCAATCTCAAGCTCGAATTCACAAATTGCTCCTCCACCAATCCGAAACTCGCTCCATCCCTCGGCATCCGCTCATTTTCAACAACCGCAGTGGAAATAGACGGCGTAGCCGCAGACGTGGGAGCCGAAGCAAGGTTCGCGCCAATTCTTAACGTCTCACGAACAAGCAGACGCGCGTCCTGAGACGACGACGATGCCGTCAATGACTCAGAAACTGAATCCGGCCGATGCTTGAGCTTCATTGCTATATATCACCTCAAAATTCGAAAATCAAATCAAATTGAAGTACAAAACCCCCGCGGAATTGGTGAATACGTGGATTTTGAAGCGGTGGTGGAGAAAACCTAAGAGTTAGGAAGTGACGATGATCAGCAAGAAGAACTTATGCATGCAGGCAGTAAGGCAATGGATAAGTGAGGTGCTGGAGGTGAAGAGGGAAAGAGAGGGACGCCCAGAGAGAGAAAGCTGGGGGTGCTTTCTCTAGCTTTCTCTTTCTGGCTATGGGAAGAAGAGAGAGCCACAGCACATGGGGAGGGGATTTATAAGAATAGTGACCAAATTGGAAAGAAGAGTAAACATAGTCGTATTTGCCGACGGAGAAATTCAAATTTTAGGATATATTTTAAAATATCTAAATATTACAATCATAGCCGGATCGTTTTCACGATGTGATATATGTAGTTTTACGGTACTAGTCCACATTTAGGGGTCGGTTTAAGACGTTATGATGAGAAATTATAGCAAAACATTGCAATCGTGGTTGATTTTTTGTTTGTAGAATTTTGTGACTTAATCAAATCGATGTTTTAAATTTTTATAAATGGTATTAAATATTTAAATATGATACTCGTCTTAATCATTTCAGTGTCTCCTTTAATCTAAGCTAATTAATTTTTAAAATAGGGTCATTATTTCATACTAAAGTTATGTAAAAAAAAGTAAGATAGAAAAAAACTAGGTTAAAAGTTTATTAAAATGTGTATTTATAATATAATTTTGTATTATAATATGGTGTCAAACAATACCTTTACTCATATAACAACGTAAGACCTCTGTCGCCGACATGATTTGAATGATGACTTAAACAGAAAAAACATTACTATTTTCGTTTTAAAAATTCTGTTAAACATGGTATATCATGATTTCGCCCAAAGTATGCTTGTATATATTTTCAAATCCTACAATTCAAAATATGATATTTAGAATAAAGATATGAATATTTGAAACTATTCTCAATACGTATTTTAATCATTGTAATACCCATTGACATAAGATTAGTAAGCAATGTTATCAATATGCTCAAGTATATTAAACAATTTTATCAATATGCTCAAATGTCTCCTCAAATGTCAAGATGAGACAGACAATGGCATCTGTCAGACCAGTTGAAAGCTTCACTATAAAAGATAAGAGGAGTAAAGGCAGGACAAAACTGACTTAGGATGAGCAGATTATGCATGACTTACATCTCTGATGACATGGTACATGATAGGAGTTCACGGAGATAGATGATTAAAGTTAAGGAGGTGTAGGCATGATATAGGGGCATTTTAGAGTATAGTTAGAGGATTAGATACTCTCTACACTTTATGTTGACTTGCGCTTTTTTGGTTTGGTCTTTGTATTTCAATTATTTGTGCATATCTAATGTTATGACTATTTTAATATCGGAAGCTTTCTATTTATGTTTAATAAAATACATTTACTAGTGCATATTCCTATTATTGAGCTATCTATGCATGTATATATAGAGTCGAGGATCTCATTGGAAACAAACTCTCTATCCCTAGGATGGGTGTATTGTTTGACTGCCTCTCACCCTCCCCAAATCCTAGCGATAGCTTTTGTTGTCGTTAAGATATACTGGGTATGCTTGTTGTTGTTGTTGTAGGTAGCGATCAAAGTTTTCATATTACGTTTTCAATTATAACTTACACGAATTACTTAGTTTAACTCAATTAACCGACTATAGATATAACAAAAATAGTGATCAAAATAATTTAACTTCTTCAAATTGTCATAAGTCAAAACAAGACAATGTTTTAACACAAAAGGATTACATCTAAACCAATTGCATATAAATATCCTAACATCGCGTGTATTTCAAATGGACAAAGCTAAATATTGTCATGCAATAACAACTTTATGTCCACGAAAAAATTATAAAAACGATTTAGAATATTAAATTAGTACTAATTGTTGGATAAATATTAGACGTAATGTTTATCTTTAAGATTTATCCCGTGATTTATTAATTTAAATCACATATAGTGTGGATCACCATGTCATCTTATCTCCTAGACTTGTATTTGACTACAACTCCTTGGTGGTAAGGGATTATCACCATACAGTAGAGTTTGTGATGGTACGGACTCTAATCAAGACAGGATTAGGGGGTCCCTAGCCTAGCCTATAAATAAGAGCCTATGGTTGTCCATCAAACCATCTCATTCAAGCCAAGAGGAACAAGGCTAGAAGACTACCCTAAGGACTACATCAACACGAAGAAGGCTTCTACAAACGACAATGGCCGGAGGTAACTTTATTTGCTTCCGTATTTATTTTGGGCTAACAATTGGTATCAGAGCCACCTCTGACCATATCGTTTGTATTTTGAAAACTTTCTTCCGTATCCTTAAATGCAATTCAATCGTTCAAAGGATACGAGATTATAGTTTTCGAGGCTTTCATATTCAATTGCATGCATTGTTATTCTACCGAAATTGCTTTGTCAAAATTACACAATGTGGATCCGATACACTAAATGCCCACTGTTGCACACGGTTGAAGTTTAAGAAATTTGACTCGATGAATACCCCTCTCCAAATTTCTTTTCTTTGCTTGTGCATTTTTTTTTTTATCGCTCCATAAAGTTTCAAACTTTATGAAATAGATGATGTAGGGAAATATGTGCAATTGATGGTGGGAGTCTCTGAACCACATAGAACTTCTAGAAACTAAAAAAAACAATAAAAATTTGATTTTGTTGCATAAAATTGAAGCCTTCACAGTAGTGTATGCAATTACCAGAAGCTTTTACAACATGTGGGTGGAATCAATAAATTTAGCACTGAAATTTGGCTTTCACAATTTTCCGTTGAGAAAGGTGTATGGGTTTTGAAATCATGACATAAATGCTGAATATATGTTCATTTTTGGTAATTGCCGCTCAAGTTTTTAGAAATTATCATTCGATAAAAGTTAAATATTATGGCATGTTGTAATATTATAAATGTGAAGTTTGACTGTTTGCTACATAATGCAGTGGCAATCTATGGTTAGATTTGGAAGTTTTTTTTTTTGGAGCAAATTATTTCAGTTGTCAACTTTTAATATCTTGCTGCCTCTTTTATTTGTTTGATTTCATACAGACGCAACAAAAAAAAAATCCATATGTTTATGGTCAGTATATATTTTTTTTTTTATCCTTTATATATGATCATACTTATTGGCAATTGTATCCTCTTCAATTGACCTTGTTTATCATAATTATGATTATGTATCCATTTGAGAAAATTGTGTCAAATGCAAAAGGTGAACTATTGAAAGTGTGATAAATACACCGTACACGTAATTTCTGTCTAGAAAGTCGGTACTTAAGCGGGACCGTCTGTGACCCCACCGCACGGCCTGGGACTTTACGTGGAATGGTAATACCTGTCTAGGAAATTGATTCATGATCTTTCCTGGGGTATTGCCGAATCGGTTCACTTCACATTTTCATTATGATTTCATCTTTTGTTGATGTCATATAAAGGTTTTTGAAGTTGATGACATATAAAGGATTATTTTCTTAATTTTAAGATTAGCCACAGCATCTTAAAATTATACGGTGTGAAGAAAATAAAATATCATCATAACTATAGTTTTGATTAATAAGGTAATCACTCTGCCCCACAGGGAAGTGTTTGCTTTATTGATGAAGAAAATTAAACATAAACATTTCCTATGCCCACAGGTACTGAAATATTTTGGTTGTTTAATTTTCATATCGTTTTAAAGAATAACTATATAAATATGTTGATGACATATAAAGAATTATTTTCTAAATTTTAAGATTAGCCACAGCATCTTAAAATTATACGGTATAATGAAAATAAAATGTCATCAAACATATGATTTTGATTAATAAGGTAGTCACTCTGCCCCACAGGGAAGTGGTTATTTTATTGATCAAGAAAATTAAACATAAACATTTTCTATGCCCACAGGTACGGAAATATTTTGGTTGTTTAATTTTCATACCGTTTTAAGTATATTCTATGCATAAGTGCAACCTCTACCCACAGGAAGGTTTAGAATATACTATTTGAATTAAATTGATTAATTCATTCTGGTTATATATGTTCATAGCATGATATGTGTTTCTTTGGTTATGCAGTTATTCCCACTACTGCTTTATTTGATTCTGCTAAAACTCCAATGTTGACTGGTGATAATTTTACTGAATGGAAGGATAATATCCTTTTGACGCTAGGGTGTATGGACTTAGACCTGGCAATCCGTGAGGAAAAACCACCAAATCTCACGGAATCAAGTACGCCATCTGAGAGGTCTAGTTACGAGCGTTGGGAGCGATCTAATCGCCTCAGCATGATGCTCATCAAGTCTCGTATAAGTCCAAGCATTAGGGGTTCTATCCCTAATCTTGATAATGTCAAAGCTTACATGAAAGCCATTGATGATCAATTTGTAAGCTCTGACAAGGCGGTAGCCAGCACCCTTATGAAGAGGCTTTCAAACATGACCCATGACAGAAGCCGTGGTGTGCGCGAGCACATCATGGAGATGGGGGACATTGTTGCTAAATTAAGCTCCCTAAAGGTTGAAATCTCGGAGTCATTCCTGGTGCATTTCATACTCAACTCTCTCCCTTCGGAGTTTACTCCATTTAAGATCTCATACAACACACATAAAGAAAACTGGTCAATTAATGAACTTCTGACCATGTGTGTTCAAGAGGAGCAGAGGTTGAAGAATGAGTCCATTGAGTCTGTGCATCTTGCGACTCATTTTAAGAGAAATGCAAAGAAGGGCAAAGGTGTTCCAATGAAGAAAACCGACAATAAAGACACATGTCGGTTTTGTAAGAAAAAGGGACACTGGAAGAAAGATTGCCTGAAATACAAGGGATGGCTGGAGAAGAAAGGTAATATTTCCTTTGTGTGTCATGAATCTAATTTTACTGAGGTTTCTGATAATACATGGTGGATTGATTGTGGTTCTACAATTCACATTGCGAAAACCATGCAGGGCTTTCTAAACCTGAGGAAGCCAAATGAAAGTGAGCAATGCATCTATTCTGGAAACCGGATGCGCTCTACTGTTGAAGGAGTGGGATCTTATAGGCTCATTTTGAAAACTGGTTTTCAACTTGATTTGGAAAACACCTTTTATGTACCTTCTTTTTCCAGAAATTTAGTTTCTCTTTTAAGACTTTCGATTATTGGATATGATTTATATTCACATCTTTTTGTAATGAATGTATTGAAAGAGAATAAAGTTATTGGTTCTGCGAAATTGAATGTTTTTTTTTGTTTCAACTTGAGCTAGATCCCATTTACGAGCATACTCTTTTAACAGAAACTGGTACAAAGCGTTGTATTATCAATGAAAACTCATCAAGTCTTTGGCATAAAAGATTGGGACATATCTCAATCGAAAGAATGAAAAGATTAGTGAATGAAGGAGTTTTACAAACTCTAGACTTCACTGATTTAGGTACTTGTGTGGGATGCATAAAGGGCAAGCAAACCAACAAGACCATTAAGGGTGCCAAAAGGAGTTCTCAACCTCTTGAAATCATACACACGGATATCTGTGGACCTTTTCATACACCTTGCTTGAATGGTCAGAAATACTTTATTTCATTTATCGACGACTATTCAAGGTTCATGTATCTCTTCTATTTAAAAAAAATCTAAAGCACTTGATGCGTTCAAAATCTTCAAATTAGAAGTAGAGAAACAAAAGGAGAAGACAATTAAAATTGTCCGATCCGATAGAGGTGGTGAATATTATGGACGGTACACAGAAAAGGGACAAATGATTGGTCCATTTGCCGAATTCCTTCAAAAGGAGGGTATTGTTGCTCAATACACCATGCCTGGCACACCACAACAAAATGGTGTTGCTGAAAGAAGGAATCGGACTTTTATGGACATGGTCAGGAGCATGATTAATTTGCCTATATCCTTTTGGAGTGAAGCTCTAAAAAAAACCGCTGTGTATGTTTTAAATAGGGTTCCATCTAAGCCCGTTCCTAAAACACCTTTCGAGTTGTGGAATGGTTGGAAACCGAGTTTAAAACATTTACACATATGGGGCTGTCCAGTTGAAGTTAGGGTATACAACCCAAGCATAAAGAAACTGGATGAACGAACGAAAAGCGGTTATTTTATTGGATATGCAGTTAACTCCAAAGGATATAGATTTTACTGTCCCTCACATACTCCTAAAGTGGTTGAAGCTAGAAATGCTAAGTTCCTAGAGGATCATGAAGTCAGTGGGAGTGATTCGAATCGAGAATTCAATTTTGAGGAAATAAGGGATACACATGTTGTACCTTTATATGTGGACAATTCGGTTGCTATTCAACAAAATGAAGAGCCGCCAATTGTACAACCTCAAATTGAAGAATCACATCAAGAACAAACTGAACCACAAATCCCACATCTACTGAACCAGTGGGAGTACGAAGATCCTCAAGAACTAAAAGGCCAGCAATTTCTAGCGATTATGTTGTATATCTTCAAGAGTCCAATTATGACATTGGACTAAATCATGACCCTATCTTGTTTTCACAAGCCATGAATTGTGACAAATCGTCACTATGGTATGATACCATGAAAGAGGAGATGGAATCAATGGCTAAAAAACAACGTCTGGGAACTTGTTCCGTTACCAAACAGAGCCTCTGTGGTGGGATGCAAATGGGTCTTTAAGACCAAAAGAGACTCGTTTGGTAACATTGAACGATATAAAGCCAGACTTGTAGCCAAAGGTTTCACTCAGAAAGAAGGCATTGATTACCATGAAACCTTCTCTCCAGTCTCAAAGAAGGATTCATTTCGGATAATCATGGCATTAGTAGCTCATTTTGATCTCGAGCTACATCAAATGGATGAGAAAACTGCGTTTTTGAATGGGGTTCTTGATGAAGAGGTATACATGCGTCAACCTGAAGGCTTTGTCAATTCTGATAATGATCAACTGGTTTACAAATTGAATAAATCCATATATGGGCTTAAACAGGCTTCACGTCAATGGAACATCAGGTTTCATGAGGTAATCTCTTCATTCGGTTTCGTAGAGAACATTGTTGATCAATGTATATACCTCAAGACGAGTGGGAGCAAATACATTTTCTTAGTCCTATATGTGGATGATATTCTACTAGCAAGCAGTGATCTTGGGTTATTGCATGAGACTAAGCGATTTCTCGCTTTGAACTTTGATATGAATGATATGGGTGAAGCCTCTTATGTCCTTGGCATAGAGATTCACAGAGATAGAACAAGTAAAATACTTGGTCTTTCTCAGAAGGCCTACATTATCAAAGTGTTTGAGAAATTTGCTATGCAGAATTGCACGTCTATTGCGTCACCTATTGTCATTGGAGGCTGAGTTCATTGCATGCTATGAAGCTATGTCACAGGCTCTTTGGATGAAATACTTCATCAGTGGTCTTAAAGTTGTCGATAGTGTTGAGAGACCAATTAAGATTTTCTGCGATAACAAAGCGGCAGTGTTCTTTGCGAAAAACAATAAGAGTGGGAGTCGCAGCAAGCATATCGACATAAAGTATCTGAAGGTCAGAGATCATATTAGCAAGGGAGATGTAAAGATTGAACACATAAGTACGGAGTCAATGTTGGCTGATCCCATGACGAAAGGTTTACCGATACAAGTATTTGGGGATCATGTTGCCAATATGGGACTACGTGGTTCTCCTTGATTTTGTATTTTTTGATCTTATTGTCTAGACATTCGTTTGGCATTTGTTTATTTTATTTGCGCAATCTAAGTTGGGATCTGTTTGATCCATACACGAGGACCCATTGAGATTATTTATAATAAGTCGTTCATTTTGTTTGATTGTTTGTATAATGCATGGTAATACTTGGAAGGGAGTGCTCGTTGTTTAATCTAAGAGCGCAACCGCCTTGATTCGTATGTGTTATATTTTCGATCGAGGTAGTCAAGTTGTTCGAGTGACATTTTTGTTTTGGCCAAGTTACTTAGTCACTTGTGTAGCGTTGTCTAGTGTTGACATTTGATCCAAGTGGGAGAATGTTGGATAAATATTAGACGTAATGTTTATCTTTAAGATTTATCCCGTGATTTATTAATTTAAATCACATATAGTGTGGATCACCATGTCATCTTATCTCCTAGACTTGTATTTGACTACAACTCCTTGGTGGTAAGGGATTATCACCATACAGTAGAGTTTGTGATGGTACGGACTCTAATCAAGACAGGATTAGGGGGTCCCTAGCCTAGCCTATAAATAAGAGCCTATGGTTGTCCATCAAACCATCTCATTCAAGCCAAGAGGAACAAGGCTAGAAGACTACCCTAAGGACTACATCAACACGAAGAAGGCTTCTACAAACGACAATGGCCGGAGGTAACTTTATTTGCTTCCGTATTTATTTTGGGCTAACACTAATGGCAGAAGTTAAGATCTGCCTAATCGAAACAAAATAATACAGAAACAACCAAAGACTTGAAGCAATACTGACCCCCCTTTTTGGGGGTAACAAATGACCCCCTGCCACGTGGCAGGGGAGGAGGGTGGTGAGGCTGGATGGGGATCACCTCTATCCAGTCTTACCACTCCCCTCCCCTGCCACGTGGCGGGCGGTCACATGGGGGGGTAAAGTGGGCGGCGGTGAGAGGATCTCACCCGTAAAAGGAGAGCCGAAATTACATTGCGCTATAATTGCATGTCAGATTATTTAGCGTGTGTTTTTTAGAAAGGGATGAGATCTCATCACCCCACTTTTCCTCACTTCATTCATTATCGCGCGACACGTGGCAGCAGGATGGGGTGATGAGGCTAGATACGGGTGACCCTCATCTAGCCTCACCAACCCTCTTGCTGCCTCGTGTCGTGCGGTGACGCGTGCGGTGGGTAAAAGTGGGTGAGAGGATCCTATCTGATATGGGATCTCCGGTCCCACATTCCCCAATTTCATGCGCCACCGCGCGACACGTGGTAGAGGGTGGGGGTGAGGCTAGATGCAGTTGACTCTCATCTAGTCTCACCACCCATCCATGTTACCACGTGTCGTGCGGTAACGCGTGGGATGAGGAGTTTGCGATGAGGGGATCACAACCCGTCTTTTTGAGATATAACAACAACAACAACCATACTCACTATATCCTAACGACAACAAAAGTTATCGCTATAGTCTGGAGATGGTAAGAGGTAGGCAAACAATATCTCCATCCCGAGGAATAGAGAGTTTGCTTCCAGTGAGACCTCCGGCTCTATATGTACCTGCATACATAGTACAATAATAGGAATATGTACTAGTGAATGTATTTTATTAAATATAAATCAAAACCTTATGATATTAAAATATTGAACAATGGATATGCACAAATAGTGAAAGACAAATATCAAAACAAAAAAGTGCAAATCAACCTAAAGTGTAAAGACTATATAATTATCTAAATATGCTCTAAGGTGTCCCTATATCATGTCTATCCCTCTTTAACATTAATCCTCTGACTCCATGACCTCCTATCCTAGATTATGACCTCCTATCCTGGACCATGTACTCAGAGAGATGCAACTCTAGTAAGTCATGCATAATCTGTTCATCTCACGTTAGTTTGGGTCTACCTTTATTTCTCTTCTTTTCTACAGTGATGCTTTGAATGACTCTGATATATAACGGACATACGGATTTTATAGAATTCTCGAAAAACTAAAATAATTGAAGCTTTTTCCGTTTCTTTCCCACTCAATGCGGTGGCCGTACATCATTATGTGTTTGTCGATGTGTATCACACATTTTATATATATCACATACTTTTTTTATACAAGTGTTACTATACCAACATAAAACTGTTAGCACAATAACAAATGACAACTATGAAAACAATACAATTGTCATAATGTCTATGACGAAATATATGACATATTTCTTGTGTTATCGAATTACCGTGTAACCAATTTAAGTGTTGACAACATAACACGATTATCATCATAGTACATTGTGATCAACATGTTTAGTGAAATTTATCAATGATCACAACTCATTGCACCTAACTTGATTTATTGGTTTTCAACATCATCATCATCATCATCATCCGGACCCAGTATATCCCAACGACAGCAAAAGCTATCGTTAAGGTCTGGGGAGGATAAGTGGCAGGCAGACAATACCTCTATCCCAAGGGATAGAGAGTCTGCTTCCAGTGAGACCCCCGGCTCTACCTGCATAAATGACATGATAATAGGGATATGTTGTGCTAGTGTGTTAGTGAGTAAATTCAGAAATACAAATAAAGGCCTTTCGATATTAAAATACACATCACGTATGTATGTACATGTAATGTAAAACAACGGTAAAACATACACCACCAAGTGGAAAGTCAACCTAAAACGTAGATAGTGTCTACGCATATCTATGTCCCTAAATATACTCTAAAGTGTCCCTATATATGACTTATACCTCGTTAACCTTAATATTATGTCTCCATGAACTCCTATCCTGGACCATGTCCTCAGAGAGGTGTAAATCTAGTAAGTCGTGCCTTATCTGCTCATCCCAAGTCAGTTTGGGCCTGCCTTTACTCTTGTTTCCCTCTACAATGAGGCTTTCAATTTCTCTGACTGACGCCGTTGTCTGTCTCCGATTGACATGCTCAAACCATCTCAATCTTCCCTCCCTTATCTTATCGGCTATACTAGCCACGCCTAACCTTTCTCATAACACCTCGTTTCTGATCCGGTCTAGCCTTGTATGCCCACACATCCATCTTAACATTTTCATCTCTGCCACTTCCATCTTCTGTAGTTGTGACCTCTTGATGGCCCAGTAGTCTGTCCCATATAGCATTGCCGGTCGCACTGCCACCCTATAAAATTTTTCCTTTAATTTAGTTGGAAAATTTTTGTCACACATCACCCCTGAGGCCGCCCTCCATCTACACCAGCCTGCTTGAACTCGATGTGTATTTATGGACACCATAAATACAGAGATAAGATAGGTTATACTATGTGATGTGTAATGTTTGTGTTCTAATTAGTCAATTGTATTTGTGGTCATGACAAACGTATTTACCATTGGTTTTCAATATTTATGTAAATGTATTCAACACTTCACTTGACAACTGTTTTTATAGTCGTACGCATTAATTGAGCATTTATTTGATACAGTATACCTTCGTATACCAAATTTACTATTAAATTAACATTCAACACTCTATTTGACAAACGTATTTACTGTACACGCGCAAATAAATTCACTTAATGACCTTATAAGTGGAAGACACATTACTTGATGTGAGGAAAGAGGAGAAATTAATAAAATATTTTAGTTTTAATAATAAATTTCTAATATGATACATTTTGTAAAAATTCTTGAAACAACTAAGAACCACTTGTCAATGTCATTCAAATAGACCTAGGACGACACTGTTTGTTGTGTCTAAGACGGTATTATCAGTTGCGTCCAAAAATGTAAGTGGTTTTCGGGTGGAGAAATGTTATTTTGGGGAGGCAAAACCACCCAATCGTAGGATGGCACCATCAAGCGCGTCCAAGGCTTGGATGAAACTGACAAATGCGGCATGAGTCTTGGACGACACTGCCAAAGTCGTTATAGGTTGTTGGACACGACTATAAAAAGGAGGTCACGTCCAAGATTGTTTCTCACACGTGAAATTATTTTCTTAATTTTTTAATTTGTTGGGTTAAGAGTAAAAGACATTTGGAGGTACGATAAGTATGGAGCTATGACTAGCTAGAATCAGATAAACAAACCATTTAGTGATTGTTTTCATTATTATTGTAATTAATGTTGCCTAGCATGCTATTATTATAATTATTATTGTTAACATGTTATTTTTGTGATAATTACTGTAATTATTATTGTAAATAATATTGTGAGTAGGGTATTAGCGTAATTATTATTCTTATTATGTCATCAGTTTTATGGTATTGTGTTATTTGTGTTCACATGTTATTATTCAATTTATTAGCATGTTATTATTTGATTTATGTTAGCATATTAATATTTAAATAATTAAATAATATTCTTAACATGTTATTATTTAAGTTATATTAGCATGTCAATATTAGTTAATAAATAATATCGTTAGCATGTTGCCATTTAATTTATATTAAAATAAGTAAAATGCATGTAGTAAATTATGTTATTTAATTTATTTTTTGTTTAATCTTTTTTACGTTTGATTTTATTACGTTAAAACAATATGTCTTTAATTTGTAATCATGTTACGTGATTGTAAATATACGTGTACTTATGGCATTGCAGGCTAACGGTAGTGGTAGTTGTAGTGTTTCTGGATAGATGGATGAGCTTATGCCTGATATTCTTGATTTACTGACTCTTTTGGAAGAGCACATGACACTTTTAATTAGGAGTATCGATAGTTATAAAACATTAGATCGTATATGTAGGGTAGATATGTTTAAGGAGGGTTTAGACATCATTTTTAGGTGCATATTGCACATGGAGTCGGGGGTCTCATTGGAATCTAACTCTATATCATTTGGGATTGAGGTATTGTTTGACTACCTCTCACCCTCCTCATACCCTAACGATAGCTGTTGCTGTCGTTAGGATATACTGGGTATGTGTTGTTGTTGTTGTATCGTACATGGAGCATGTAGATTACAAGGAGACATCACCTGCAGTAGAATAAATATTGATAATGCGTTGATCACAACATTTGCCAAAAGGCGGAGACATAATGTCCACACGTTTCATCCACCTGTAGTGAGGTGGCTGTTATGCTATAGAACGTAGCGATATTATTTGGGTTGATGATTGATTGGGAGGCTCTTACAGGGATATAGCCTACGTACAATATGGAGGATTGGAGGGATCCTTATACGCTGTCGCTAGATTTGACCACTAATGTTGAGGATACTAGGAGGTCTCGTGTATATCAGAAGAGGCTCGTGGAATAGGTTAAGGTAATCTCCGTCGCTGACGACGCATCTGACATTGAGATACAACAGATAGCACATATTTTGATGCTCCTCTATATCGCAACATTATTTTGTAATTGCACCAGTAACCGTGCTCAGCTGGTGAGCGTAAACATCCTACAAGACTTTGTAGCCGCATCTATGTATTCTTAGGGGAACACGATACTTGCGTGTTTATACCGCAACCTTTGCGATGCGGCTCTTGTGGGTACGAGGTGCGAATATTCAGGACCGATGCATTTTCTGTAGTATTGAATGTGGGAGCGATTCTCCATGTTGTGGCTTGATACTCTATCGATATGAGTACAACATATGTCTCTTCTGGTTGTTACTCCGGGTACTCCTCGAGCCACCTGGTGGCTAAAAGCACACACTTTCTAGAAGATCCATAAACACGTAATTGATGTGGTTTGTGACCAGTTGGACAATATGGCAAAGGGTGATTTCGTATGGTAGCAATACCAGGAGGAGGTCAATATATCATTTTCTCATTTTCGAGAGTGTGTTACGAGAGATCGAAGTTGCGCCACGCTCGGATGCCACTTATATTTTGAAAGATAGTCATGCTTCATTTGCTGGATATGGTCATGCGTCAGTTTGGTATGACACATGGAGTGAATGATTTCGCCAATACCGGTATCGCGCAACATCAGAGCGAGAGATGGCTTGCCAAAGTTGATTATCGAACTCGGATATAATAGTACATAAAACAGTGTGTGAGACGCTATGAATCACAGGCAGTATGGCTGATCACTCGCCGTATATGATGTGGTATAGACATCACACACTTCTCTCACTAGGTCGACAACAGGTTCATCGCATTGACAACAACGATCTCACGGTGTTTCGGCCGACCTACGTCGCGTGCTGCGTTTATTGCATTTTAAATATAAAATATTGTTATTTGATATATGAAATTAAACTCTACGATAATGTACAATGTTATGGATAGATGCCCTAAAGCATATGTCTTCCGTATCTCTGACCGGGTATATGACCACCGTCACATGTCTTAGTGGTGATACTATGTGGTCAGAGAGTTTCGGAACACTCTTGGATATACCTCCTGGAGATGCAGGCATGCATCAAAGCACATACAACTATGTCCCACTGTGTGGGTACCAAGACACAACACCTGACGCACACACATGCTGGGCCCCTCAATGGAGCATATTTATTGACTCTAGCTGCATCTCAGAGCATATGTTTGGAGTGAGATGTATAGTTTATATTTTTTGAGTAACACTTATACACCTAATGAGTTGTTAATGTATGTCTAAAATTACAGGTTTGATACGTATTCTACATAACAGCTTATGGATACTGCTGAGGATGATCAAACTCATACCGATCTGTCTCATACTACGACCAATACCGAGTATTACAAAGTACTTGAGTTGCTTTGTACAACACCACTTTATACTCAGAGCAATGTCGCATGTCAAACTTAGCAATCTCAGTCACATCTAGTGTTCATGCTACCACTACCAATCAGACCTGCCAGATGTGGGGATGGGCTAGGTGAGCAAAGCACTGAGGTACAAGGTCACATGTTGGTGGCAAAAAAAAGAAAGCATTGATATTTATATTTTTCTTTATGTACCGAGATTTGTATCGCTGATGAAATTTGTAACATTTAACAAAGTTGTTTTCATATATCAACACATATTTGTTTGTTATTTTCTATTTTTTACTTACTGTTTTTTTGTTATAACGTAAACAATAATACTATACACGATATTAAATTGAAATTATACCCTAGCCTCTAAACCATAATCTTAACCTATCTCCAACCCTAACTCAAACTCTAACCATAACCTGACCTTAAACCATAATCCTAATCTATCTCTAACCTAATCCAAACCTATCTCTAATCTAACCTAGTCCTAACACTTAGTTATTTTGTGTTTTTTACTTATTGTTTTTTTTAACATAAACAAATACAAATACAACACATGATATTAAATTGAAACTATACATAAGCTTCTAAACCACTATCCTAACCTATCTCCAACTCTAACACGTCGACAGCGTTCATCCTAAGCTATAGATTCGTTGTTCGTAGATTGTTCATAGACAAAGCGGATCGGAATTTGTCTTTCATTCCAAAACATAACTTGTAATTAACCCGAACCTTAACCTATAATTCGAACCTATCTCTAACCCTAACCGAAACATTAACTTTAATATGACACTAACCTAATTATAACTCTCAACACTAACGTCAACATGTCAAGTAACTACATTGATATATGATTCAAGTAACTTTATTAAAAAAAAAACAACTCTACTGTATGCGGACGAAGTGATGGACAAAAGAAAAAGTAATCTCGATATATTACTTCCGGGGTTGGAATCTCGTCACCTAACTTTCCCCACAATCTTCGTGACCGCGTGACACGTGGCATGAAAGGGATATGGTGAGGCTAAATGAAAGTGACCCTCATCTAGCCTCACCACCTCTTCTTGTCGCGCGGTCACGCGTCACCGCATCCTTCCCGTGAGGTAATCCTGTCCCGATATTGAGATGACACCTATTTGGATAGACATCATTGTTTACAACCTGAGTCAGCATCATCGGACTAGTTAAAGCTGCTCTCCTACCTTCCTTGTGTTGTAATCTACTTGCAGCGGACAGTAACCCCCATCACGTTTATATGCCCGGAATTTGGCCCTTTCTGATCTGAACCCTAATTTACTCTTCCCCATCGGAAAAGCTTCCCTGTTGTATCAATGTCCCACATATTCAGATACAAATCCAAGCTCCATCACCTAATTCCTAGACTCACCTTTATAGCTTCTTCTAAGTTTCATGTTTTCTCTTCTAAACCCTCGTTCCAAAACCCTATTTCCTACTCTCCGTTTCAACCAGCTTTGAGATTGAGTTTAAATTTCCAAGGGCGTCAAAAATGGCAGGGGAGTTCTGATAAGTATGATCAAATAAAAGCGGAAATGAACTGTCCTCGTTGTTCAGCGATCATGACTGTTTTATTCTCGAACCGCCCGCTATCAATTACTGGTCGGGAAACCGGAATTTACCAGGCTGTGAATGCTTGCCCTGAGTGTCGGACGGCTTATTATATTCGGCCGTTTAAGTTGGAGCCCTTACAAGGTAGTTTTATTGAGATTGGGATGGTGAAAAGTGGGAGGGAGCAGTTTATGGAGGGTTATCCCGGAGATGGTGGAGGAGAAAATGGGAAGAAGATTTGGGAGAAATTGAGGAGTTACGGTGGAGCTAGCACTGAAAGTGGTTGTAGTAGCAGTAGTGCTGATAGTGAGGATAGTGGTGGGCCTAGCGGATCAGATGGGGAGGTGGGTTGTGGAGGAGGAGCTAATTTGTTGAAGGAATTACCCACTCCAAAGGAGATATGCAGAGGGCTTGACGAGTTCGTGGTGGGACAAGAGAAAGCCAAAAAGGTGATTGTGAAAAGTCATTACTTGTTTAGTATTTTATCGGGGAAGGTACTGGATGTGGTCCATGTGTTAACATTAATGAAAATGTGTGTACTGATTGATACACCACATGAAAAAAATGCTTATTCATTCTTTTCTCCTCTCTTGTTTTCTTTGGTAATGTTTAGGATAAATGTCGCTTCGTTAGTTGATTGTTACATGACACGAACATGTTTTGGCTTAAGTTAGCATCTGTTTGTTTCATCATCCAAGTACTACGTGTGAATCAACGTTCCTTTAATTGGAAATTGGGCCTGCATATTGTATTTGGAGGTTGGTTCTGAGGAACATTTCTGGGTCTTTTATCATGGTTACACAGGTGCTCTCTGTCGCAGTTTACAACCATTACAAAAGGATTTATCACGTCTCATTGGAGAAAGGGTGAGTTCCAAATGTCCTTGGGCAGCTACGTTATGTTCTTTGTTATGATGACGTTTTTCATTTTCCTTCTGAAAGGCTTGATATAATGTCTTAAGGATCCACCTTTACAGGATGTATATTGGATTCAAAATTGATTGAGGTGCATTGTTGTACGTGTAGGGTTGTAGAGTCGGGGACCTTTGTTGTTCTGATTTCCTGTGACTCGACATGTTCTAAATAACCTGTTTCATCCGTTATTCTCCAGAGTCATAAAATACGATCAATTTCATGCTCACCTTTCACGTAATGTATTGTATTAGGTCAGTTGCAGAATCTTGTAATGAAGAGGAGAAGCTTGAAAATTGTGACACAGATCCTGTTGAGTTAGAGAAGAGCAATGTGCTATTGATGGGCCCCACTGGGTCAGGTCTGGTTACTGGGTCTCCAAAAATCTCATTGTTTACACTTGGTGTGAAAGAGAATCATTCAGTTGTTAATGCAATAATCATATATTCAATGGCTTTAGTTGTTCTTTAAAGGTTAGCTATCATCATTATGCTCTACTGATTTACATGTTTTACGTTGTCTGAAAGGACAGGGAAGACATTACTTGCAAAGACACTAGCTCGCATTGTAAAGGTGCCTTTTGTTATCGCCGATGCAACAACACTGACACAGGCAGGTTTGAGAAGGTTCTTGGACTCAAATAGTCTATCGTCTAAAGCTTCTTTTACATGTTTTGCCCTATTAGAGTTGCTTTTTCTTCTAGTCTTGGTAATCTCATTTAACTTCCGAGGGTGATGTTTTTTTACCGGTCCAAGTGTGATCTAAAGATGAAGAGAGGGGCTGGGGGGTCGGTAGGTGGGGGACAATAAGAACATGTTGTCAATCAGTCGTACGCCATTTCATGCTTGAGATTCCTTGGCTTAAATAATTATTTGCCCTTATGAGATTTCGTCAAATTTACTGGTGTAGGCAAAATATTGTATAATTTTATGCTAAGGGTAAGATTGAGTTGCAGGTTTGTGTTATTGATATTGCACAATGTATTGGATATGCATATATATATATTTTTATATCCTCTTCCGCGTGAGTATACACGTGCATGTAGATGAGCAGTAAATATCTTAGTAAATATCACTCTTCTATTTTTCAGCAATAGATGTAATTGTGGGCAGATTCTGTTACTTCTATTCTTACCCTGTCTCTCTGCTCTCTAGGCTGGCTATGTTGGAGAAGATGTTGAATCTATACTATACAAATTACTCATGGTATGCTATTTTTCTTTTAATGAATTATCCACAGAGCAGAAATAGACAAAAAAATTTTGGTCTAGAGAATAGACCAGAAAACAAAATCTTTCACGTTTTGGCCTGACTGAATGTCTATATTCATTTTTTATTCTTATTTTAGGGGGTGGGGGGTGGGGGGAGGGCG
>AP025055.1:2196890-2325896 GCA_036186865.1 Eustoma russellianum | reverse complement strand
GAGGAGCAGTGTTTTACCCTTTGGGGTCTGTTGCTCTGGTTTTCAGGTTATATCACCTAATCTTTTTATAGTTTGTAGCTCATGGCCTTCTAGGAAAATACAGTTATTGTTTAGTATTTTTCTCAAAATTATCACATTTAGATGGAAATATGTAGAACTAGTTAAGACAAAAAAAAAAAAAAGGAAAAACATACACACTTTAAAAGAAGTTATTAATGTATATTGCCGTAGAAATATAAGACTTATTTCGTTTTCTTTTTTTTTGATGAGGGATTGGGTTCTCCCCCACCTGTACCAGAGGTCCCTTAGACAGGTGGGATGTAAATCGAGGGATGTGCTCCACCGGCAGCCCTGCAAAGGGAGAGGACACTCGAGACTCAGCCAGCCTAGAGGCAACCCTTGTAATATTTCAACAAGGATTGTCTCCACACGGACTCGAACTCGGGACGTCGGGGTTTTAGCCCCAATCACCTTTGCCACTTACCATTGGACTATGCCCCTGGAGGCCTTATTTCGTTTTCTTTCACGTACAGCAAAAGGTAGGGCTGAAACTAGTAAAAGTACCCAAGGCTTAATAGGAGAGGAGTTAGAAAAAGGGAAGATGTACACTCCTTAATAGGAAAAGAGTTAGGCTTCCATCTATAACAGGATATGGGAAGTCGGAGGTGCGTAACTATATCTATGTATTAGAAACACATAGATGTTTTCTAACGATTCATAATGAAAATTGTGTGTCGATTAACGGTTACTTCACAACATAAGAAGCGCAATTATTTTATTTATATTCTTTTTTATTTATCATCTTTATTTTGTTTATATGCTTTACAATGGAGTTGTTTAATCGTGTAATATTTAGTACTTAATAATGGTCCACTGGCTTAATATCTTATTTGCTTTTATGTGTAAAATCATAACTATAATCCTATAAATTGACATATTCACAATGTACAGTTGTATTATTAAAAATTTGTCTCAAGTATATTTGGCGGAACAAAATGTTTTACCGGCAGGCGTGCAAGTGTTATACTGAATATTTTATAAAAATACATAATATATAAAATATTTAGTATGATATCTATTTTAATTAAAACAGGCTTTGATATGATGCGATTACTTTTTATAACTAATGCTGTTATTTTATGTGATTAGCTTTTTTGTGTGGGGAAAAGAGAAAAAAAATATGTATTGGAGAGTGGACGCAAGTTATTTGGATTTACAAAACCCGAACTGAAACTCTTATTTAAAACTGTACAACAACATTATCCCATTGATATAGAGACTCCTGTATATGGCGGGATATGGAAGTTCGGATGTACGTAACCATACTCCATGTGTTAGAAACACATAGAGGTTGTTTCTCGATGACCAATAATGATGCGTCAAGCTATGTCAATCAACTACTACTTTAAGAAGCGCAGTCAATTTAGTGAGTGATTTTGTTTCATTCTATCATATTTTAAAATCAAAAAAGTGTGTGTGATTCTATTGGAAACATAAATTTCTTATTGTAAAAGCAAAATAAATGGTGTTGTTTGACCTATAGCGTCGATTAGAATTTTGGTTCGATATAAAACCGAGAAGAGCAAATGTAGTTTTACGAAAACATGATACGTTTATGCAAATTTTGACGACAAAGAAACATAACCTGAAAATTAACCGTATACGATAATAGATTTAGATATAAATAAAAAAATAAACCCAGATATTGTTAATAATTTATTACAAATTAATTATCAACATTAATCAACAATTTATTATTCTCT
Organism: Eustoma russellianum; assembly: GCA_036186865.1. NCBI lineage: Eukaryota > Viridiplantae > Streptophyta > Magnoliopsida > Gentianales > Gentianaceae > Eustoma > Eustoma russellianum. Next base: position 2,324,133 of record AP025055.1, on the reverse strand, counting down.
AAAAAACCAACAATTTTTTAAATTATACAGAAAAACAAAATTAAACTTATTGCCATCGTTAACTTTAAGATATATACAAATGTAGTTGTTTAGAGTCCTCGGAGCAACTGGTAATGCTGGTGATTTGTGACTTTGAAGTCAAAGGTTCGAATTGCAGAAAGAGTCTCTTGTACAAAGTGTATGGTAAGATTCTGTACATAAGAACTCGAAACGATTTGGTTCGTCTGATCCTGTACAAACGTGTAGGGTACGACTGTGTATATCATATTCCAAAGCAATTCGATCTCTTTTCGGATACTGTACAAACACGAAAGCTTAGTGTACCGAGAACGCTTTTTTTAGCTCATACATATGTTAGAATATGACTAGTTGATTTTCTATGACCATGTAACTCCGTGTGTGCTTTTTTGGAACTACACTTTCATTGCATGTATACATATACATACACATGCCTCTTTTTTTCTTTTAGAGAGTAAGAATCATCTCACACGCAAAGAGGAGATATTTCGATTTATACTCTTTGATGAGGGAGTGGGTTTCCCCACCTGTACCAGAGGCCCCTTAGTCAGGTGGGATGTAAATCGAGGGATGTGTTCCACCGGCAGCCCTGCAAAGGGAGAGGACACTCGAGACTTAGCCAACCCAGAGGCAATCCTTGCAATATTTCAACAAGGATTGTCTCCACACGGACTCGAACTCGGGACGTCGGGGTTCTAGCCCTAATCACCTTTGACACTTATCACTGGACTATGCCCGTGGGAGTGGGGGCAATACTCTTGTTTATACTATGGATGGAAATGAACTTTACTCCTACGCCTAATTTGAAACATATATACATAAACATGTATATTGTGCATATTGTATACGTATATCAAATGTATATGTATATACATGTGGATACACATCCATACCGAAGTGATATATATACTCACAAATAAATTTCCTCCACGTATGCAATACATTTAATTTACTTATTATTTATATCTATTATTTTATTTGTATTTGCATGTGCATTTTTTATCAGGTATTTATATATATATAATTTATTGAGACAAATATACGTCTATCGCTGTTATGCCTGTTTTCGATTTCTGATTATTAATGAGACAAATATACATTTATTGAGACAAATTACTTATTGTTTATATCTATTGTTTTATTTGTATTTGCATGTTCATTTTTTATCAGGTATTTGTATATATTTATTGAGACAAATATACGTCTATCGCTGTTATGCCTGTTTCCGATTTTAGGAAACAACCTCTGTGTGTTTCTAGCACATGAGTATGGTCGCGTACATCCGATCTCTTATACCCCGCCATAGACGGGAGCTTCTAAGGCAATAGGGTAATGAAAAAATGAAAAATTTGTATTTGTATGTTTTTTATCTGATATTTGTATATGGTTAGTGAAAAAAACATGTCTCATGAAAAATGATATTGATATACATTATTCACATTCGGATTTTGATTTCGGATTCGGACTCGGACTCGGACTCGGATCCGGATCCTTATTGTATTTGTACCGAGCAAAGCACCCTTAGCCCAAAAAACCTATGACCCATTACGCATGTTTCTCTGTCTCCGTCATCACTGCCTCCTCTAGTGTTCACAACATATATATCGAGCTACCAATACTCACTTCTTTTCTCTTATATAATATATTACAGGTTTCGAACCATTCAGTATCTAGAGAGGAAAGCTAAGGTGAATTTTGCGAGCCGGGGGACCAACTTTCTGGTCATCGTGCGTGAATTGTGTGTTTTTGCTATTGTATTCTGCGAATAGGCTTGTTGCCCCTTTGATTCTGAAGGTGAAGTCTGCTGTTTCACTCCTCTTGTTAGTTTTTTAGGGTTTCTTTTGCTCTTTTTTTTTTTAATATAAATTTTGAGCTTTTTTGGTCTACCTGTGACTGTTGATTTGAGTTATACGCTTTTCTTCTTCTTGAGGTCTTCATAGTAGAAGGTTTGGATCTTTTTTGTTTTGTTTTTCCTGTTATGTGATTACTTTCGGATTCGTCAGTACTTGGTAATTTAAATACTCGTAATCATGGCGTATATGATCACGATTTGAGTAAGGGGTAGCTGACACCCGTTTTCACTTATCAAGTATTGATTTTTTTTTTTGTTTTTTTTGGAGATAATTCATGTTATTTATCCATATGGGTTCTGTGGGCAAATCTATGACTTACCAACTTATTAGTGGGCTGCCTAATCAGCAGAAAGATCATCAGTTACTGACCCTTTTTGCCGGACAATCTACTGTCTAGGGTAAAATCTTCTAATGTCTTATCTTCTGTCTAGGGTAAAATCTCCTAATGTCTTATCTTCTTACCCATTTAAAAGTTTCATGCCACATTCATCAATTTTGAGATGAACTAAATACACAAAAACTGTAGGATGAATTGAATATACGGGGCATGTCCTTGTTAAAGGAATAGAAGATGAGACATCTACTTGGCCATTGTGTTTATTCTTAACGATGAGATATGGCCGTTTATATTACGCTTTAGGATGAGATATGGCTGCGTCTCACGTGCATATGCTATTGGTCTAATTCTTGATAGTTGGGCCCAATAGCATCAGGGATCGCTTGCTTGAACCATATGATTGGCGAGGATATTAATGCCTTGGGATGCATGTGGTATTGGAACATTTAGTGCTAGCAGAAGTCGAAGTCCAGCTTTGAAAGTCATATGGACTTAGGGCAGCGCTGTATTTCTCCAAGTGGGCTCAATTTTTTTAAAATTAAAATTTCATAATCGACCAAATTGGTAGCTTTACAAAAAATTGTTGTCAAGGGTGAATAACAACAAGCTTGGTTTGCTCAAAATACAAATGGCTCATATGTCTACTATTCATTCCTATCCAAAGTCTAGTGTAGTGTCCAGTCTTACCACTTGCCATATGCAAAATACAGTTGGACAACTAATACAACTACCGATACCAAAATCCAAAGACCACAGGATCTCATTTGCGAAGTGAATCAAAGAAGCTTTTAAAGTAGCTTCAAAGCAATATAAGAGATCCCTGCTAGTGTACAAGTGATAAGACAATCCTCAAGAAAATATGCTAAAAAAATAGGAAAGGAAATGCCATTGGTTGAGCCCAACAAGTCCCAGGAGCAAAACACATCCCAGCATAGCTACAGCAATGGAGACAGGAACAAAAACAACCACAGCTAGAATGCATTATCAAAAATGTGCAACAACAATTTTCTGCTGCTCATCCAATACAAGTGATGCCCCAAACCAGCGAGAATAAGAAGATGCAAGATAAGGTAAATTGCAAATTCTTAGCGGTAGCTAGCGCATATTGAGCAGAAGCAACAAGTTCATTGAGATTGCAACAATGTGACCAACTGGTTCTGGAGCAAAAGAAGGTGTAGATGAAAGAGCAAGGTGTAGGCAGCATGAGTAGCTAAATAACAGAGAGAAAGAGTAACAGCATGCAGACTAAGTAGGTGATCTTGGCTTTGAGAAGACTCCAGTTGAGATACAATGTTTAAAGCAAGTTCCTAGTTGGACTTTCTTGACTTGTAACCCCACAAAGAAAAGGTCGCATAGCAAATGTTTTATAATATTTCTTTGATTACTACTATGTGGTCCTTTCCAATCTGTTGGTATAGCTTACTGTTTTGCTCTCTCTTCAGACGTGATGAACAGTAGTTGAAAATTCAAAGCAAGCTAAGTTCAGTTAAAACTCTGAGGTTCCAACACTGTTGGAATTGAGCCAATTGATGATGTCCTGCCACTTATTTATCTAGTTTTTGAGCTTCATACGTTTTAACACAGCCTTCCAAACCTTAGTTGAGTATGGATAATTGAAAAACATGTGATCATAATCTTCTCTAAACCTGCGACACAAGACACATAAATTAGTATGCACAATACCTGAATCCAGGAGTTTTTTTTAATAATGATTGCATAACACAGAAGAAAATGATTACGCCGAACAAGTTTCTCCTATTCAACGGAAGGTAGCTTCTGTTGCATTTTTGATAACAAGTTTTGAGCTTGGCTTCCAAATCTGTTGGTCTTCCCTTCAATGGTTCTACAAACTAGGTTGAATTGTAAGACCTGATCATTCCATCCTCTGCCATATGGTAATCTCCAATCACTACCATCGAATACTGATGAAACCTTAGTTGCCTCACTTATACTTAGTTTCCTTTTTAACTCAGGGCGTGTTCTACTTAAAACATTCTATGGATGCCAGTTGTCATTCCAAAATGGAGTTGATTGTCCATTGCCAATAACCCTAACAATACAATGTGCATATTTGTTCCAAAGCAGTCTTCTCCACAACCAAGAATCCGAAGGCATTGGCTTTGTCTCCTATATGGATTTTTCTTTTAAGATGGTAGTATGCACATAGTAAACTCATAAGCCTTCTTTGTGTTCTCTTACATTCATAGACTCTTCCTTATGTAAGCATTGTTTACAAGGATCAGATTAGGATACTTGAGCCACCTTTGCTATTTGCTGACAGATTTTTGCCCGTTTAACCTTGGCCTTTCTGGTGTCTTGGCACAAAAATGTCTTCAGTATTTTCTCCACTTCCTTTGTAAATCTTCTACGTAGAAAATCGAAAGCAGACCAATATCTACAAATAGAAATAAAGACATAGCTGATTAATTGTAATTTTTCTTCATAAGATAGGTTTGTAATGGCCCAACTCTACACTATATTTTTGCTAGTTTGTCTAAGAAAGGTCCACGTTAGAGTAGGACAACTTACCAGCTATAAGAGGAAGCTCTAGATATCTAATTGGAAGGTTTTCTAAAGGCATATCCAAAATCCAGCTAGTGCAACCTTTTCTTCAATTGTTATGCTAGGAGTGAAAATCTAACACATTTGGAAATCAATTTGAAGAAGACTAGAGAGTGTTTGGGACACCTTAAGTGCTTCTATGATGAGAAGGATAGACCTAGTTATAGCTTTTGATAAGATAAAGAGATCATCACCAAAAGCTAGAGATGTGAGGTTAAGTTGTTCACATTTGGAGCGAAAGCTGTAGCTGGAATTTTGGATCATACCTTTTAAGAGCTGGGTGGATCCTTTCATAGGTAAAGATGGAGAGGATGGGAGACATGCGTCTCCTTGCTTAAGACCTCTAGTGGCTTTAAAGTTCTCTGTCGAAGCACCATTTAGATTATGGAGAACGAGGTTGCGGGTATACAAAACCTAATCCAGTTTAGGTAGACTTGTGGGAAGTTCATCTTTTTCAAAATCATCATTTAGTAGGGCCAGCTGAATCAAATTAATTTTGATAGCACATCATTTAAGACCACTTGGTCTCTTGTAATTTTTCATCAATTCATGCATGAGAAGGATGTTGTTTTGGATGATTCTATCTTTCATAAAGACTGACTTGTTTTCATCTACCATGCTGAGGATTGAAGGCTTCAATCTATTCGCCATAATCTTGGATATGACTTTGTATGTTGCATTACAAGAGGATATTGGTATAAGCTCTCTGATATTGATTGGATTATCAACTTTGAGAATGAGTGACATGGCTTTGAATTGATAAGATAATAGATGAAGATTTTTGAAGAAGAATTCTGTAGCATCTATGAATTCTTCTCCTAGGAGGCTCCAATGGGATTTTAAGAAATGTGCTGTGTAATCATCCGGCTCCGGTGCACTTTCAGACTTTAAAAGAAATAGGACATTTGTAATTTCAACCATAGAGATGGACTGGATCAAGGATTGACACTTTGCTTTAGTTTTTCAGACCAATTTGGGTTTGGTGAATTAGAGGGTCATAGTTATGTGAATAGTTTCTAAAAAAGCCTGGGGCCATTTCTTGCATTTGTTTATAGTCCTCATGCCACCATCCTCATTCTGCAGCTTCAATATTTTTTTCCTAGCATTGTGAACCTTAACAGTACTACGAAAGAACTTGGTGTTCTTCACCTTCTTTCGGCAATATAATTCTAGACTTTTCCTTAAAGAAAGTCTCCTTTAAAGCCAAGAATCTAGTATATGAATCCCTATGACTTCTAATTCTATCCTAGAGCAGGGGGTTAGGTCTTTTATTATTTCAGCTTCACCGTCTTCAAGTTTAGCCATGGGTTTTTCAACCCTACTAGTGATATTTCCAAGCTTCTCCTTCTTATGTTTCTTAAGAGGGTTCTTCATCCTCTTTAGTTTCTTGGTAAGGCAGTTTAGGGGATTGCCTTTAACAGGTTTCACCCAGCTTTTATTGAGCATATTCTTGAAGCTTGGATGCATAATCCAACAATTTATGAACGTGGTATGGTGAGGATCCTTGGAGAATGATCAAAGGAGATGGAGGCTTCATAGTCTAACTGGAAATGGGGATTTTGATTCTTTAAAAGTTCATTACAAAGCATATGATCAATCTTAGTGTAAACTGTTTTGTCTTCATTTCCATTGTTTGACTAGATGTACTCAAAACCTCGATAGGATGTTTACCATATCAATGTCTTTAATACAGTCAATGAATTCTCTAATGGCATTTCTATCCACTTTTTTGTGTACTGATTTCCCTTGTACATTTAGAATAATGTTGAAATCCTCCATAACAAATGATTATCATATAGTTCGTTCCAGTATCTCAATTCTCTCCATAGGTCTCTTCTGTTACTCCGCTCATTGTAATCATACACGACTGTTAAGATAAACTCTTCGACCTTTGAAGATGTTAGTGTTAATTTACAAGTGAAGAATTGCTCATTTCATTTACCTTCAAAAATGTTTAGGTTCCAGGCAACCTATATCTTAGAAACAGTATTAGAGAGGAAGTTGTGTACCACCTCTCAGTTCCTAAATACACTCTTGGATATATCATCTAATTTCTTTTGTCTAATCTTAACTTCTATCAAGGCAATGAGGTTTATGTTCTTATCCCTAATGAAATTCTTAACTTCCTGCCTAAGAGAGGAGTCAAATTCTCTCACATTCCAGCAAGCTAACTTAATCATTTTGTTGATTTAGAGCCTGTAGGTCTACCCCTATTAGCACATGTATTATATTGTCTAACTGGTGAAGGAACCTTGTCCCTTTCAATACCTTGAGGATCTAACTCCTTAGATGAGTTTCCAGCTATATTCTGATCAAGAGGGATATCTGTTTTTTCATTAGTATTAACCTTAGATTTTGGTTGCATTGTTTTCCTCACAGCAACCTTTTCCTTATCTTTGGCTTTGAGGGATATGTTCTCTATTATACGGCCTAATGGAGCATGGCTCTCCAAGGATTAAGCATCTGAGAGATGCTGGGATTGGTCAGCAGCTTCACTCTCACAATAGTCTCCAACTTAATCAGTGGAAATCTTTGACTCTTTTTCATTGTTTCTCTGTTTGAGTCTATGTGTAAAGATGGTAGATTCGATGTTTACTTTCCCCTTTTGGACTTACTAAGAGCCTTAGGGGTTTTTAACTTCCTTAGTTTGAGTGTCAGAGTGTGAAGAGGAGACCACTTATTAGGAGATGGTAGGGCAGTAGAAGTGGTCCCTGCTTCTATGCCTAGAGGCTGGCGCTTGGTAGGACTATTCTGAGGCTACACATGCATAATGGAATCAGAATTAAAGGCGTTGGTAAGGGTTACCTCCCTCACACCCTGTATTGCTTTACGTTTGTCTATTTGGCTATTTTTCCTATTGGGTATGTCAGTATCCTGACACCTTGTATCTTTTTATCTTTTTAGAGTGACCTTGACCATCAAGACGTTGACCGGTTTTAGAGGAAATGTTGCAGAGGCATTTGGCTTCAGGTGGGACTTTCACAAGAGTGTCCAAATCTTTTGCATTTCATGCACTGGGAAGACATCCATTCATAAATGACTTCCTGTGAGAACTCTTGGCCATGTTTATCAATGTAGAATATGGATTTTGGGGGTACTACCCCAGCTTTTACTTCAACACAAATTTTAGCAAATGATACTCTAGCTTGAGAGGTGGTTGGTTTATCCATAGACACAAGTTTTTTTAACTAAGGTACCCAAGCCGCTAAGGATTTCTGAGTTATAGTAATGTAGACGCAGGTTAGAAATTGGATCCAAATGCGAATGAAGTCAAGCTTAAGGCGTTGTATAGGTTTATTTGGGATCCAGGGCCACATAATGATTCTGTTACCAACAAGTAAGGGGGGAGAGGTCAAGGATACTGTGCTGATATCCTCAGGCTGGAACTGAAAGACAAACAAGTCTTCATCGAAACATTTGACTTCAAGTAACCCCTTAGCGGTCTAGTGTGCTTCGGCAAATTTTTGCATGTTGAAGAAGGAGGTCGTATTGCCCATTACCTGACTAACAACTGCGGAATTCCACTTTTGTCTTGTAGTCGTAGCAGTAGCAGGGTTGATAGCAAATAATTGTTTTCCCTTGTCATTTTCTATCCGAGCGGTCGAAAGAGTAGATGATTTTCAGGCTTAAATTAAGGCTTGAGCAGTGATGTCCAAGCCGATTTCACACGCACAATTGATTGCATGTTAGGATCCGAGTTTTATAATGAAAGCTCAGTCATTTAGGGTGAGAAAGAAAAAGGCTTTAGTTCTTCGACCGTTTGTCATGGTGGCCTAGAAGGCCGGTTTAGATGAATAAGATCTCAGCTCAGGTGATTTTGAGTAGAGAGGAGCTGAATTAGGTTGAACTGTGGGCGGCAATATGGCCGTTGAAGGTTGAGAGAGATGAGAGAAGGGCACGGTTGGTGGTGGAGAGAGAAGAAGATGAGGAGAGAGAAGAATGAATGTCTGGTGGTTCTTATCTGATGAGGGTATATATTTAGAGAGAAGAGAGAGAATTTGTTTTTAGAGAGATTCTTTTTCGGTTGTATAAATGACTAGTTCCGGGCTCAAAATTTCTCATCATGTGTTCACAAATTTTTATTTTGAACCTTTAAGATTTTCTATTGGAACCCTGTGATGAGTAAATACGATTTCTCTAGTGTTGTATGAAAAAAGTTTTGCACTTCTTATATATAGAGCGAATTGATAACCCTGCTGTCTATTCTTTCTGGAGACCCTCTGCTTAGACAACCTGATAAACTTCTTACAAATGAAAAGTTGGATGACGGTTATATGTGATTGATAATAATTAAACTCGAATGGTTCACTACCATGATGTGCATTTTGGGATTATGTGAGACATTATTTAATGTTTCTGAACTATGAACCTTTTTCTGGTTTTACTTAAGTTCCAGTTTTAACTTTTTGTGGAAAATAATAGTTTACTGTACATAAAAATGTTATAGATAGTTTATTGTAAATAATGATGGTTGTAATATTCTAGCCGTTGGAACATTCGTTGGTCAATATAGCCGTTGTGGCTATTGCTGAGAAGTTGGGTAGTATTTATATTGCTATCTTCAGCCTGTTGAAGTAAGCTGTTAATAGAGTATTCATTCTGGAGTAATATTTGTTCATTATTCTCAAACAGAGAAGAAAACAATCTTTCTTATATTTTAGCTTCAAGCTCAACGATTATTACAGCAGCAAGTATTTCATCTCTACTGTTTTTCTATACTTTTATTGTCTGTTAACTTTTGTATCCCCGTATTGACCCCGGATTGGTGAATGGATAAATTTGAAGTTGCCTCTTACCTTCGTCTGAGTTTAATAGTCCAACTTAGTACTTTTAGATAGCTGGGATATATATATAAAAAAAGAATAAGATAGCTGGGATATGCAGTTGAATGCAGTGTAACTGCTAAGAGTGAGATTATACTCCTTTTGGTGTCTTGTGATATTGATCTTTTTAGCTTGCTGTACTTAAATGTTAAGTTTCTAGTCTTTCCTTGGCTATCTCGATGTAGGTGGACGGTACCTTTGACCTTGTAATTGACTAGCTGATGCTTTTTTAGGTTTTAGCTCCTGCTTCTGTATTCTACTTATTTGGCCCTTTTCCCCCGACATGCAGACATTTGCGGAGTTTGCTTTCTTCCCTGAATTCTGATTTCGAAAAGATTAATTATTCAGTCCAATGGCGAATCTTACCATAACCAGTATACTTGAAAAGGTAACAACATTATCTTGTTCTGTCTTATTAATATTTCTTTTGCGTGTAATCTTTTACTGATTTTTTTCTTCCCTTTTCCTGCTGATACTCATCTGTACGTGATTTTGGTGCTTTAGATGACGGGAAAAGATAAAGATTACAGATACATGGCAACTTCGGATTTGCTGAATGAGTTGAACAAAGAAGGATTTAAACTTGATGCCGACCTTGAAGCTAAATTAGCGAATAGCGTTCTTCAGCAGCTTGATGATGCGTCTGGTGATGTTTCTGGTTTAGCTGTGAAATGGTAATCACAAGTCTTCTAGTCTTGCACCTTTCACCATATATATGTCGGAATGAGAGCAAGACGATTTGTGATTTTTTTGTGATGCCTGTTTCAAATAATTTTCTGGTGCATTTCGTCCTCCCTTGCATTTTTTTTTTTGTCTCTTTGTTTGTCATCCTTACTGCTGCATGTAATTGATGAAGTTTTTGATTGCCAAACGAATTGTAACAGTTATCTAATGTTTTGTTTTCTTTAACATTAAGATATGATAGAGGATAAGAGAGGCAAGGTGTGGTTAGTCTTTTCCCCGCAGTTACATAGAGAGAGAGATGTAACATTATCTCTCTCTGGGATTGGACAAGCATTAAAATATTTCATGCCACAGATTTCTTGGTGAAATTTTCAGATAGCTGAAGATATAAGCCAATCCCAGAGAGAGATCTCTCTCTGGGATTGGCTTATATCTTCAGCTATCTGAAAATTTCACCAAGAAATCTGTGGCATGAAATATTTTAATGCTTGTCCTTTGTCTAGATCTTTTCTCTGTCACATGCAGCTTTCTAGCACCATTCGATGTATGAGAAAAGATTATGGGGTTACGAACCCTGAAATTGTTGGAGGGTTTGTTGTAAGAAGCTAACCACACTGTCAATGACAAACATTTATGGGTCTTCACCCTACCCCCGAAGTGAAAAAGAAAAAGGGACAACTACCGAAGAGAATAAAGAATGTTAATATAAGCAATTTGCAGTGGGGAGCCTGTGCTTGAGTGCAACTTGATTCTTCTTTTTTATCTTCGCAGCATAAAATGATCTGTCCTTTCCATGCTCATGTTTAAAAAGATAACTTGTTGCTGTATTTGGTTATTTGCTATATCTCCTTATGTCATGTTTCAGTCTAGCTCCCCTTGTGAAGCAAATCCGTGACCAGCAAGTGCTAGAAATGGCCACTAAACTTTGCGACAAGATGCTTGATGCAAAAGACCATCATCGTGATGTAGCTAGTATAGCTATGAAGACGATTGTTGCAGAAGTTCCTTCAGTTGCTGTTGCGAAATCTGTTCTGGTGTCAGTCACTCCGAAGTTGATTAGTGGAGTCACTAGCATTGTAAGTTATTACCAAAATAACTTGTTACACTTGTGTATATGCTTGATCTTATTGAGCATGTAATGAAAATTAGTGATGAATGAGAAGCATGATATGAAATAATGCTTTGTTGTAAAGTTTTAGTTTCTGAAGGAGAGTCTTAGATCATGAAAGGTTATTGCAGTCTGCCCTCCATCATGTAGGATTCTTCTGGTCCATGGTTTTCTTTATCTACCTTATTATGTCAGTCTCCGAGTAGTACCTGGAAATCTGATGATGCATGAAACATTTATTTGCTACTTGTGGCATAGGGAGTATGGTACCTTTGAAAGAGACCATTCTAAAAAGGCATATTATGCATTAGTTATTAGGAGTCACACAAAGAGGGTAGGATTTAGGCTACGACTAAAAAAAACGCAAATAAATAATGTGTAAGAGAAATAATTGATCCATATTGCCGACCGCATATAGTGGAAAACAGGATAGAGTATTGTTGTTGGTTTTGTTGTTGTGGCATAGGGAGACGAGGCCGCTTTGTGTCTTAAGATCTAAGTTTGTTTGCTGATGAAATTGTCCTCTAGTTGTTATGTTGGGAACTTTCCACCGCTTATGTAGATATACTTCATCCATGATTGTCTAGCAGTAGAACCTCTCACACCTGTCTACCTCCAGGCTTGCTGATTGGCTGCTAGTTTTGAAATTTTCAGATATCCTCTTTTGGATGGATCTCCTTTTATTGGAAGTAGTAGCTTGTTCTTTCCTTTAATTTCTGATGTTTTTTTATTTATTATTTTCCGTATTTTGCATACCAGGCAGCAAGCGCAGAAATAAAGTGTGAATGTCTGGACATTTTGTGTGATATTCTTCACAAGTATGGGAATTTATTAGCGGCTGATCACGAGTCGTTGCTATTTGCTCTGTTACCTCAATTAAGTATAAATCAAGCCAGCGTTAGAAAGAAGGCAGTCTCATGCATTGGTAAGAACTAGCAACTGAAGAGGTTTGGATTGTGCAATTTTCTTTCTGAAGGCTATTTATTCCTTTCTAACATCTTTTTCTTCCATCAGCATCTCTGGCTTCAAGCTTGTCCGATGATTTGCTGGCAAAAGCTACTGCTGAAGTTGTTAGATTGCTGAAGATCAAGGGAAAGTCTGAGTTGTCACGAACAAACATCCAAATGGTTGGGGCCTTAAGGTTTGTTTCCACTTAAAAGCATGGTGTAGAATTGATATCTCAGCTGCTCCCACACCCTCACTCCCTTACCTGCTAGGAAAAGGATTTGCTACACACCTGTTTTGTTGGATTTTGAAATGTGAAAAAATCTTTTAAATTATAAAATTGGTCATATACCCATGTAAATTGCAATTTCTGTGTAGGAAAAGGAAGCCACTGTTGCATCTACAACATCTTCCATTTCATTTTCCTAGTGTGATGTGGCATTAACTAGTTTGTCAATGTCGATGCCTGCATGAGTTCTTGTCATAGTTTTGAATTATTGCCAGTTTCTGTACTTTGATTCATTTGTCCTGCATGTATAAATAAGGCAGAATTAGGGTTTGGAAGACGTTTTTCTGCATCTTTTGGCAACTTGGGAACTTATGATTCTCTCACAAAATTTGCTTAGTACTGTGTTTGATTATGATAATGCTTAAATGCTGAGCAGACCACTAGAATGTAACTCATATGTTTTCCTGTTTTTGTTAGGAAGATCCTTAGCTGTTTTTCGTTTGCTTCCTTGAAATAGTAATATAGCGCTTGTGAATTTCTTTCCTTTTTTTTTTTTTTGATTTGATGTAAAACAAATTAAACAATACTGGAGGCACTCCTGCATCCTTTTAGCAAATAGATAACCTGAAAAGGTAACATCTATTGTTTCAGATAGCACCTTTGAAGTTAAGCCCCCTAAGAAAGCTATAACTTCATCATTTGAGTTTTCTTTATAAATCTCGCTTTACTTTATCACCTTTCTTTTTGAATGGTGAACATTTTTTTTTTGGTTGAGCCATTTTTCTGTGGAACTGACTCTGAGCAAGGGAAAATTTTATCAGTCGAGCTGTTGGTTACCGTTTTGGTCCGCACCTTGGAGATACAGTTCCAGTCCTAATAAACTTTTGTGTGAGTGCAACAGAGAATGATGAAGAGCTCCGTGAGTACAGCTTGCAGGTAATATGTTCTTGCCTAGCGTTTTATTTTTTGTTTACTATCATATGTTGTTTCTACAAGTTGACGGGATTTGAACCAACTTTCTGTTCAGGCATTGGAGAGTTTTCTGCTTAGGTGCCCCCGTGATATTTCGGGTTATTTCAACGATATTATGCACCTGGCATTGGAGTATCTTAGCTATGATCCAAATTTCACTGATAACATGGAGGAAGATGATGATGATTTAAGTCCTGAGGAAGAGGAGGATGAGTATGGATATAATCATATAAGTTCTTTTTTTTCTCTTTTTTTTTTTTTTTGCAGCTATCTGGTTTCATAATTTTTGCTCACTTGTTATTTATTTATTATTAAGTGAGAGTGCCGATGAGTACACAGACGATGAGGATATTAGCTGGAAAGTTAGACGGGCAGCTGCAAAATGCTTGGGATCATTGATTGTTTCTCGTCCTGAGATGCTTTCAAAGCTATACAGAGAGGTACTAGTTTTCACATGTTCACTGTTCATTTAGCTTTTAGATAACTCTACTCATGAATCTTATTGTAACATTGTTGATTACAAGTATTCCTGTGTCTGTTGATGTCACATTGTTGGTCCTTCGTACTAGTAAAGTTGCTTCATGTGCACTGACAAAATTTGTTGAGATGCTTTTGTGGTTTACGGTTCAGTGGATACTTATATTCTACATTTGCATTGTGGTGCACCCAAATTTCCCCAAAATCACAGGCTTGTCCGAAGTTGATTGATCGGTTTAAAGAAAGGGAAGAAAATGTCAAGGTATTTCATGAATTTCTCACTGATTTACACACACACACACACACACACGGGGATATATATATATGTGTGTGTGTATATATATAATTTAAACTATTTAAAATGGATTTCTCACTGCACCTTTCCATGGTTCATGTATACGGCTACCTGATTATTTAATTAATGAATGTGCAGATGGATGTTTTCAGCACTTTTATTGAGTTGCTTCGACAGACCGGCAATGTTACAAAAGGACAGATGGAAATTGATGAATCTAGGTAAGATCATGTGATTGAAATCACGGCATGGCAGCTCACCAAACTGTTCACTTTTTACATTGACATGCATAAAACTGTAAACTCATGCTTGAAGTTTTAAGAGAGCAATTACCTTTTACCGATTATTGCCCTCTGAAAGGAATTTGCTAGTTCATGTGATCCTGAAATCACATTAGTGAAATATGCTAGGCACTCCATTTATGGCTTATGCAATTATTCTGTGTCTTTTTAGATTTGGGACTTGTGGAGATGTAGTATATTAGTTCTTTTTTTACTACAAGTGAGGTCTTAATATGATTAAGGGAACCACCAGAAACTAGTCTCTATGGATGTTTTTGGAAATGATCGCTATGTGCTCATCGTTGTGGTACTATAACACATCAATGATGTCTATGCCCAAAATTTTGTTGTTTTCATTAACAAATCTCCTCTAACATTGCATTTAATTTAACTGCGAACCTACAGAACAATTTCAGTTTTTTTTTCCTCGAAAGGGGCGGGAGGGGGTTGGAGAACGTGGGGATTGGGAAACTACATTACACCTTTGTTTTATCTAAGTAACTGAGTTACTTACGATTCTTAAGGAGAAAGTAACGTTTTTCGTGACGGCATCTTTGCAAATTTGGTGGAGACTTTAAGAAACATAGGCCCATTCAGTGCTGGTATTTTTCTCTTTATGTTTCTATATGAGTAAGGAAATGTAGCTGATTAGCAGTTGATGTAAAATTTTTGCACTTTGAGCGTTTCTTTAGTACAAAATTTTCACCAGTTGACATGTTCTACAGTCCTAGGTGGTTGTTGAAACAAGAAGTGCCAAAAATTGTTCGTTCCATTAATAAGCAGCTGCGAGAGAAATCCGTGAAGACCAAGGTAAAAAGCTTTGCCAAGTTGATCTTTTTTTATTATTGACTCAGCTGATTGAAATTATTTTATTTATTCATGCTGAGAATTTAGGTCTTGGAATTAGATTTATATATCAGGTTACTTGGTTTTTTCTGTCTGTAGGTTGGTGCCTTTTCGGTTTTAAAGGAGCTGGTGATGGTTCTCCCTGATTGTCTCTCAGACCATATTGGTTCTCTTGTACCTGGAGTCGAAAAAGCTCTATATGTTAGTTCCTAAAGCGTGAGAATTCATAATTTTTGTGTTCTCCAATCCCATGTACATGGATGTGAAATCATACTCATTTCTCTTTTTTGTTTCGATTACCAGGATAAGTCCTCTACCTCAAATTTGAAGATTGAGGCGCTCATATTTATGAGATTGGCTTTCACTTCACATGCTCCTCATGTTTTTTACCCTTACATTAAGGTTAATCTTCTGTTGTATTAGAATATTTGTTTGATTCTTTCTGAAGGGGATTCCAACTGTATAAATATCGTTCTGATGGCGAGTTGTTTGCTTCATCTAAGCTGTAGGTAATTTTCATGAGGATCTGTATTATGTATAAAGAAGAAATGCCCTTAAGTCGTTGTGTTGATGTGATAATCAGGCTAGGATTCATTGATCAATTATTGTGTCAGAGAGGATTTGGGTTTGTGAATTGTTGCTTAAGTTGATAGTCTGGAGCTTTCATGTATCTATTTCTGGTTGTTCCTGGACACCCTTCTAGTCAAGTGCCAACCTTATTTGTACAGCTATCCGGCCTGCTAAATCTTGCTAGTCTCTTTCATTTTCCTCTTCCTTCGAAGCAAGGGTGTTTTCCCCTTCTCTTCTTTCTTATCTATCCTATTCTATGGCTTTTTTGTACCTTCTAGTCAACTTCCAGCCGTATTTGATGGACCTTTTGAAGTATACGGTTGGCCAGCTTGCTAAATCTTCCCAGTCTCCTCATTTTCCTACTTCCAAGCAAGGGTGTTTGTTTTCCCTTCCTCTCTTTCTTCTCTATTTTATCCTATGGCTTTTTTGTACCTATAGTTATTATTTTAAATTTAGAGAACAGTTATATGGAGGAAAAGGAATTTCAAAAGAGTAAGAGGCGCATTGTCGTACCTTTTGTTTAGACATGTGGCGAACTGCTAACTGATATGAGATTCGAAAGAAAGTGGAACATGAGGTGTGTCATGTTAGTATAGTGTATTGATGTTTAAGTATCCTCTGTTTCTGCTATTATGGCTTTTCCTGGTGGTTTCAGTATATCTTGGTATTGTTATCACTTAGTTGCTAAAAAAAACTTGAGCTGCCTGTTGCATAGCTACACCTTTCTTCAGATATTCAAAGTAGTTTTTTACTTTAATTTATATTAATAGGATATCATGTCACCATCTGAACTCCCTAATATGATTATGCTTTGTTTCCTAGTCTTAGGCAAAAGCTCGTGAACAGTAAGCTTCTGGGAATTGCTTCTTATGTTGTTCACTTTGTAGTGACTGAAGTCTCCCCTGGAAAGAAAAGTAGAAAGTCCAGTGGATGTCATAAAGTAGAAGGGAATAAACTGAATGAGAAGTGCTAATTTTGTTGCATGGGACATCTGAAGAGGTGCTTGCTTTCTTATTATTGTTTGCTCTGTCTCTTTTAGGCGATATCAGCTCCTGTGATATCTGCTGTAAACGAGCGTTATTATAAAGTTACAGCTGAAGCACTAAGAGTATGTGGAGAACTGGTTCGTGTTGTGCGACCAACCTTGGAGGTTTGTTGCTCGGTGCTTGCTTTTGACTTAGATCGGGGCCCTTGCTGAATCTCTAATATGGTTTCTTATTTAATAGGATTGTGGCTTTGACTTTAAGCCATATATTCATCCAATTTACACTGCCATCATGTCACGTTTGACCAATCAAGATCAGGATCAGGTCGGCACATTCTTAACAAATGTGTTCTTTCTTTTCTTGTTTTCCTGTTCATCAGTTAATTCTTATTGTTATCTTCTCACAGGAAGTCAAGGAATGTGCAATTAGTTGCTTGGGATTAGTCGTATCAACGTTTGGGGATCACCTTAGTGCTGAATTACGTACATGTCTTCCTGTGCTTGTAGATCGTATGGGAAATGAGATAACTCGGCTAACAGCCGTGAAGGTTGAATGGCAATATTTTCATGTTATTAGTATCCTTTTGTGTCACCCAATATTCCCAGATCCTTGAGTGAGGATGTCTGAACTTCCCTTTAATATTTATTTTATGTCTCATTGTGTAGCAACTTAGTTGCTCATGTAAATAACTTGCCATTTGTTTGAAATGCACACAATTTACGGTTTAGAATCAACATATGGTAAAGTTGGAGGTTTTCTTGATATATATATATATCTGTGGAAATAAACCTAAATTTTGCACCCTGCTCCTCTTTAGAATCTGGAGGTGTGAACATTTTTATTTAGAGATACTTTTGTAGGTAAATTCAATGTATAGTGAACCCATTTGCTGGTTTATTTGAGATGTAAAATTGTGAATGTAAGGAGTTAGTAATGGCTTTTAGAAAGAAAAAAAAATGAGTTACTGTGTACATGGTCTGCTTACTTGACATACCAGAGATGAACTTGGATTTCAGTGGTATATATTGTAAGATTTAGTTGCGATTATGCTGATTGTTTGAATGTCTATGATAATAGGAAAATGGTGAAATATGATTGCATATATTGTCTCTGTTCAGGCTTTTGCTGTCATTGCTGCCTCTCCACTTCACTTAGACCTGTCATGTGTTTTGGAGCATGTGATTTCAGAGTTGACAGCATTCCTTAGGAAGGTTGGTGAAGTTTTCGCAATCTGAAAAGCCATAATATTTTTTGAAGTCGTTATTTTGGAGCTTAGAAGCCATTGGAGAATACTTACCTTTTGTTACAATGATAGGCTAACCGAGCATTAAGACAGGCAAGTGTTGGGACGTTGAACACACTGATCACTGCTTATGGTGATGAAATTGGTGCTACAGCCTATGATGTGATTACTGTAGAACTTTCGATTTTGATAAGGTTTTTCCTTTACACGATATCTCTAAGTATTTGTTATTTATTTAGTGTTTTACAGGTTCTTTTTTCTTTTGGACTTAATGATAGCTTTAATTTTCTTGATTGATCTGAGAATTGAGTCATCTCTGTGCACTTCTTTTTCAGCGATTCTGATCTGCATATGACAGCTCTTGCTCTGGAGCTATGTTGTACCTTGATGTCTGACAAAAGGTCAAGCTCAAGTGTTGGACTAACTGTCAGAAATAAGATCCTTCCTCAAGCATTGAATTTAGTGAAAAGCTCATTGCTTCAGGGTCAAGCTCTGATGGTAATTTTACATTTTCTCTGTGACTAGGTGGATATAATTGTTTGTCCAGTCTTTACTATTCTTTTTGTTGCAACTTCACAGGCTTTGCAAAATTTTTTTGCTGCTTTGGTTTACTCTGCAAATACAAGCTTTGATGCGCTGCTAGATTCTCTACTCGCAACGGCTAAACCATCTCCCCAGTCTGGCGGCGTTGCGAAGCAGGCTTTATTTTCAATAGCTCAATGCATTGCAGTGCTTTGCCTTGCTGCTGGTGACGAAAAATATTTGTCAACTGTCAGCATGCTAACTAATATATTGAAACAAGACAACAGTCTGAATTCAGTAAGCGAATTAGCCCCCTTCTCCCCTCCCCTCCCCTCCTTTTATCTTTTTTCCTTTTAGCTTGGCACTTGTTACCTAAGAATTGCCATATCCAGTGTTGTTCTTTGGTTTTTAAGTAAAATGCTGTGTGCTGTAAGGTAATGTTTTCCTACTCCCGGGTACTTTCAAGTGTCGGGCTTTCTTTTGCTTTACATTAGCTGATTTCTCCAAGAGTGTATACTCTGGTGTAATTTTAGGCCATATCCCTTTACAGTTGTTAGTACTTTTTTGGGGTTATGGTGAAAATGACACCTGCTAAAGTACAGTGTTTATTCTGCTTGTATGTTTTTTCCATGTTTCACCATAGAAACTTGTATACCAATTTATTCTGCATATGGAGTATATTACTAACGATGTCAAACTGTAGCATTATATTTCGTTGCATATCCATGCTTGTTATGCTGGTCTTTTAAAATTTGATGGTCCTTGTTGCTGGTTTATTACTTGTGACTATCGCAGACTGGATCTGAGTTCACTTCACTGATACTCATTGTGTTAAATTATGTCAACTATTCCTTTGTTCATTAGTTTATGAGCTACCTGTGTCATTGTTCTGATTATAACATTGTTAATTTTGATAGGCCAAACAGCACCTTGCCTTGTTGTGTTTGGGAGAGCTTGGAAGGAGAAAAGATCTAAGCAGCCATGCTCAAATAGAGAATTTGATAATTGAATCCTTTCAGTCTCCTTTTGAAGAGATAAAATCAGCTGCTTCTTATGCTCTTGGAAATATTGCCGTTGGTAATTTGCAGAAGTATTTACCATTTATCTTGGACAAAATTGATAATCAGCAGAAGAAACAGTATCTGCTATTGCATTCCTTGAAGGAGGTGAGGCCATGTAATAGTACTTAAGATAGCAGTGTTGCACCTATTTTAGCGGTGAATAAAGCACTCCTCCTTGCAGGTCATTGTCAGACAGTCAGTAGATAATGCAGAATTCCAGGAATCCAGTGTTGAGAAGATACTGAATTTACTCTTCAACCACTGTGAAAGTGAAGAAGAGGGTGTTCGGAATGTTGTAGCTGAGTGCTTGGGGAAGATTGCTCTCATTGAACCCTGGAAACTTGTTCCAGCTCTTAAGGTATCTTGTAGAGAACTGGTGCATCCTAGAGGAGCTAACCCATTCTGAATTACTTGAAGCTCTTGTTAGAAGTGCCACTGAAATTCACTCACTGATTGTTTGTAGGAACGGACAACTTATCCAACTGCATTTACCAGGGCTACCGTTGTAATTGCTGTAAAATATGCTATTGTTGAGCGGCCAGAGAAGATAGATGAAATCTTAGCATCTGAAATTTCTTCTTTCTTGATGCTTATCAAGGATAGGGACAGGGTAAGTATATATCTGGCTTTCCTAAATTTGGCCTGGCTCCTGGGTGTATAAAATATGCTGAATATAAGAGTCAGTTTGAGTTGGTAAAGAGTTGGATTTTTTAATATGCAAATTACATTATTTCCTAATAAATTGAGCTTTTAGCAATGGTGGTAATTTGATTGTGATAGAGCTAGAGGTTGTGTTTTGTGTCCCACCCTATTAGTCGGAAATATATTTTTGCACATGTTAAAGCTCATTAATAGAAACTTCAATTAGTTCACCGTTGATGGGGATGTTTTCAGTTCTAACATGTGTGATTGCTTTCCTCCTTACGAGGTAAAGGTTTTGAGGAGACATGGGCTATCCTTGGGGAATTGGGTGGGAGTTTCATCTACATTTTTAGTCTTCCCTCCTTTGTATCCGGTGTCTACTTTGGTAAATAATTGACTACTCTGTCTGCCTCTCCTTCTATTTTGTTCCTTGTATCTACTGTTCCAGTTGATAGTAGACATCGGTAAGTAAATCAGCATATGGAGTTCAGCCAGAAGAGGGAGGTCCTCTCTTGATCTGCTGTGATCATTATAACCAGCTCACTACTAAATGTATCTGAATAGTTGCTATTTTTTCTGTTCATGTTCTCTGACACAGTTGTGGTTGAACTTGCACACATTAGAAAAGTTGTAGTTGAACTTTGGTGTATCACATAAAGAATATTGCATATGTTTGTATGTGAATTTGTCATAAATCCTGGCTCTAGTTCTCATTCTTTTTCTTGTACCAAGCGCTTCATGTATTTAGTGTGTGCTTGATGAGGCTTAGGATTCCATATTTTGGCTTGGGTTGGAGGTAAGTTGTTCAAAGATACGGACAATTCTTGTAGGATGCGTTAACTACAATGAGGCTGATGTTGCTGGAGTCTATGTTACAAATTTTCTTTTCTTCTTCTTCAACTTGTGCACATTTTTTGCAGCATGTTAGGCGCGCTGCTGTTTTGGCCTTGAGTACTGCTGCTCATAATAAACCAAACTTGGTGAAGGGCCTCCTTCATGAACTGTTGCCATTGTTGTATGACCAGACTACTATTAAGGTAAGTAAAATATGTGAACCTAAATTCGTCTGTGGTGCCTATATTATGGTGCTTTATTTGTCATTTTCCTAATTAAACACGACGGAGTAAGGATGAACTTGAGCTATTGTTTAGACCAACTTAGTTGTTAATTTTTGTTTTTTCAACCTACCTGTCAGTGAGGCTGGGAACTCTGACTGAAGATGTCAATTAGGTGAATACTTGTGGCAGTCACTTCACCTACTTTGGAGAGATTTGCAAGGATCAACCATTTATTGTTATGAGTGACTCCTTTGGATAGATGCCACTGGTTTAAAATTGACTTCATAATGGATATTTATTTCTTTTCGAACGAACTTTGTGCTTTTTGAATTTCTGAGTGAATGTGAGTCTCAAACCTCATATACCGCTAAGACTATAATTTCCAATCAACTCTTCAACATGTGGCCTCTCATTTAATTTGATAGCTTAGCAGTACTTGAAAGCATGTCTATCTAATCATCTGCATAAGGGACATTTTGCCCTTTGCCATATTTCTGGTAATATGGTGGGTTGTAGGGATATTAGAGATTAAAGCTTGCCATATTTCTGGTAATATGGTGAGTTGTAGGGATATTAGAGATTAAAGCATGTTGGTGTGGCACATGAAGGTAACTTGTTTTGACGGATAATGTTTATGCACATAAAATGCTGTTTTTATTTTATCTTCGCCTTTTAATGTCTTGTTTCCTGAAGGTGATCTCTTTATCTTATCCTGCCTTCCCTTTTGTTCTCCTTTGCAGAAAGAATTGATTAGAATAGTGGATCTGGGTCCTTTTAAGCACACTGTCGATGATGGGCTTGAGCTGAGGAAGGCAGCTTTTGAATGTGTTGATACTTTGTTGGATAGCTGTCTTGATCAAGTGAATCCGTCATCTTTTCTCGTTCCTTACCTGAAATCTGGTCTTGAAGGTGAGCCATATTCTTCCAAAATTGCGCAGTTATTTTCCCCCTGCAAATAATAATTTATTTGGGAATTATCCTGTCCAGCTAACTGTGTTCCTGCGTTTTCAGATCATTATGATGTTAAAATGCCTTGCCATCTTATCTTGTCAAAACTTGCAGACAAGTGCCCATCTGCGGTGTTAGCAGGTATCATATTGTTTTTGGTACAAATACTAGTTATTATTCTACTACTGGATTGTTTGTATTTTCGATTCTGATGCTATTGCCTTCATCTAGTGTTGGACAATTTGGTGGATTCCATTCAGAAAACTGTTACCTTCAGACTTAAGCAAGATTCAGTTAAGCAAGAAGTGGATCGCAATGAGGACATGGTTAGGAGTGCTCTTCGAGTCATTGCTTCCTTGAATCGCATTAGGTGCATTTTCTTTTTCCCCTTATTTCGTTATTTCCTTCTATCTTTTATTTAAGTTTTAACACCTTATTCTTGGAATTGATGACTTTCTTTTTTTATTTTATTTGTTCTTTATGGTATAACTTTTCTTGCATGTTTTTCTATAAAAATCAAGTATTTGTTCAGTTTCTTCATTCTCATCAACAAAAACAATGTTCTTAACCTCCTTTGGTTTCTCTATTTGTAGCGGAGGAGACTGCAGTCTCAAGTTCAAGAATATGATGAATGAGCTTGCAAAAAATCCAGCATTATGGGAGAAATATTCTTCCATCCGGAATGAATGATAGTCTCTTCAGCTATGACAGACTATGATTCCAAACACAAGGTTTTTGAAAGAGCATTCGTCATACATGTCTGATGCCGTAAGTTCTTCCATCGAGTGAAATATGAGAATTGCTGAGGCTGACCTTTTTATACTTCATTCTCATCAACAAAAAACAATGTTCTTAACCTCCTTTTGTGTCTCTATTAGTAGCAAAAGAGACTGCAGTCTCAAGTTCAAGAATATGATGAATGAGCTTGCAAACAATCCATGATTATGGGAGAAACATTCTTCCATTGGGATTTGGGAAAGAATGATAGTCTCTTCACCCATGCCAGACTGATTTCAAGCACAAGGTTTTTGGAAGAGCATTCGTCTTACCTATCTGATGCCGTGAGTTCTTCCATAGAGTGAATTATGAAATAGCTGAGGATGGCTTTTTAATTTACCTACCATATTGTGTGTTGGTTGTAGCCTTCAGGGAGATTATTATCCAGGTTTTGTTAGCGGTTTTCGTAGGTTTACTTTTTATCTGCTTTACATGTTTATGCTGTTGGGCTTATTACTGTAATCCTCCCATATGTTAGCCTGTTGTCTGTTAACTAACGTTGCGGTCGGTTTTGTTAGGATCTTCTTACCAGGTATAAGCCCTAGGGGGAGTGGGGGAGGGATGAAAAACAAGTACAAGATCAGGATCAAGCATGGTAATGGAATGCTTTTCTGGTTTGTCTTTGGTTTTGCTCATCAAGCAAAAGCAGTAAATGTGGAATTGCTTATGGAGGCTTTCCTTTTGCTTTTGTTTCTCTTATTTTTCCAAAGACCAGCATGTATTCACTTTTAGAGGACAAACCCCATGGCTAAAGCAGACACTGGAGATACCTTTTAGGAAGTCAGACAGATAGTTGATGGGTTGTTTTGATATCTTTTAAGTAGTTCTTGTTTACTCTATTAGCAAAATCAAATCAAGGAAGAAAGGAGTTCGTAATTAGACATCACCTCCTAGTTTCATAGTTTAATAGTTCTAATTCTATTTGAGAAAATGACACAATAATAAGGATATGATGGGCTACTATTTTAGTGAGGGAATTCATTTAAGTTTCCGTTATTAAAATAGTCATAAACGTGTATGTGCACATGTCCAAAACAAAAAAAGAAAAAATGTAAAGTCTAACAGATATACTGGGTACGATTGATTGATTGAAGTTTATATCCTATTTTCATAGTAATAGTTTTATTTGAGAAATATAAGTTTTTACGCAAGTTTTTAGGTAGACATTTTATGTTTTTCTAAATTAATGGCATACTTTGATGCATTTGTTTATCGTTAAAGAATAGTCTTTAATCGGTTGTTTACAAAGATAATTTTAGAATCATACCTATGGTAATAACGGAAGTGAGATTATTATGAAAATGTAGTTAAACTTTTAGAATTACCTATAAAGGAAGTAGGTTATGAAACTACAACCGAGTAACATATATTTTAAATAGTTTCATAAAAATTATGAAGGATGTAACAAACTTTTTGAATAGTTTCAGAAAAACTTATGAACGTTGAAGGGAAAGGAGAAAGACGATTAGGTAAACCTGGCTTATGTGCTTTATCTGACAGACTAAGTCGAATTTAACATTTTTTAATCGAGTTGAATACAGTTAAATATTTTGAATAGTTTCATAACAATTATGAAGGATGTAACAATTTTTTTTGAATTCTTTCAGAAAAAGTTATGAAGGATGAAGGAAAGGATAAAGACGATAAGAAAAGCTTGACTTATGTACTTTGGTAAATAAGTTAAGCCTAATCGAGTATTTTATATTATTGGGTTGAATATAGTTAATTTTGCACACGAGCGTGATCGATGTGATAAGATATAACGATAGAATTATTGTGTTGAAGTTAATACTAAACAAGGATGTAGTGACAGTGATTTGCGCCTATGCACCTCAAGTGAGACTAGGAGAACATGAGAAAAAATGGTTTTGGGATTGCTTAGACATAGAGTTAGTCAATATCTAGGGAGGAACGAATTTGCATCGAGGTGATTTTAATGCACACATTTGAAAGGATATCGATGGTTTTCAGTCGGCACATGGCGGGTTTGGTTATGGAGATATAAACGAACAGGGTAGAGATCTGCTAGGCCTAGCAGTGGCCCATGACCTAGGCTTATAAACTCGTTCTTTAAGAAAAAAGAATCACATTTGATCACTTTTAGCAGCGGAAGACGTAACACGCAGATCGACTATTTCCTGATGAGGCGTGAAGAGCAGCGGTTGTAGAGGGATTGCAAGGTTATACCAGGAAGACAGCAGTGACGCAACACCTTTTACTAGTGGTAGTTATAGCATTGAGCCAAAAATTGAGTAAGGGGGTTGGAAAATTTTCACCCATGATTCGATGGGGAAGTTTGAAAGACGAAAAAATTAATATATTTATAGACAAGGTCATCTCCGCGACATTACATCGTCTGGGTTAGGACACAAATCAGATGTGGCAGGCTATTGCGACTACTATTACTCATACGAAGAGAGAAATTCTTGGGGTAACAACAGAAAAGACGAATGTACATAAAGAGATGTGGTGGTGGAACGAGGATGTGCAACAAAAAAGTAAAGGATAAACATAGGATTTTTAGAGAGTTATTAAGCTGCACAGATGGGGAAGAAACAATAAGATTGAAGGAGAACTACAAAATCGCCAGGAAAGAGGCGAAGAAGGCAGTGACATAAGCAAACACAACAGTCTATAAAAGGGTGTAATGAAAGACTAGAAACAAAAGGCAGAGAACATGATATGTTTAAGATTGCCAAAGCTAGGGATCGAAAGAGTCATGACCTACGAGGCAGGAAGTTTATAAAGTGAGAAGATATACATGTTTTAGTCAGAGCATAAGACATCAAGTGGAAATGACAAACATACTTTCACAATCTTTTCAACGGCGGGAGGGCCGACCATGAAGAAAGAGCAAGCATCTCTAACCAACAACGACAACATAATAACTTTGAATATCAGAGCATCACACAAGGAGAGGTGATGAGAGCACTGAATAAGATGGAAAGAGCTAAAGCAGTTGGCCTAGATAACATGCCAATTAAGGCCTGAATGCATTTGGGAGAAGGAGTTCAATGGCTAACTACTCTGTTCAACCTTATTTACAAAACATGAAAAATGCCACATGAGTAGAGAAAGAGTGTCGTGGTCCCCTATATAAGAACAAAGGAGACGCAAAATGTTGTGGAAACTATAGAGGGATTAAGCTGCTAAGCCATACAATGAAGTTATGGGAGAGTAATCGACATTAGAATTAGGGGAGAAACTCAGGTTACGATGAACCAATTTGGTTTTATACCAGGACGATCAACTACGGAAGCAATACACATCCTAAAGAAATTAATGGAGAAGTAAAGGGAGAAGAAGCGCGATCTACATATGGTTTTCAGCGATCTAGAAAAAACGTATGATAGTGTGCCACGTAGCTTGATATGGGATAGCTTGGATGCAAGAGGGGTTCCTACGAAGTATATAGACATAATTAGGGATATGTATGCTAGAACGAAAACAACTGTTCGTACGACTGTGGGGAATAGGGACTTCTTCTAGCGGAGATAAGCCTTCATCAAGGGTCTGCGTTGAGCCCGTTTCTTTTTGTAGTTGTCCTTGACGAGTTGTCAAAGCCGATCCAAGAGTCAGTTCCATGGTGTATGCTCTTTACTGGCGATATTGTATTAGTCGCAAATAGTAGACATACCCTGAGTGTGAGACTAGAGCAGTGGAGAGGCGTTTTAGTGAGACAAGGCTTAAGGATTAGTCGTTCTAAGACCGAGTATCTGCAATACGGCTTCAGCGGCGTAGCCGATGGTGAGGGTAGCCAACTCACCATCGAGGGTCAAGTGGTACCACAGGTAAGTAAGTTCAAGTACCTTGGATCATTTGTACAGCAAAATGGGGACCTAGATAGTGATGTAGGACAACGAGTTCAAGCAGGCTGGTGTAGATGGAGGGTGGCCTCAGGGGTGTTGTGTGACAAGAATTTTCCAACTAAATTAAAGGAAAAATTTTATAGGGTGGCAGTGCGACCGGCAATGTTATATGGAACTAACTATTGGGCCATCAAGAGGACACAGTCGCATAAGATGGAAGTGACAGAGATGAGGATATTGATGTGGATGTGTCTGCATACAAGGTTAGGTCAGATCAGAAATGAGGTGTTTCGGGAAAGGTTAGGGGTGACCAGTATATCAGATAAGGGAGAGAAAACTGAAATAGTTTGGGCATGTGAAGAGGCGACAGACAACAGCGTCTGTCAGAGCAATTGAAAGTCTCATTGTAGATGGGAATAGGAGTAAAGGCATGCCCAAACTGACTTGGGATGAGCAGATTAGGCACGACCTATTAGATTGTACCTCTTTGAGGATAAAGTCCAAGATAAGAGTTCATGGAGGCAAATGATTAAGATTAATGAGATATAGGCTAGATATAGAGGCACATTAGAGTATATTTAGGGGCATATATACTATCTACGTTTTAGGTTGACTTTGCACTTGTTTGTTTATATTTTTGTCGTTGTTTTATATTATATGTACATATAGGCGTTATGAGTATTTTAATATCGACAGCCTCCTCTTTGTATTTCCTACATTCCCTCACCAACACAATAGCACATTATATACCTATTATTATGCCATGTATGCAGTTACATATAGAACCGAGGGTCTGACTGGAAGCAAATTCTCTATCCCTTGGGATAGAGGTATTGTTTGCCTGTTGCTTATCTCCTAGCCCCTAGCGATAGCTTTTGCTGTCGTTGTGATATACTGGGTATGATTGATGATGATGATGGCGGCTTGAAACACACATCAAATCTTCACATTTAAAAAAAATGCATAATTGACTATATAATTACAATGATAATAATGAAGCAATAGAAAATGTTGGATAAAAATATAAATATTTTTTACATTATATGTCTGGTAAAATTTGATAAGCATTCGGATCAAGTGATAAAATAATTTTGTGGCTCGTTTTCTAATGAGATGTTCGAGCTAGCTAAAGATCGTTTATATTTCTCTTGAGCGAATTACGAGTAGACTCATGTTTTTTTTTTTTTTTGCTTTTTTTTCCATGACGACTAAGAACAAGCAAATCAAAAATTTCACTTCGAATTTGGACCTCAACATCTTATTGCTCATGGTGTTTCACGATCAGTATTAGAAATGAACTGAGAAGTGGTTGCTTGGTTGATTTGCATTTTGAATTTGAGATGACAAATGGACACTCTTGGATTCTCTCCTTTTTGAAAAGGACATATTTGTTTCTAGCATTTGCAACCAATTTCTTAAAAATGAAAATAGGATAAACAATGAGGTATAACAATCTAATCTAACAAATACTTGCCAACCAATAAAAAGAAGAAATCATAATGTGGTGGACATTGGTTGAATCCAATTCTTTTGAGTAGGTTTTGATTTGAATTCGGAGCATATATGATGCTTGATACTAAAACCCATGGATAGGCGGGTTGGCTTCGGGTTGGGTTTATATATACAATAACAACATTACCCCATTGCCTTAGAGGTTCCTGCATATGGTGAGATATAGAGAAAGTCGGATGTACACAGCCATATATGGATTTGTATATACTGAATCCTAAGTTTCTTCTCCACTTTAGAGTTGTATTTTCTTTCTTTCAGTTTAAGAGTTATATTATCAATTACCTCATACTACTATGAGTAGACAAAAAAAAATCTGAAATTCATATTAAAGACATAAAAAGTTAGAAGTTATAAATCTCAAAGTGACTGTTAAAGTTCCCAATATTATAACATAAATTACACCAGATGTCTTTCATATTCTTGGTGCCTCTTCGTTTTACCATAATTTGACTTATAAGGAATAGGGAGCGAACGAAATAATGGAACGTTGTAATATTTTGTGGTGTATAATGCATTGTACATCTTTAATATTCACAATAATAGTATTGGACACTAGGATAATTGATATATAAGTATTAAAATGAAAAGGATACATATTTCTGAGGTATCTTTGGAAAAAAAAAGGGCTCATTACTAATGATACTAAGTACTATTGTATCCAAATTTGTGGAATAGATGTACAAATATTACTACTAAAATTGGAAAAAAAATATATTTAAAACATATTAAAATAAATACTGCTGAAATAAATTGTTTTTACCCGGAGAAAGTAGTATAATTTTTTTCTTCTAAAATAGATCAAATGTAAGCTGGAAAAACATTAAGGAAACGTTGATAGGTGTAATTTCGATTATTATGTCATTTATGCAGGTATAGATAGAGCCGGGGGTTTCACTGGAAGCAGACTCTCTATTCCTTGGGATAGAGGTATTCTCTGCCTACCACTTACCTTCCCCAGACCTTAACGATAGCTTTTGCTATCGTTGGCATATACTGGATCCGGATGATGATGATTGTAATTTCGAAATATAAGTAATTTTGGGGTCCAGTATAGTAAATTTCAAGAGACCATTATAAGAATACGCTTTCCCCATTCTCCCTCGGGTATTTTCTCTCGTCTTCCAATTAAGGGTTTCGATTTCTCTGCAAGAGATCGTCAGTTATCTTGTAAATCGGCTGCTCCATCAGCAAAACCCTCCGAAAAAGTGGAATTTTAGATAGAAAAAATGCAAGGCGATGGGGAGGAGGTTAGCGTGGAAGAATTGGCTTCAAATCTCTCCATTTATAAAGAGCAGCTCCAGCAGGTTTTGTACTTTAAGTAGATTTTGAATCCTGTTCTTGTGCATTACTTATAGTTTCTTCTGCTTACTCGTCCTGAATTCTTGACATTTTTCATAATTTTTACTTTCCTTGATATGTTTAGGGTTTTGCTTCCTTGTTGTCATTATTTTATTTGATTGTCGGCGAGAACCTTGCTTTTAATCGAACATGTTCAGCAAATGCACTCGTTTTTGCAGGTCCGGCAATTGTTGGAGGATGAGCCTAGTAACTCTGAATATTTGGACATGGAGAAGGAGCTCGTTGAGGTAACAAATTTTCTTTCATTTTTCTGGCTGAATGTTTTTGATCTGGTGGTGTGTAAGTAGACTTGAGTTTTTTTTTTCTCTCACTTCTGTATCACCAAAAAATGAGCTGCATTTCTCTTACTTGTTCATCTTGTTTTGGGTTATCTTTACCCCTGGAACTTATAGTTTAATATTATATATTGCTCGAGATGTCTTTTTTCTGAAATGCTTATGTTGCTTGAACTAGCAGCATAAGGAAGTGTCCTATGACTGGAGATAGTTCTATACTCCTGGGTCCTGAAGGTGAGGGTTTACTTTTGGGTTGTGAAGGTGTAGATTTTGCATTTGATAGGAAGAAGTCATAAGCCCAATAGAGGAGACTTTGGAGATTTTACCAAATTTTGGAGTGCAAGACTTTTTATCCTGGTGTCCCATCATTTTTCTATCTTGATTCCATTGCAGGTGTGCTATGTGTCGTGATGGCCAGCCCCGCATGTGTCCTGATTTCAGATATCACTCTGTGATTCTAAGTTTGACCTTGAACAATAATTTAGAAGTGATGTAGTGAAAGCAATGTCTTCGATTGATTTGGAATTTACTCCTTTTCTTGATTGCAGGTTATATCTTTGACTGAAGAACTTCTTGCTACTGCTCAGCAAAGTGAGAAGACTGGATTGAGTATTGGGGCTGGAGCTGAGGCATCCCCCATATCTTATAGTGCCGGGGGATCCTCTAATGTGGTAGATCCCTTTTCATATCTTTAGTAGAGATCAATTAACGCTTTTGTAGTTTTATATCGGGTAGCTATACAGATTTGGTTTCACGAGTGAAATTCTTTTGCATGGATAACTAATCTTGAACTTGTGAAGGAAAGCCTTTAGCTTCCCATGAACGAGGGATTCTGTCTTGACTAAAGGTCATTTAGTGCCTTAACCTGTTGGAGAACTTTTCTATTATTATTATTATTATTATTATTATTATTATTATTATTATTATTATTATTATTATTATTATTATTATTATTATTATTATTATTATTATTATTTTGCAGTAGTTATGCTATCAATTCATGGATACTACGAGTCATTCTAGGCGAGTTCAATGTTTTGAGTTCAAAATTATTTTTTTTTTGCCTATTTTGCAAAGGTCACCCTTTTCTTCTGTGTTCTATGTTTTCATTTTAGAATATTTACTTATGGGGGTGTAACTTCTACAGATGCGAGTGTTTCTGTGTTCTGTACTTTCGTTTTAGAATTTTACTTCTGGTTTTGTAACTTCCGTACATGCATAAGTGTGAGTAGACCATCTAATGTTTCCTTAAGAAGACTTGTCCTGTTATGTTCATTTGCATTCTTCTGTTTGTTAATGGTTTATATGATAAAATGTTTCCTGAATCTTGTTGTACTATATTTACGTAAATGTACACTTGTTACATGCCGACTAAGACTTTGTTTTGGAGTTTCAGGAACAGATGCAAACTTTTGATTACTCTGAGCGATTCCCTGTTGGCACGAAAGTTCAAGCTGTTTGGAGTGAAGATGGTGAATGGTATACCACTTGTTTGATCGATATCTAAATGCGTAGGTCTTATTGTTCTTCATTCTCTTTTCCTTCTTCGGGTCTCTGGTTGATTTCGTTGAATGATCAGGTATAATGCAACAATTGAAGCGCATACTCTGAATGGCTATTACGTTACCTATGATGAATGGGGCAACAGGGAAGAAGTAAGTTATTTGCACTTCTTCTTTAGATCGCGAATTTATTGCTAGAAGCAATCTCCGTTCTGGTGTCTAGAACCCTAGGGTATCTTCCTTTCCGTTTTTTTGTTGGGGTGGGAGGAGGGGGCTGGGGTTAGGTGGGTGGGGATGTGGTTGAGCGGCAAACTTTTGAAAACTTATATTAGTTAATATCAAAATTCAGAACTTATGTTGTTTCATGTAAATCTCTGTGATTTAGATGAGATTTGCTTGCATAAAAAGTTCTGCCTCCATTGTTTTATGAGCAGTACTCTTGCTGGTGGAATTGACGTGGTTTTTTTAGCATCCACCTGTTCTATACTTGTATACATGCCCCCAATTTTTTTTTTAAATTTCCGTGTTTGATGTTTTAAGATTTGTACCTCATTCAGTTGGCATATTCAGGTGGATCCAGCAAATGTCAGACCAATTCAAGAAGGCACTGTAGATGCTTTATTGGAAGCAGAGAAGGTAGCTGTTGCTACAAAAGAAGCTCTGAAAAGAAAGATTGCACAAGCTGCTGTGGCTGACTTCCAATCTCGATCATTACCTGCAAAACTTCAAATTGATCCGAACGATCCTGAGGATGTGGTAACTGCTTTATTGTCTCCATAACGTATATAGCCAGGGCTTTAGCTTCTGGGAACGAAATTTCAGACTTTTTACCGCCACTAGTCTTAAACGCCTGCTGTAGCACTATCATTATATTCTTTTGCATTGTGCGTTTTGAGATGAGAATACCAACTAATCAAATATGGTAAGATAAGATACATATCACTACCAACGTTGGAGTATGCTAACCATAGCAAGGAAGTGCACATGCCTCACTTGTGTTTGCACTTTGACCTCCCTGTGTTTCCATAAACTACAAATAACCTCCCAGTCTTAGTTAATCTTGACTAGTGTTATGTAAAAAAATAAATCTTGACTAGTGGTATTTAGATCAAAGAAATCAAGTCTTAGTGTTGATACTTGGCTTGAAATACCAAAATGACCTAATTTTACTCGCTTTTGTATTGGGTTTCTTTTTTTTTTGGATGGGGGGAGGGGAGGGAGGGGGCTTGGCAGGGAGGGTTGGAGGACAGAGAAAACCAGAGGAGTTTTAGTTTTTTGTTTTTTCTCACCTCGGATGTACACAACCATACTCATGTGTTAGAAACACACAGAGGTTGTTTTCCGGCGACCCGTAATGAAAATTGCGTCAAGCTGTGTCAATCAACTACTAGTTCACAATATAAGAAGCGCAGCCAATTTAGTGATTCATTTTACTTTATTCCATCATATTCCAAGCAAACTGAGAATATAAGCGTTTGCTACTACCAATCCGTACAAAATAGTTGTCATGAAAAGTGACAACAAGCATAACTTGCAATAAGTGGCCTACAATAGCGAGTCTCAAACTAAAGCTAACCATTGAACAGATTCTAGCCAATATAGCAAGAAAAGGTCTTGGGATAGGAGACTTAGGCACCGAACAATACAAACTCCGCAGAGTCTTTCGTGTTTGATGCCAAAGAGCTCCCATCCCTAACCATAGAGCCACATTCATGAACTTTAAGTAACTGTGTGATAAAGATGAAAATGGCAATCCATAGGGTTCAAGAGTAGCCAGGGAAAAGGAAGAGATCCCTGTCTGGTGGTAAGTACAGAAAGAAGGTAGACATGCCTGAAGTTCCCAACCGTGCATGACGAGCAAGGGAGTAAATTGAGCCAGGAAAGGCCACTAGCCTAGGAATGGGATAGTAACCAGTAGCAGGCTACATCTTCTGAAGTAAGAAGCATCAGAACGATGAGGGGAGAAGATAGAATTGGTGTAGTGACCACCAAAACCCAGATGACTGCAGCAAGATAGTAGCGTGGGTAGAAGCCTTAGTACAAAAAGAAGCAACCCAGTGGAAGTAATGACTTGACCCATGATGGAAGCGAAGGTAGGAGTGTAGACATGGCAATTATGAACCAAGGCTGGGGCAGTTGTCATGATCAGTTAATTGGACCAGGTTTTGTGAAGGTTTTCATTGAGATACTTAGATTCAGTGCCAAGTTCTTGAATTTTGATCATCTGTAATTCCTTCAGGATTCAACAGAGTAGCAATCTTGAAGGATCTTTCTGAGGACAGAATCTTGGTTTTTTGCAATCTATTGGTAAAGCCTGTTATTTCGTTGTTGCAGAAAACCCAAACAGAACAATACCCTTTTGCAATTTTGAACTCCAGGAACTGTTTGAGTTGAGCCGGTTGATAATATTTTGCCCGCTATTGATCTAGACCTTGCATTTCATCTGATTCAGCACTTGACTCCACACCTTGGCGGAGAAGGAACATTGAAAGAAGAGGTCTTCCTGGTCCTCCCTAAACCTGCCACACAGTAAGCAAGAGTTTGATTTGATCAATCCTTAATTAAATAGTTTATCTAGTGTATTCATTCTCGTCCAACATGCAAGTCACAAAATGATTGCATAACGTGGAAGAAAATGATTACACCAGACAAATTTTTCCCAATCAACTAAAGGTAAGGAAGGTTGGAGAGCGATAGTGGCTTTTAAACAGAGAAGACAGGGTTTGGTTTCCAAATCCAGTGATCATCTCCTTGTTTTAACATGAATGGAATTACAGGCTTGACTGAAGAGGACCACTTGGTTGTCCCAACCCCTCCCGTATGTAAGTCTCCAAGAATGTCCATCTAAAACAGTAGAGACCTTCGCATCATCACTGATGATCAATTTTCTTCTGAGTTGGTGTGTAATATTCAGGACGCCCCAGGGGTGCCAAGAGTCATGTCAAAATGATGTTGATTGTCTATTTCACAGTTCCTTCCTCACGCAGTGAGCAAATTTGTCCGTAACCTACAGAATTCTTTTCCAAATCCAGGAGTCAATGGTCTTTGGATTAACATCCTATATGGATCTGCTTTTTTAAGATAACCGTGTTACAAGTGTTCTGATTTTGAGGTCGTGGGTTCGTTTTGGCTAACCTTTGAATATATAGCCTGTATTTTTGAAACTTGTCTCTTTGGTTTACATGTATGTGTGGCTGTCTTAGTCATTGTGTTCATCAATCTTTATGCGTAAAAGACCTTTTTGCTTTACTTGCAACTCTAACTTCCTTTGCTACTACTTGGGTGTCTACTATCTTTCGGTCTCCTTTGTTTTGGGAAGCTATTTTGTCTATTAGCTTAGGAACTTTCTCCTACTCTCATTTGTACTAGTAACAATATTCAGGTGTCTACTATCTTTCGGTCTCCTTTGTTTTCGCGGTTTGAATATGTGATTCTCTCTTTTACGAACGATTGCTTCCACGAATGTTGATTGATGACTTCCTCTATTAGTGGCAAGGACAACATTTTTCTTGCAAAAGTTTTTTTTTGGCCGAACTTGGGACTTGATTCTGCTCCTGCTCTGATCATCACTTCATTCTTGATATTGCAAAATCTCGCTTTAAACAGCATTCATGTTTTGATTATGGAAACAAATTTTATGCGAATGACAGAAAAAAGAATGTTAAGGTGGATGTGCGTACATACAAGGAAAGATAAAATAAAAAATGAACTTAGATGGGTAGATAAAGATTAAGATGGTATGGACACGTGCAAATGCGCTTGCAGATGCACCTGTTAGACGATGAGAGACAATGAATGAGGTGCATGTTAAACGTGGGAGATAGAGAAAGAAACAATAAGGAAGATGTCATGTAAAGGGCATAAGATTTAAGTGAGAATTTTAGGTACTTAGGCCTAAATCACGGTTGGGATGATATGATAGTTTTGAAAAATACTCTAAATACGCATATTATGTATTAGATATTTGGAGACACATGAAGAGGATATGATTTAGGTTACGACTCAAAAACAAAACAAACCGAAAGGTAGAAAATAAAATATAAATAAAATGCAAGGGAAATGATTGATTCGTATAGCTTGGAAATGCTTTAAGTGTTGTACCTTGCCAGCTCTGCCAAACTTAACTTTTGTTTGATTTGGGACATCCTTCTCAGATCTACAACTATGTTTCATTATCTAGCCAGTTATTTGTGACCTTGTCTTAATTATAATTGTCGTAAGAGATTGTATGCAAGTATGCGTAGATGGGAACTTCAAATTGTGGTGTATATTCTGGGGGAAGATATTTTGTTCATTCATATATTATTGTTCGTCATCGATTTTTGAACATTTCCTCCAGTTCTCTCTCTATTTTTTTTTCTTCTTTTGGCTGTGTATGTATCTTGCAATACATTTGCTTTCCAGCTCTGATGTTTAACTATTTCTTTCTTTTTCTGTGTGCTCGCTTGGCTTATGTTACTGAAGCATTGCATTTTCTTTTATGATTGTTTTGCTTGCTGTATAGAAAGCTGCAAAAAGGAAAAAGATACATGCCTTTAAATCTAAGGTGAGAAAAGAGCAACTCGAGGTCACACAGAACAAGAGGCAAAACGCTTGGCAACAGTTCCAGACGACTAAAGGCCGGGCTAAGAAGGTAGTTTGGCTGATGATCTTGATGGTTTTGTTTAGTGCCTTAAATCTTGTAATTTATACTGCAATCTCAGTCTCTCACAGTGCATTGGTGGACTCTTTTTTTTTCTTTCTATATCGATATGCAAGGAAGGTACATTTGTGGTTGTTCTGTTCTTGTATGTCTTAGATCTTGCTCTGTGATGTGTGCAAAACATTCGTGGAATATGAATTTATGCTCCATGAAGTTTGTTTATTCGTCTGCATGGACTGGCCGGATTCACACTTCACTAATTTGGTTGCAATTGGGAAGAAGTTGCGCTTAGCTTGGATTGTTGTACAGTTCAGAGTG
Source organism: Eustoma russellianum (assembly GCA_036186865.1). Taxonomy (NCBI): domain Eukaryota; kingdom Viridiplantae; phylum Streptophyta; class Magnoliopsida; order Gentianales; family Gentianaceae; genus Eustoma; species Eustoma russellianum. The sequence goes on along the minus strand of AP025055.1, from coordinate 2,287,479 downwards.
CCATGATTAGTATGACAAACAATTATGTCGTATATGTGAAAAGATGACATTCTTGAAAGTGGCCTATATAATTCCTTTTTTTTTTAAGAGTACTGTTTTTCCCTCTCTTCATGAGCTCTTAAAAGCATTGGCATGTACACAATCTTTCCGATTTTCTTCCACTAGTCTGCTCGTGCTGTCTCTTGCAACTTGACATACCATTGCTTTTCAGGCATTTGCGCAAACTTTAAACTTGCCACTCGACATATTTTGGTCTCAAATCTTTGGGGTTGCTTTTTCCAATAAACGTTGGTTACATTTCTTTATGCTATTTGTACCAGTAACCGGTTTATATGGATGAGTGTTCTTGGAGTAGTTGGTCTAGCCCTGAACCTACGTGCCTCTCGAAAGATATGAAAGATCTCCCTCCAAGTTTTTACATACGACTTTCATCGAATACGGTTTTCCGCAGAATTCTATATGTATCTATAAAATCGAGTATGGAATTTTGTTTACTCACTTTAACGACCTATAACGCTAGTCACTACTCCCACTGGGGCTAGGAAGTAAGCCCCACAACCCAAAGCGGCGATAACCTTCTGGGGAACTGTGAAATCGTGGTCGTGCTACTAGATGTTGTTTAGTCCACAGCCAGTAGTTTTGAGAAAATTAGTGGGATTATGTCCAAGGAGTGGGTGGTTGACGTTCCTCACTGACTGGGGAAACTTCCCTTTTGGTTTTTGTTTGGACCAATGTAAAAGTTCTTGCCCTTGAAAAAACATGTATGTCCTGCAGGATCATGTTTATTAACCATTCTTATTGACATCTTTCTTGTGATATTGTTTGGCAGGTTGGTTTCTTCTCGGGACGAAAGCGAGAGAGCATATTCAAGTCTCCAGATGACCCACAAGGTAAGGTTGGAGTTACTGGGAGTGGTAAAGGTCTGACAGAATTCCAGAAGAGAGAGAAGCACCTGCATTTAAAAGGAGCAAATATTGAGGGTACTGATGATTGATGGCTCTTCAGAATGCCTTCACACCCCACCCCCACCCCCAACCCCCTCCCCAAACCCAGTACCCGTTATTGGGTTGGCCAAGTTAGGCTAGTTTGAAGCATATGATAGCTGGTGTCACTCGTGGCATTATACTCGTATTTTGTCAAATCTGTTATAATGGATCGCAACAGGTTGTTGATTAGTAGTATCAATTTCTGTTGTCTCGTCATTTTTTCTCTCCTTTGGAGTGGTGGTTTCGTTATCTTTTCTTTTCCGGGCTGGGGCAGCAACAACATTACCCATTGCTCCAGGCTCCCGTCTATGGCGGAGTACGGGAGGTCAAATGTACGCAATCATACTGAGGTTGTTTTGCGATGACCTATAATGATGCGTCAAGCTGTGTCGATCAACTACTACTTCATAATATAAGAAGTGTTGTCAATTTAGTGAGTGATTTCGCTTTATTTCATCATATTCCAAAGTCAAAGAAGGGTGTGTCATTAACTCTATTGGAAATGGAAACAGGGGACAACAAGAAGGGTGGAAAAGATAAGCGGTGAGGGTAGGGGCATTTGGTTATTTTTTATGAGCACTATTTGATACTTGGATCAGGTGGGCAGCTTAGAGTCCTACAGTGAGGACCTCAATCTTATATTGGTTGCAACGATTTCAGTTGAACCAAACATTTTTTAGATTGAGATAAACATGTCTAAATTGGACATTGTTTGAACTTGACTTCAGGTTGTTCAACATATGAAATTGTCGACCTTGGTCCGGAATAATTGTGGAAGTGTTACAAAGTTTGATTGATTCATTACTGTTTGGATAAGTTCATACATTAAAGTTTGATTTTAATTTTAGTTGCTAGATCGTTGAAAACACATATAAATTTTAAATCTTCATCTTCCCCATAAGAGCTTTACATTTAAAAGTAAATGCATAATTAATTATTGTGACAACATCATGAATGCAATAAAAAAAAGCATTGGATAAGTAATTTTTTATAACTCGATAATTCTTAATACGCATTTGAATCAATTTAGAATGTTTCCTTAGTTTATAGCTCAGTTAGCATTCAGAGTGAGAAGTTATAGTGGAATGGTAATAGTTCCAACGTTGGTCACGCACAATGTGAGTACTTCATTGCTGTCTGTGCTAGTACTGGTTTAAGACTAGTATTTATCCCAATTGGGCAACGGATTGCTGACACAATTTGCAGAAGACACTTTGTATAGACCTAGTGGAAAAATCTTACCATCTTAGAAGGCCGTTGTATTCTTTATTTACTCATTCTCTAGTTCTTTAGGGCTAGGATGGCGGGGTCCTTAAAGCTAGAGATTTGACCTGCTTGTATTTGAATCTTTTGCCTTAATAAGGCGTTCAATGGCAAAATAAGCTGTTCAAGTTTGGCTCTAACTTGATTTTTGAATAGACAATTCGCGAGCTGAAGATGACCAGTTTAAATGTACCTTAACTCCTACCTTTGTGTGTATATACATATATATACATACATACATATATATACATACATATATATATATATATATATGTATATACATATGCTTATGTATGTAAATATATAACATATCACAAGGGATATTGGCGAAGCGATTCTCAAAATAGAGAAAAGTACCCTCGAAACTATCTAAACATCGTATTGTCCACTGTCATAATTGCACAAAAAGGTAACGATCGAAGCAACAATTTCGGCAATAGACCAATTAGGCCTTTACTTCCCAATTCCATCCGAATTACTGCTGGTTCTTCTTCCTTTCATTTGGAACAATCTATGATCCCTCTGTTGCCTACACAATTTGCTAATAAGAATCATATAAGGTGAAAAGGTTCCAGCTACTATGTCATAGGTTTTCATGATATCAACTTTGATTATATGTCTGGGTGTTTAGTTTTCTTTTGATAGTTTCTAATACACTCTTCTGGTGGGATGAAGAGAGCGAGCCTTGGAGCAACTGGCCTGGTAAGGTTGGTGCTTCACTAGTTCGAGTCGCAGAAACAACCTCTTACACAAAGTGTAGAATAAGGTTGCATACATTAGATTCCGAAACGATCCAGTCCCTCTCCAAATCCTATGTAAACATAGGAGACTGATGTACCGAAAACGTTTTTTCTTCTGTTGGGATGATAATTGACAAAAGCAGCTTGGTTAGAGTCCACCAGATCAGGATGGCTAAGTCTATTGGTCCAAACCTTAGTAATACATTTATACATCAAATTACAAGGTGAAATTGGCCTGAATTCTCTCATGCTGTTGGCTCCTCAAGTTTTGAGATAAGTGAAATGGCAGTGTACTCTAATGATGAGTACATTAGATGGAATTCCAATCCGTCTGGTGCAGACTGAATGCCATTTGATGTGGAAAAGTTATTTCATTGTCTCTATTGACGGACTCTTCAAGTTTGGATTTTAATCACTCCGTCTCCTCCTCTTGAATGGAAACATTGTGGCCATCCACCAAGTTGCCCAAATTTGGTAAATCGTAGGTCTGAAATTGCGATATTTTACCCGTCATCCCATGAATTTAAAAGGCTTAGATTTAAATTTTAAATACAGATCGACTGACAGAATCCAAAGAGAATGATCAGTTATGTTTGTGGCTTCAAAATCCAATGAAAATGCTGAAATAAGCTTTCCATGCTTGATGTCTTATCCTTCTTCGACACATCATTTTTTTCCCCATTCTATCTTTTTCTAACTTGTATCATTTCGTTTGCTCGTGTATTTGAATCAGCCAAGCGAGATCAGCAGCCCAGATCCACCGCTCCCTGATCCTACAAAGTGCAATGTGCACTCATTTTGTAAGACAGCTTCTGATACTAGCACTCATGGTGAATTCTCTGTTCTTCGTAGGCATGCAGATGGCTGTCTACCCTCCGCTGGCAAGAGCTCTTTCTGTTTCCTTTTTTTCCCGATTCGTCCTTTCCTTAGTTCTCCCCTTGGGTCTGTCTGACCTTATTTCCCTGTTTAATCATTAGGACATGTCCCAGCAGCCACCTTGGCAGGAATTAGTTGCATCTGATCTCCCTGGCAATGGGTGGCATTTCTGGCACATATTTCGAGGTCAGAATTATATTGCATTCCAGTTTATTAGCTGCTTTGAGTCTGAAAAGTAATGATAAATTTTTTTTTGTTGCTGAAATGGAAAATTTTTGTTAAAAATGCTTCAGCTGAGATGCTGGAGAGAGTTGTAGCTTATCTCTCTGCCTTGGCACTTTGCCTGCGCTCCTAATGTTATTCTATCAGGCATTATTGCATGTTTGAGACCTTAACTTTATGGCTTCTGTCTTATTATCTGTTGTCTTCTGTCCCCAACTTTTCATTCAGGTTTCCGGTTTGTATTATCTTATTATAGTCCCTGCCTGGTTTTGAGAATTGTCTACTTTCAGGTCAACCTAGGCGTCATTTGCTGACAACTGGATGGAGTATGTTTGTTAATTCAAAGAAATTAGTAGCAGGAGATGCATTCATATTTTTAAGGCAAGTATAAGTAGACTAGAGATAGCTTTGATTATTTATTCTGGTTGTACACTTGCATGGATGTACCTAATATTGTTTAATGCATGTGCCTGAAACATTGAAGAAAGGGAAAAATTGAGAGCTTTGGGTTGGAGTGAGGAGACTTATGCGGCAGTTGAACAACATGGCATCTTCTGTTCTTTCTAGTCACAGCATGCACGTGGGTGTCCTTGCCACTGCATCACATGCTATATCTACTGGGACTCTCTTCTCAGTCTTCTATAAGCCAAGGTTGTTACTGTTATAATAACTGTTATCTTTATGTTTTGCTGTGAACAATTCAAAACTCCTCTGTTATCTTGTCTAAGGGGTTAGAGGTGAGCTATGGAGACGGCAAGGTCTCTACTTCAGTACGTTTCAAGTGCGAGTAGCTAGTTTTTACAAAAAAATATACCACCTCTATTCTAGCGAGTAGCTAGTTTTTGCAGGGCTTAATCTGCCCATAGGATTAGTTTGTTATTCTAGTTCAGCTTTTCACTGAGATTTTGTTTTCTGTTTAAGCCTTGTATCAGGCGTGGCTTGTAGTGCTTGCAATATGTTTCCGGCCTGTGAAATTATCTGTGTATTACTGCTGATTTGGGTTGTAGGGTTTTAATGGCGACTTCTATTTCAGTTTTTCTTACCTCAATCGTGGTACCTTGTGGGCAGGACCAGTCGATCAGAATTTATTGTTAATGTGAACAAGTATCTTGAAGCTCGAAGTCACAAACTTTCAGTTGGCATGAGGTTTAAAATGACATTTGAGGGCGAGGAAGTATCTGAAAGAAGGCATTGTTAACTATTCCTGGGTTATGCATATACTCACTGATGTCCAGGTTTACTTAATGTACATCTTTACTATGTTTCCATTGTATTGAAGGTTTAGTGGCACAATTGTTGGTTTAGGAGACAATTACCTACAGATGGCCAAATTTGGAGTGGAGATTTTTAAATGTGACTGTAACTATTTTCTTAGGTGGCAAACACTTTTTAGATGCTGAAGTCGATTACAGTAGAATTGTTGACCTATATGAGTGATAGGCACACCAATTCCCCCTGCCCCCTGGCGAAGCAAACACAAGAAACTTTCCTCAGGGAAAATTTTTTATTCAAAAGTACTTTGTTTGTTGACTTGTAGAGGTGGCAAAATAACATGGTATGTAAGCGGTGCTGGTCTTAATCCCTAGTAAGTCAACACAAAATAACTAAATTGAGTAGCAGGAGAATTGTGTAATGATATAACACAAGTTGTACAGATCTTGTTTCAGGTGGGGATGTGTCTTGATCCGCTTGACACTTTTGTTGTACTTTCTGATTTCTACTGTTTAATGGAAGAGCATATTTGCAACTGGATACTTCAAGATTTTGGATTTTAGTCCTGAAATAACGATTTTCCTAGTTTAAATTGTGAGTTCTGTATCGGGCTTCAGGTTCAATGGGATGAACCGTCCATTTTGCGCCCTGATAGAGTTTCACTATGGGAATTTGAGCCATTGTTTGCTTCAACGCCGCCAAATGTGCAACCTTCACATAGGAACAAGCATGCAAGTGCTCCTCTTTTGGCTTCACCAATGCACGATCTTTCCAGACCTAGTATGCCATCTGCTTTTGGAGGTACTCCATTCTTCTGTGCGCCCTTCATTTCCTGTTTTCCAAATTTCTTCATTTCCTATTTTTCAAATTTCTTCCTATTAGACCTTGTTTGCTACTTTGATGTGACTTTCTTCTTCCATTATCTGTATGAAAATCATACTTCGAATCCCTGCATTGGGATCAATTAGGAGCTCATGACTTCTACCCTTCACCAAAAGTGGCTGTGGCTACTACCATCAGCACCCTGTGTTATAATGAGAATGATTCTGTTCCTCCTGATCCTAGCCGATCAATGTTATGGTCTAATCAAATAGAGAAAGCAATAGAGTATGTTGCGCCTGTGAGTGAAAAGAGGCCTACCCATGGTTATAGGTTGTTTGATTGAGTTGCTTGATCAATCAACAGTTCGAGAAACTTCACCTGCAGCTCTTTCTGGGCCTATGGTGAAGGATTTGGCAGTTCTGTGTCACGATTCTGGATCTGACCAGCATTCTCATCCTTCTTGCCCTAATCTCTCAGATGTTCTATCAGTAAGTTTTGAGCCTGAGAAATCTTATCTGAGATCTCCTTACGAACCTCAGAGAAGGCAAATTCAGAGCTGCACTAAGGTATAAAAGTGATTTTATTTCATTATATTTATATCTCTTGTATGCTGTGTACAGTGGACTTAAAAGGCACGACCCTTCCCTAGACTTCACGCAAGAGAGATGGAAGCACCAAGCTTTCTTGTTTATATTTTGATATATCAATATGTATGGGCGTTGATTGGATTGACAAAAGTAGGGTAAAGTTTGGCGATTTTGGTATAAAAAGGCAATAAATTGTACTATAAAAATTTTCTGGCCAGAGAAGTGACGCTTTCACTTAGTTTGCTACTAATGTTATCATTCCCTTAAGATATTCCGGAGGAAAATTTTTTTTTGGACTTCTTCAAGTCAAGAGTTTGTCTTTTTATAATTTCAGCATCATTCCTTTTAGTTGCCCCGTAAGAAATTTCTTAGACTTTGTTGCCTGTAGTAAAGAAGAAATCTAAGATAAGCAGTGATGGATGATTGATGACTACAAAGGGGATGCGTCCACAGAAAAGATAATGCATGAAAATTAGGATACCAAATGATGGATTGGGGATTGATGACAACAAAGGAGATGTGTCCACACAAAGAATTACACATGAGAGAATATTTGCTGACAAGCAAGGGGATCTATCCTTTTGTTGTTGCATTGGATTTGTAGTTATCTGTTTTCTTTGACATTCAGCTCTCATAATCACTGATATATATGCATGTTCCTTGCTTGTACCAACATTTCCATGTTGAAGTGTGGTCTTTCTTTCCCTAAAATGAAGGTTCACATGCAAGGTATTGCGGTTGGGAGAGCTGTTGATTTGTCGCAGTTTGATGGGTATGAGGATCTACTGGAGGAATTGGAAGAAATGTTTGAAATTGACGGTGAACTGAGTGGATCTTCAAAAAAATGGCAAGTCGTATACACAGATGATGAGGATGACATGATGATGGTTGGAGATTATCCATGGCAGTTAAGTCTCATCAACCCAGTCGTCTTATCTTCATTTTCTGCCTCTATGTTCTGCTTTTGCATTTGGCTTTACTTTCAGCTGTGTTGAATTAGTGTATTCACTTGATTTTTCCATATTTAGTATTCTTGATTGCATAGCTACTCCAGTTTAATTTTTCAGAGGGACAATGCATTTTGTTTATAACATATGCTGCCTGAAACAAGGTTTTCTGTTCCATTTGAAAATTTTCTGGGCATTTGAGCTGATCATACCGTTCTGGCATAACAACCATGTTTACATTAGTGTTGCTGCCATAGCTTTGGATCCTTTCGGCTCTCCTTAGCTTTAGAACTTGCTTTATCATGTAAGATCTAGAAAATTTTTGTCTCTTAAACCTCTCTTTCGTATGCTTGTGTATGCAAATGAATACATGGCTTCTAAACTCATGTTTTCCGATTTTTTTCATACTTTATGTTCTTACTTGTAAAAGGGTGTTGTATGCAGTGAATTCTGTGACATGGTAAGACAGATATACATCTATACAACTGAAGAAGTAAGAAAACTTTCATCAAATACGAAACTTCCTCTGGGCGAGGTCAAGATAAGAGGTCCGGTTGACGAAGCTGGTGTTGGCTATGAGGAACAGTCATCAAATACTGGGTCTGGATGCTAACACACACACACATATACATACATACTTACATACATACATACATACATACATACATACATACAGACACACACACATATATATATAATACGACGACAAATGTACCCGTTGGGCAATTTCCTCATCAAGTTACGACACAAGAAGGATTGTTGGGCAAATTCTGGTGAGACAGGAAGGATAGCCTTTCTGTTTTACATAGTCTTATATTATGACTGGTGCTTGAAGATTGGGATTCCAGTTCTTTGTCTCAAGTTTTTTATCGTTTGGTATATGTAGTAGGAATTTGGAAAATACTTCGGATTTTTCTGAATTTGGCTAAAGAGGTTTGGGGACAAAGTTTGGTATGTGGACCTTTAATGAGATGAGAAAATGGACAAAATGCTGGACATATTTTGCTGTAATTTATGCTATCTACTTCACTTTTCTTTTTTGGAGATCATTGATGTAAACATGAGATCAATTGGGGTGGTTTTGTTTGTATATACATGAGTTGAACACGTCCGCCATGTCCCTGTGTCCTTTTTCTTTTGTGTCGTGTTGCCCTCCTGTTTTTTTCCCTACAGTAACGTCGATGGGAATGAGCATCCTTTTTTAGTTTTATATGTTCTTTTGTTTTCATTTTTAATATAGTCAAGAACATATTTTTTTTGACTTTAGAATATAATGGAATAAAGCAAAATGACTCATTAAATTGGTTGTGCTTCTTATATCGTGAAGTAGCGTTTGATCGACACGGATTAACACCATTTTCATTATAGGTCATCGGAAAACAACTTCTATGTTTTGGAATATGATGGAATAAAACAAAATGACTCATTAAATTAGTTGTGTTTCTTATATCGTGAATTAGCATTTGATCGACACGGATTAACACCATTTTCATTATAAGTCATCGGAAAACAACTTCTATGTTTTGGAATATGATAGAATAAAACAAAATGTTTCATTAAATTAGTTGCGCTTCTTATATCGTGAAGTAGCATTTGATCGACACGGATTAACACCATTTTCATTATAGGTCATCAGAAAACTTCTGTGTTAGAGTGGTTGCGTATATCCGACTTTCCATACCTCGACATAGGAGTGATCTTCGGTTAATGTTCTTGTTGTATGTTCTAGGGATGTCAAACGGATAAAACGAATACGGTAACACAGTATCCGTATTCGAATTCGTTTTTGTCTAACTATATCCGAATTCGTATCCGAATCCGGACGGATATTTAGGAAGTCATCCGAATTCGAATTTGTTCGGATTCGAATTCGGTGCCGGATATCCGAATCCGTATTATATCTATTTCAAATTTGTTCGAATATCCGAATCCGGATATCCGAATTCGAAATCAGCAAATTTACAACAGTGGTATAGCAGCCGTATACATATTTTCATATATATTTTTTTAAAATTTTAAAAATAAATATTTTTACATATTTTTTTATATTATTATATATTTTATTATATATTTTTATTTAATTTTAAAAATATCTATTCGGATACGGATATTCGAATACGGTAATGACTATACCATATTCGTATTTGTTTTTCTAATACTATTCGGATACAAATTCGAATACGGTGAAACGAATGTACAGCTCTTACCATATTCGATTCGGACAGCCGAATTCGAATTCGAATTCGGATGTCGGATATCTGGTAAGTTTTGACAGGCCTAGTATGTTCTCTTCTTTTGTGTTTTTTATATGCTTTTTAAGTTGATTTTCGAATGAACGGCTAAAAAAAACTAAAATAAAAAAATAATTCGACTGAAGAATAAACTGGTTTTAACTGGCACTCCTTGTTGGCAAAAGGTTTAACTCCAATTCAAAGGGTCCCCACTGTTCCAGTACCTACTGTTCCAATCCCAGGAAGCTATATGGAGGATGTAAATCAGGAGTCCAGCGGCTTTCTAAATTGAGTGAGATCTTACACAGTTAAGGTGCCTCCCACAAACCATGTATTTGGACTGGCAGCAGAAAAATACCCAGACTGTGTGTTCCTTGAATTCGAACTCATGAACTCTTGTTGGCAATATCAAACCTGAATACCAAATGAATTATACATTGGGTGCAGGATTGCACTTCTCTATGTACGTCAGTCTATCTGTATTCCAGAAATAGATAAAAAAGGGGACAGCAAGAAAAAAAAAGAGGGTGAGGGAAATCTCTCTCTCTCTCTCTTTTGAGGGCAATATCATTTTTAAGGCTTTGATTTAGAGAACGTTTGTAATTATGAGTTAAATTGTCTGAAGCCGCGAGTTAAATTGTTTGGTTTAAAACATGTTTGATTATATTAACTAAAATAATATATTTAAATTTTTTTATGTAATAAATTACTAGTATAGATAGTATAAAATACTTAACGTTGTAACCATATAAATGTTTCTAAAATGTTCTTTATATATAAAGTAAGTGGTATGTATGGATGTCTTTGTTTTGTAATAATATCATTAGTTTTCATGTGGTGGAAAGAGACAAAAGAAAAAACTTAAGCTAAAACTTTCATCAATAGATTTATAGCTAACAAATTATGAGAAGATATGATGCTATTGGTTTTCTCCACTAGTGTGTTAAGCAAATCAAACAGTTCGTGAATAGTTTAAATTCGATTCGTATTTGATTCGAGTTTGTTCGTTAATTTTACTTAAACGAGCTAAATTCGAATACTTTATTAGATTCATTTACTAAAACAAGCCGAACTATTTGTGAACTGTTCGGCTCGTTTAGTAGTTCGGCTCGTTTAGTGGGTTATAGTGTTTTCGAACCGAATTAAGATAAATTCTGAAGCTCGTTATAGTAAATGAGTCGAGCCAAATGGTTCGTTTAACTAAACGAACCCGAATTCGAAAACATAATATTTAGAGCTTGGTCATTTACACATTAGTAACAGTACAGGTAAACCTACAAGCTAAGAAGCACTTGCTGGGAAAGGGCTTTCTTGCCTTTGGCAAGAATTGAACCCCTAACCTCCCTTTCGAGAACCCATGTCCGGAACCAGTTGAGCTATGTCCTGGAGACAAGCTAAAACTTTTATCAATAGCTTTATAGCTAACAAATTATAAGATATGATGCTATTGGTTTTCTCCACTGGTGTGTTAAACAAATCATACAGTTCGTGAACAGTTTAAGTTCGATTCGTATTTGATTCGAGTTTGTTCGTTAATTTTATTTAAACGAGCCAGATTTGAATACTTAATTAGATTAATTTACTAAAACAAGCCGAACTATTTGTGAACTGTTCGGCTCGTTTAGCGAGTTATAATATTTTTTAACCGAATTCAGACAAATTCTGAAGCTCGTTACAGTAAATGAGCCGAGCCAAACAGTTCGTTTAACTAAACGAACCCGAATTTGAAAACATAATATTTGGTTCGGCTCAGTTCGTTAATGATCAAAGTCGACACGAAGGGGAGAAAGGTGGTTAGTGTCCGGAAACTGATTTTTGGAGACCGGATCGCAAAGATGAGTATAAAAAAAACACATATTGATTACATAGTTAGATTTAGATATCAGATTGATGATCTAAATAAGAGAAAGTTGATTGATTTTGGTATATAGTTAAGACACGGTAAAGAATCAATGCCTTGTCGAAGGAAATATGCCCATGATAGCTTTACTTCAGAGTTTCTTTTAATTGATTCTGTTTGAGTTCGAAAAAGAAAGGAAAATGAAATAGGATCAGTACTAGATATTACACGTTATAAACAAAATAAACATGGGGGGGGGGGGGTTATGTTGCCACCTAATTATGTAAATAAATAAAATAAAGAAGAAAAAACCAACCAACAACATTATTCCATTGCTTTAGAGGCTCTTCGTCTATAGCAGGATATGTGCGGTCGGATGTACGCAATCATGCCTATGTGTTAGAAACACACAGAGATTGTTTTCTAATAACACGTAATAACGTCAAGATCAAATGTTACTTCATAATATTGTTAAAAAAAAAAGGACAATGAAAATGAGGGAGGGAAATTTGGAATTTGCTAGTTTTCCTAGGCAGCACTTCCCCTACCTTTAATTCTAAAAGGCACAAGAATCTAACCAGATAATTCAACGAGGAGGTGGATGAAAATGAGGGATGGAAATTCTCTGATGAATGAATTTGACATGCAACAAAAACGTCGTATATCAGATCGCGAAAGCAATTCCACTCTTTCTCTAATCCTGTGCAAATACAGGAGTCTAGTGTTCCAATTCTGTGCAAATACAGGAGTCTAGTGAACCAAAAACGTCCTTTTTGTTGTTATATAAATTGGTCTTATTTCCGTTTGTCTTCGGGGTTTCTTCCTAATTTTTGTTATGAAATTTACACGATTTCCTAACCCAAAGTTTGTTGTATGACGCCAATACTTCCACGTTGATTATGGTAAATATCACTTATGTCGTATTACTACTTCTATAAAAGTCTAACAATAACTATTAATTATCATAAAAGTTACTTTTTAACCAAAACAGAGATTAGAAGGATCTGTAGTAACATATAGGTAGCTCAGTATATGACATTTTTATCACTATAATGCATGAAGACTCCAATTCAGACAAGTATAAACATTTTTCATCAGCATTGTCACTTATTATACCGGTAAAAGCACAAGGATCAAAGTAGCACAATGGTACTGCAGGGTTGAACTAAAGCACTCAGATCTGATTTCAAGGCACTGGCAAAGACTTTAATAACTACTTAGTCATACTTAGATGTAAAAGATGAAAGAGCTAAGTGCAAAGAGGTAGGACTTTATATTGAAGACAAACAGGTGTATATAGCATTAATCACCTGATGAACCTAGAAACTAACTACTGAATACGGCAAATATTTCTACGTCAGTCAGTAACAGTCAATGTCACTGGGACCCACTGTTAGTCAAAACTCATGAGCTTCCTCACCAAATCATGGTCAGTTTAGCTCAGCCAAGGCCCAGTAAATCTCAGCTCAACTAAAAGACTAGGACAATGCTTCTAAAAGATGTGCTCAAATCAAGTTAGAACTTACCTCAAATCAGCTCGTCCAGGTCAGCTCGGTAGAGCCCTCCTGATCAACTTCAGACATGCTACCCTAGCTCGGCTTCCTAGCTGAACTGCTCAGGCAGCACCTCATCTCGGCCTCATCATTTTAGAGCAGTACCTCAGCTCGGCCTCATCATGCTTAGGCAGAATCCTGCCGCCCAGCAACCTTGTCCATACAGCCCGACGCATGGCAACACATGGTCATCATGCATACAGGAACTGCCAGCAGTGCATCTGGCAGCCAAGTGTCATCACCATATTTCTCCTGGCCATGCAGCCTTCGACCTCAACGTCTATAGAGAAGCGCTTCCTCAGCTGAAGCCGAACCAAGCTTGTCTTGAGCCCAACTCAGGCCAGTTACCTGCTATCTCAAGCTCATCCCGAGCCAATTCTGAGCTCACCCAGCTAAACAACCATCCTCTTTGAAAAGAGAGCACTTCCCATGTTGTTTCAACTTCTACTTCATCATAAATTCATACAAATATGTCCGTAACTGACTTGAGCGTCGGAAGATCTCTGGACCTCTAACGTTGTCTTCCCCTCACAGGTTACAGAAAAGACCCTAACGAGACGCTAACGGCGTTATCTCCGGATCATCTCTGATCCACTTCGTGAGGATCCGGTCTCATCATCACCCAAACATTGAAGAGAGAACACCGAATGCCTATCATCATCTGCGCATTGCAGACACTTGGCATCTTTTGTACATTTGATACATGCAAGGATGGAGAATGGACTGGAGGGAATTAAATCAAACTATGCTTAGGTAGAATTTCATATAACACAGACTAGTTGCTTGTAAAAAAAAAAAAAAAAAAAGGGACGGAAATAGATATGTACCGAACATTTGATCTGTCATGCTCCCGAGCTGCTTCACGACCGAGCATTGGACAATTAGTGAGACCAGTTTCAAGGCTGTCAAGATTGAAAGAATTGAACATACATTCAAGTTAAGAATCAAATTTACAAAGTTCCTCTTTTTTATATGAGTTTTTGTCTCTAACGGCTTCTTTTCTACACTTGTACAGTGGTTACTGTTTATCTACAATGAATTCTAACGATTATAAGGTAACGACTAGTTGCATGTTCTTCTCGGCCCTATGTACAGTAAAAGTACTAAGTTATATTAGACTACGTGTTGCAGCTCTGTCTTAGCTTTGCTGCCTAACTTGTGCTTCACCTCGTCACCTCGGTTCAGCACATCTTTATTCCAATTCTGTTATGCTGCCCTTCTTCACTTTGTCTACTCTTCCTTTCACTGTCTTGAGCATCTCAGCACGACAGTAGTACTTCATCAGTTCAGTATAGCTTCACTTCGTCTGTTCTTAGTTCAGCTACTCTTATTTCTCCAGCACGGCAACTATTCTGTTCAAGTCGGCGCATCTCGGCTAAGCTGGTTCTACAAAGACAATTAGGAGGCAAATCCTTTGCTACTGAGGCAGTTAGACCATTAACTGCACTCTCAAAAGCCATACAAGGTGTGACCTGTCAAGGTCTGTTCATAATCAGCAGTGCTGTTTTCAAACACTATGTTACCGGCGAATAGGATCAAACGATGCAATGGTTTGTAAATAGGCATACTCAATATTGAAAGGCACCATATATTTAACAATAATCCTCTGAGAATTACTTTTCAGCAAAAATATCACGTAATACAACTTGCATAATGTAGCATGTATAGGGCTGTTCGCGAAATGTTCGAGTTCGGTTCGTATTCATTCGTTAATGGTTGATAAACGAGCCAAATTCGAACAGTTATTCGGGTTCGTTTACTAAAACGAGCCGGACCATTCGCGTACTATTCGGCTCGTTTAAACAGTTAAAGGGTTATCGAGCCAAACTCGAACCAATTTTAAAGTTCGTTTAGCTAAACGAACTGAGCCGAACAATTCCTTTAGCCAAACAAATCCGAATTCAAAAACCTAGTATTTGGTTCGGCTCGGTTCATTAACACCCCTAAGCAGGTCCTTGTTAAGCTCTTCTTTGATTACCATTTAGAGTGAAGCACCATAATTTATTTCTGTGTGTGCGTGTGCGTTTACTACAAGCATATTTATGAAATTACTTAGCCAGTTATCTAATTTGAGATTTTAATTATTTAACATGAATATGCCTATTTCTAAATGCTAACAAAACCATTTATAGGGATGTTTAACGAAGCAAACAGTTCGCGAACTGTTCGAGTTCAGTTCGTATTCATTCGTTAATGGTTGATAAACGAGCCAAATTCCAACAGGTATTCGGGTTCGTTTACTAAAACAAGTTGGACCATTCGTGTACTATTCGGCTCGTTTAAACAGTTAAAGGGTTATCGAGCCGAACTCGAACCAATTTTAAAGTTCGTTTAGCTAAACGAACTGAGCCGAACAATTCGTTTAGCCAAACAAATCCGAATTCAAAAACCTAATATTCGTTTTGGCTCGGTTCATTAACACCCCTAAGCAGCTCCTTGTTAAGCTCTTCTTTGATTACCATTTAGAGTGAAGCACCATAATTTATTTCTGTGTGTGCGTGTGCGTTTACTACAAGCATATTTATGAAATTACTTAGCCAGTTATCTAATTTGAGATTTTAATTATTTAACATGAATATGCCTATTTCTAAATGCTAACAAAACCATTTATAGGGATGTTTAACGAAGCAAACAGTTCGCGAACTGTTCGAGTTCGGTTCGTATTCATTCGTTAATGGTTGATAAACGAGCCAAATTCCAACAGGTATTCGGGTTCGTTTACTAAAACGAGTTGGACCATTCGTGTACTATTCGGCTCGTTTAAACAGTTAAAGGGTTATCGAGCCGAACTCGAACCAATTTTAAAGTTCGTTTAGCTAAACGAGCTGAGCCGAACAATTCGTTTAGCCAAACAAATCCGAATTCAAAAACCTAATATTCGTTTCGGCTCGGTTCATTAACACCCCTAAGCAGCTCCTTGTTAAGCTCTTCTTTGATTACCATTTAGAATGAAGCACCATAATTTATTTTTGTGTGTGCGTGTGCGTTTACTACAAGCATATTTATGAAATGAGTACTTAGCCAGTTATCTAATTTGAGATTTTAATTATTTAACATGAATATGCCTATTTCTAAATGCTAACAAAACCACCATGAAACAAGAAAAATGTTACGCATAAATTCAATGATATAGCTCCCAATAATTATGTCATACAAGAAAAACACTGACTTTTTTCAAGATATCCGTATAACTAAGAAATTGAACGAAGGAGGAATAGAAGAACACAAGATTTGCTCAATACACAATGCTCCTGTTTTGGAGTCTTAGAATTGTTCTTGAAGATGTGTTTGGAGGTGTGTTTACAATGTTGATGAACTAGCCTATTTATAGGCAAATTACACACATGTTTATATGTAAAAGCTATGTGAACAAAATAAAGAAAGTTGAAATTGCTACCTACCATTTGAAAATAAAAACCATGTTCACACATTGTTGACTAAGGTATGTTCCCATTTGATTTGATTTAATTCTACATTGCCTCCCTTAAATCAAAATCTTCAAACTTGATCATTCCAAGCATTTTCTTTAGTTTGAAAAATGACTCCATCTTCAATGGCTTTGTAAAAATATCTGCAACTTGTTCTTCAGTTGGACAATAATCAATGGCAATCTCTTTTTCACGAACTAGGTCACGAATGAAGTGAAACTTGATATCGATGTGTTTGCTTCGTCCATGAAATACTGGATTCTTTGATAATTCAATTGCTGATTTGTTATCGCAATAAATGTTTGTTGGTTCATCTTGTTCATGATGTAGAAAACCAAGAATTCGTCTAAGCCATAGCGCTTGTGTAGCACTGTTTGATGCTGCTATATACTCTGCTTCAGCTGTAGATAAAGCCACGACTTGTTGTTTCTTTGAAGACCATGAGAAAACGCCGGATCCCAAGAAAAATGCATAACCTGATGTGCTTTTTCTTTCTATGGTGTCACCAGCCCAATCACTGTCTGTGTACCCCAGAAGAGAAATATCATTAGCACAAGAATAGAATATACCATGAGTTTTTGTACCTATGATATATCTCAAAATCCGTTTAGCTGATTGTAAGTGTGATTGACGTGGTGACTCCATGAAACGACTGATAAGTCCAACACCATATGTAATATCCGGCCTAGTCGCAGTCAAATATCTCAAGTTTCCAACTAGTCTTCGGAAGTATGTAGGATCAACTAGGTCACCTGTAGCATCTTTTGTTAACTTCAACTTTTCTTCAACCGGTGTTAAGATGGGTTTTGCAAATTCCATCTTAAACTTTTTCAGAATATCACCTGCATATTTCTTCTGTGAAATGAATATTCCACTGTCCATCTGATAAACTTCCAAACCAAGAAAGTAAGACATTAGACCAAGATCCGTCATTTCAAAATGACTAATCATAGCCTCCCTGAACTCAGAAATCATTTTAGCACTGTTACCGGTGAAAATAAGGTCATCGACATATAAACATACGATAACAATATCTCCTTGATCAGAATATTTCACATATAAAGTATGCTCATATGGACATCTTTGGAAACCATGTTCAGTGAAATAAGAATCGATGCGAGTATACCATGCTCGTGGAGCTTGCTTGAGACCGTACAAAGCTCTTTTCAACCGGTATACCTTACTTTCTTGTCCTTTGACAACATATCCATCTGGTTGATCAACATAAACTTCCTCTTCCAGAACTCCGTTTAGGAAAGCAGATTTAACATCCATTTGATAAATCTTCCATGCACTTTGTGCGGCAATAGAAATAACCATACGAACTGTGTCAAGTCTAGCAACAGGAGCAAAGACCTCAAAATAATCAATACCTGCCTTTTGTTTGTATCCTTTTGCAACAAGTCTTGCTTTAAAGCGATCAATCTCTCCATTTGCTTTGTATTTTGTCTTGTACACCCATTTGACTCCAATAGGTTTTTTTCCTCTCGGAAGAGTAGTCAATTCCCATGTATCATTTTTCTCAATAGCATGAATTTCTTGATCCATGGCACGAATCCAATTATCATTTCTGAAAGCTTCTTCGAATGTCACTGGATCACAATCTGCGAATAAAGCAAAATTGACAACTTCTTCATCAGATAATTCATTGTCATTACCAATTTCATAATCCTGCAATCTGGCTGGTAATCGCCTCGCTCGTTGTGGGCGACTCGATGATGGTTTAGACACAATATCCTCTCTTGGTGGTTCTGGTTCCTGTATACGAGAACCAACAATAGGAGAAAATGAAGAATTTTCTATTTTCTCAGGCTCTTTTCTTAGCCAATCCCAAGCCTCCGTCTCTTCAAAAATGACATCTCGACTGATAACAACTTTTCTGGTAACGGGATTATAAAGTTTATATCCTTTTGTTTCATGAGAATATCCAATAAAAACACATTTTCCAGATTTATCATCCAACTTCTTCCTCAAAACATCTGGAACATGAGCATAAGCAATACAACCAAATACTTTCAAATGTCCGATATTTGGTTTCCGACCTGTCCATACCTCGTAAGGAGTCTTTCCTTCTGCAATACTCCTTGTAGGACACCTGTTCAAGACATAGACAGCACAAGCAACAGCCTCGGCCCAAAATGATTTTGGTAGATTCTTTGAATGCATCATTGATCTTACCATGTCTATAACTGTTCTATTTTTCCTTTCTGCCACCCCGTTTTGTTGAGGTGTATATCTCGCTGTCATTTGATGCTTAATGCCATTTCTCTCCAGATAATCATCACAGACTGTATACTCAGTTCCTCTGTCTGTTCTTAAAGTTTTGATCACAAAACCACTTGTTTTTCAATGTACACTTTGAAACTTTTGAACGTATCACATGCGTCAGATTTGTTTCTAAGAAAATACACCCATGCTTTCCGACTAAAATCATCAATAAAAGTTATAAAGTACTTACAACCACCATTTGTAGGTACTTCTACGTAGCACAAGTCTGAATGGATCAACTCCAGTGGTATACTCGCCCTCCAGGCCTTATTTTTCAGAAACGGAAATCTGTGTTGCTTTCCCATTGTACATGACTCACAAACTTCCTGTGGAAAATCAATATCTGGCAATCCTAAAACACATTTATTTCTGACAAGAAACTTCAAACTTCTGAAATTCAAGTGTCCAAATCTCAGATGCCATAGCCACGTATCATCATATGTCATAGAACTAAAGCAAGGTAAACTGCTACAGTTGATTGACAACGGAAACAAACGACTGCTATTCATGCTTACCTTTGCAATTAATCCTCTCCTCAGATAACTTACAGTGCAAACTCCATGATCGAAGACTATGTTATAGCCTTTCAGAGATAACTGTCCAATGCTCAGTAAATTGTGATGTAAACTTGGTACATAGAATACATCAGAAATAAAGTTAGAAGAACCATCTTTCAAACTAATGGCAATCCTCCCTTTACCAAGAACAGGTACCTCAGAATTATTTCCAAATTTCACAGTAGTTTTCACAGAAGTATTCAAATCTGTAAACATTTCTTTATCTCCACACATATGATTGCTGCAACCAGAATCCAAAATCCATTCATTTTTTGTTTTGTTTTCAACACTCAAATCAGCCAAAAACAAAGTCTCAGGAATTGTGTTGTCATTTTCAGCCACTTTCGCATGCGTTTCTGGACTATTCTTATACCAACAGTTACTTTGAAAATGTCCAAACTTTTTGCAATTAAAGCATTGGATTTTTGATTTATCCTTTTGGAGATCATTCTTTTGATTATCTCTATCAAAAACACGAGTATTTCGCTGGTAATTAAAATTACCTCTACCACGTCCTCTTCTTTGGCCACGTCCTCTGCCTCGAAAATTCTGACTCCGCTGACTAGATTCAGCATGATTTGCAGACAACCCTTGATCTTTCGAAACAATTGTCTGAACTTGTAATGCTTCCTCTATAATTCCAACAGACTGCTGATCTAATGAGATTTCATAAGATAGTAACTCACCTTCCAATTGATCAATAGTCATTTCGTCAAGATCCTTGGTAGCTTCAATGACTATTTTTTTCATGTGAAACTTTTGAGTCAAAGATCTGAGAATTTTCTGGACAAGTTGGGCTTCGGTGATGACTTCACCATTGGCGTTTATTTTTCCACCAATATCTCGTACCTTGGATATGAAATCTGCAACAGACTCGTTTGTTTTCATTTGAGCCATTTCAAATTGTCTCCGGAATTCTTGTAAGCGAACCTTTTTAACTTCGCTGCTGCCTCTATTGATATTCACAAGAATTCTCCAAGCCTCTTTTGCAGATTTGGTATTCATAAATTTGTTCAAGACAGCTAACTCAACTCGGTTGTTAAGATAATGTCGAGCTAAACGATCTTGCCTCCTCTTTATCTCCAAAGCTTTGGCCTCCTCGTCACTTAATTTTTTGCTCGCATCTGGAATATCAAATCCGTTTTCTATGACATCCCATATGCCGAGAACTTCAAAAAAATCTCTCATAAGTATAATCCATTGATCAAAGTTGTTTTTACCATCAAAGATAAAAACAGGACAAGGTTGGATAACTCTTTCTCCTTCCATCTAGAAAAATGAATCGATTCAGTAATACAAGCTCTGATACCAATTTGAAGGAATTTGAATCGATAATAACTAAGAAATTGAACGAAGGAGGAATAGAAGAACACAAGATTTGCTCAATACACAATGCTCCTGTTTTGGAGTCTTAGAATTGTTCTTGAAGATGTGTTTGGAGGTGTGTTTACAATGTTGATGAACTAGCCTATTTATAGGCAAATTACACACATGTTTATATGTAAAAGCTATGTGAACAAAATAAAGAAAGTTGAAATTGCTACCTACCATTTGAAAATAAAAACCATGTTCACACATTGTTGACTAAGGTATGTTCCCATTTGATTTGATTTAATTCTACATATCCGTATACATCTAATGTTCAGGATGAATAATTTCTCGAGACATATAAACAACAACAACACATACCCAATATATCCCAACGACAGCAAAATCTATCGTTAGGATCTAAGAAGTGTGAGAGACATGCAAACAATATCTTCATCCTAAAAGATAGAGAGTTTGCTTCAGTGAGACATCCGAGCTCTCTCCAGAAACATAAAGAAATGCAAATTTTATCTTTGTTAGTCACAACGAAAAATAAGTTAAGGAATGAGAAACGTGTACCTCAAATATGTTGTCCGAGTATAAAACACCTTAGGTTTAACTTTACACGCAAAAGAGACTTGTGTTTGTATGATTCATTTGTAAACATATCATTAATTTTAGCTCAAGATAGAGAGTTTGCTAGTAAACATGTTGTAAAACTAATTGAAATATAATATAACAAAGCGAAGAAAATAGATAAAAGTTGGAGAGAACTATTTTCTTGTATTCCACTTGTACTCGAATTCTTCAACAATATAAATGAACATGATACACCGCTTAATTATAAAAAAGACTAAGTAAATGATACATGAACTAATTAAATGATAATACATGAATATATAAACTTTTATAGATGATATTTCTGGGAGAATGTATGAGTTTATATATATATTTTTTGAAATATGTAAAGTATTGGATAAATTATTGGAGAATGTATGCTATGGAAAAAAAAATTTTGATGCATCAGGACATAGCTCAGTTGGTGTAAAAAGAAAAAAAAATTCCGGGCATAAATCGAACGAGACAGATCTTAGAAGGCTAAAAATAAGACAAAATATGAGGCATCCAATCACGTGTTGCCACGTGTACAAAATTAGTTTCTTTTTAGAAAAAATGAAAAATGCAGTACCATTTTTTTAAAAAACTGTTTTCGTACACGAAACGATGCGTGATTGAAAGTCTTTACGTAGACTCCGTGATCCGTAACTAGAGAGGTGTCCGACATTTTTGGACAAGGGACAATAATAATAAGGCGCCGGATAATAAATCGTGCGCCGAGCTATATAAGCTTCCTTTGCAAATCTGTGCGCAAATTAGGGCTCTCCCTTTCCTTCTCCCTCTTTTTCTCAAAATAATTGAAAACCTTCTCAAATTACATATAATATATAACAGCTTCACCAAGCTGAGGTACACTTGTTGCTACTCTTTTTATTTTTTCAAACCTTGTTCTATTTCTCTGTAAATAATTTTTTTTTTTGTTTCTGGAACGTTGTTCGTAGAAGTTATTGCCTGAGAATTTCACCTTTGCTATTTAGCTTTTTAATGGAGCTTCATAAGCTGCTAATATTATTGTCTTTGCTTCCAGAGATAATAGTCTTGCTTATGGAATGAAATCTCGTGTTCAGGTTGTGTTTGAGTGAACAAAATTGCTTGGGGTTTTGAAGTTGATTTTTTCTTGCTCATTTTTTTAAGCATTTGGTAATAATAATCAAGATGACATTGTTTGCTGAATCTTCTGCAGTCAGTAATGCTATGGGAGAGTTAAAATTGTTGTTTGAGTTATTGAGACAAACTTATTTGTTAGGAAACGAACTTAAGGAATAGTAGTAAGGATGGGTAATACATATTTTCTGCATACAGCATTCTCTAATATGATCGATTCATATTCACTTAACTTTAAATGTGTGGTGTGTGCTTATTACTATATGAAATTCTTGTTTTTCCAGTTATGGGTTCTTGCTCTTCAGTTTGTTGACGTGGAATATGACAAGTAGGCTACTATATGAAATTCTTAATTACAAAAAAAAAAGGCTACTATATGAAATTGTTGTTTTTTCAGTTATGGGTTCTTGCTCTTCAGCTTGTTGATGTGGAATATGACAAGTAGGCATCCATTGAAATTCTATAACTCTCATGTTACTAGAAAAATGTTGATTTCGATGCCTGGAAATGCTGCTCTGTAGCCATGGACTGGCTTTTGTCACTATTCTGCATTTTGTCCTCCTGTGATGGGCTCTGGAGCAGAAACGCAATTAATACAGATGGTTAATATTTGGTAGTCTACGTCATGTCTGAGGACACTTCACAGTTGATGGTGGTTTTCGATGACCATTCAGATCAAAGATCATTGTCCTTTGATGATACAAGTAGTGCAAACCACTCACCGGGTGATACAAGGATCTCCTTGGAGACTGCTAATGATGCACTTCCTTATATTGGGCAACGATTTGCCACTCATGACGCTGCTTACGAATTTTACAGTGAATTTGCCAAAAATTGTGGGTTCTCCATCAGGCGTCATCGGACAGAAGGTAAAGATGGTGTTGGTAAAGGTCTTACTAGGCGGTATTTTGTGTGCCACCGTGCAGGCAATACTCCTATCAAAAACTTGAGTGATAACAAGCCTCAAAGAAATAGAAAATCCTCACGATGTGGATGTCAAGCATATATGCGGATAAACAAGATAATTGAATCTGGATTAACTGAATGGCGAGTTACAGGTTTTGCTAACCATCATAATCATGACCTTCTGGAGCCAAACCAAGTACGTTTTCTACCTGCATATCGAACAATTTCAAATGCGGATAAGAGCAGGATTCTTATGTTTGCTAAAACAGGAATCTCAGTGCAGCAGATGATGAGGCTTATGGAACTTGAAAAGTGTGTGGAGCCTGGTTATTTGCCTTTCACAGAGAAGGACGTAAGGAATTTGCTTCAATCATTTAAGAAAGTAGATCCACAAGATGAGAACATTGACTTGCTGAAAATGTGCCGCAACGTTAAAAACAAAGATAGCAATTTCAAATTTGAATTCACTCTTGATCCCAGCAACAGGTTGGAAAATATTGCCTGGTCATATGCTTCGTCTATACTCTCTTATGACCTATTTGGTGATGCAGTGGTGTTTGATACAACTCATCGGTTAACTGCATTTGACATGCCTCTTGGTATCTGGGTTGGAATTAACAATTATGGTATGCCTTGCTTTTTTGGGTGTGTTCTTCTGAGAGAGGAAAATTTGAAGTCGTATTCATGGGCCTTGAAGGTAAAGCATCTACCTCTGTAGGTTGTCTTTTTTCCTTGAAGTGTCACCCTGATTTTTCTTTTCTTTTTTTAGATTTTTGTTCAACCTTTTCTCCCTTGTGCTGGGAAAGGGGACAGCTAAAGTAGCAGTGCATTAGAAAGGTTTCGGTGGTTTCTTTTGCATGTTATATTGGAGTGTTTTTCCTTGCATATTCTTATCTAGATGTGACTCCACTTTGCATTCTTACATTGCTTTCTTGAACAGTGTTTGGTTTTGTAGGATCCTTAGCCACCCTTGGATAAACTAGTACTTGAGTGGACAAAACTATAAAGGCTAGTTCTTGAGGTATCCCTAGGCACCAAAATGCAATGTCATTGAAATATATAATGTGGATTCCAGTCTTGTTTTTGTTCTTGTGGAATTATTTTAAGTTACTGGTTTTATGTCTTGCTTCTTAAATTTTAAAGTGAGCTGCTTTCCATGAAGAATTAGGATATCTTTTGGTCGGCAGTAGCCACCATAAAATTTCTGCTTCTTGGGCAAATAACTTAAACGGCTTTTATTTTGCCTCTGGGATTTCTCCCTTAATGGATACTTCCTTTTTTTTTTTTTTGGCAACTAATCTTAATGGATATTTCCTAATTCTTCTTCTGCTCTATTGCATGGACAAGGCATTTTTGACTTTCATGAATGGGAAGGCTCCACAGACCATACTAACTGACCAGAACACATGTCTCAAAGAAGCCATAGCCACAGAGATGCCCAATTCTAAGCATGCGCTTTGCATTTGGCTGATTGTGGCAAAGTTCCCGTCCTGGTTTAATGCAGTTTTAGGAGAACGCTACAATGAGTGGAAGGCTAAGTTTTACCAGCTATACAATCTTGAGTCTATTGAAGATTTTGAAACTAGTTGGAGGAGCATGGTGAATTCGTATGGCCTGCACACTAACAGGCACATCGGTGGCCTGTTTGCAATGCGGTCACTTTGGGCATTGCCATACTTGAGAACCCACTTCTTTGCTGGCATGACTACAACCGCCCACTCAAAGTCCATTAATGCTTTTATTCAACGGTTTTTAAGTGCACAGATGCGGCTTGCTCACTTTGTGGAACAGGTTTCTTTTCTTCTGTGTTATTTCTTGTTGTGAGGAAACTTGTATTCATGTAGCTCATTAGAAGTCCACTCGTCATTACATGATATGATCTTCCTTTACCTGGTCACTTATTTATAGATTCATAATTTGAACTTAAATCAAGTAGCGAATAAAAAAGGAATGAAATGGAATACCTTACGTTTGAAGCCTTCTCAATCAATCAAGCGATGGACGCTTTATTAGTATGTGAGGGAGGTGGCAGGTAGTTTGCATATTAGGCACCTACATATGGGATTGTCAGAATGTGTAACCGTAAAAGCGTTTTGAGTGGATATGGGTTTCCTTCTGCTCATTACACGTTTCCGTATAATCAGGTGGCTGTTACTGTGGATTTTAAGGACCAAGCTGGAGAACAACAGACAATGCAGCAGAATCTTCAAAACATTTGCTTGAAAACAGGCGCTCCAATGGAATCACATGCTGCCACTGTTCTTACACCTTTTGCTTTTTCTAAGCTTCAGGAACAACTGGTCCTGGCTGCGCACTATGCCTCATTCCGGATGGAAGACGGTTTCCTTGTTAGACACCATACCAAATTTGAGGGAGGCCGCAAAGTTTACTGGATCCCAAAGGATGGTCTTATAAGTTGTAGCTGTCATCTTTTTGAGTTCTCAGGCACCCTGTGTAGACATGCCCTTCGAGTTTTGTCCACAGGAAATTGCTTCCAAATTCCAGATAGATATATGCCAGTGCGATGGCGTCGAATCAGCTCCTCCTCTATCAAACCTCTACAGACAACTCAGAACGATCACGCAGAGAGAGTTCAGATGTTGCAGAGCATGGTATCCACTCTAATCACAGAATCTGCTAAATCACAAGACCGTCTGGATTTTGCAACTGAGCAAATCTCCATTATTTTATCGCGCATAAGAGACAAGCCACTTTATTCCCCAAGCATGAGGGACCTATCTACCCTGCATAGGAATATTTAGTGTAAAACAGCATGGTCCTATTTCAACAGGATGGACGACAAAGCATATGGTGTGCCATCCAAGGCATCAAGTTGGTTTGTTTTGTGAAAAATGAGATCAACAACAAGCTTACCACTGTAAACTTTCTTGGCCCTTGTTTTGTGAGATGACACTCTCTTGAGCTCCTTCGGGTAATGTCATAATATAAACCATCAAGACATGTATGGAGGACATAATGAATGAGAGGGAAGATCGTTGTTTTGGAGCACTGCCTTTCTAAGTGAAATTATTAAGTGAAAGTGGAAATTGGAGACGTGGACCAAGAGGGGGCTCTCCTTCGCTTATTGATTCACATAATTTATGCTTCTACTTTCACATACTTGGTAGGAGCTTGTTGTAGCTATAGGACAGAAGGGCGCATACTACAACAACTACCATATCTAGTATATCTCAATAACAGCAAAGAAAGGCGCATACTAAAGGAAACAATTGGCTCTAATGCTCTTGTCATCTGTCTGGTCAGTGCGTGCACTTTGCTGCCAGGGGAAGCAACCAAACCCTGTTTCTTGGATGATCAAAGATCATGTTTCCACACGAAGCAACACAAAGCTGAACTTCAGGTGGGTAAGAATCCCGTGTCCAAAGCCAGTCTTTTATGTTCAGGTCCGAGTACCACGCAGTTCGTTTGAGTTGGTTAAACACTAACTACCTTGCATGGTTAAATTTTTGTAGTGATTAGTTTTGGCGATTAGTGGTGTGCTGTCCGCTCTTTTAGCTCCCCTGTGCCAGAATTTTGTACATATTAAAGAACTCATTCGAGTGTAGTCTTGTTGGGTTTTGGGTTTTGGGTTTTGGTGGGTGGGGAAAGGGGTGTGTGTACACACACATATATATACACACACACACATACACACACATATATATATCAGAAGTTTTGTGAGGGTCTTGGATCTTTTGGTTCCAGGGACTACTATATGAATTTAGGCCGCCTCCTGTCTGTTTTAACTCTTGTCTGTTTTAACCGGATCCTTTGACCGCCACCCCGTGACCGCCCGCCACGTGGCAGTAGGGAGGGGGGTTGGTGAGGTCCATCCAGCCTTACCAAACCCCCCCTCCTGCCACGTGACAGCAGACCCTTTGTTACCGTCCCAGCAGGGGGGTCAGGCGATCCCATCCGTTCTAGTTTTGGGCTTACTGCATTATAATATATATTGATATTAGTAGTACGTTTATGTCCACATGTGCATACTTCAACGCAAAAATATCAAGATGTCTAAAACACTCTAGTTTATAGACGGCGGCGTAAATGTTCTAATCATTGCAATTAACAAGGACGGATCCAAAAACCATTCAGTGTGACAAGTTCACTAAGACAATCAACAATTCAACACCAATATAACTTAAATTTGCTTTAAAAAAAATATAACTTAAATTTTGTGATTTGTTTCCAAGTTAAGAGTGCTTCTTTTAAAAAAGTGAAGATACCAATTAAATTTACTTAAAGTATTATAGAGGTTAAAATAAAATTGTGAACAAGTAATGTACACATATACCCCCGATGCCCCTGTTCCAAATCTGATCTGACCATCAGCTTTGGTTTATATTCGAATCCCTTGTAATTTTACTGTATATTTGAATGCCTTGTTCCTTCATTTCATGATGTGAACATCAAAACTATCAACTAAACAAAACATATTTTCTAGTTTACATTCTCTGCAAAATCTGATATACAGAATGGTCTATACACAAATGGCAACGGCCTTAGGGTCAGGAGGTACAACTTTTTGCGATAAAGTACGCTCTGATGATTACAAAGCCAGGACAGCGCGAACATGGCATTCGAAGCGGATGAGATCAGGGGAGACTTCATATGAGACAAAATATGAAGCCTCCAATCATGCGACGCCACGTGTATAAAAGGGCTCGCTGTTTATTTTTTTCTTTTTTTTAAAAGAAGTCTCTTTTGTACACGTGGCGTCATGTGATTGGAGGCCTCATATTCTGCCTCATATGAGGGCTCCTTAGATCTCATCCGATTACCAATGGCTCCTACTGCGGTCTGAAGCCTCCGCCATTCCAACCTCAAAGAACCTTACAGAGGATGTAAATCAAAAACTCAACGGCCTACTAGGTTAAGGGAAGTCATATGCAAAGGACTCAAAAGAACCTTACGGAGGATGTAAATCAAAAACTCAACGGCCTACTAGGTTAAGGGAGGTCATATGCAAAGGACTCATACAAGGTGTCCAAGGTAAACTAGACATTTGACATAGACAGCAGTGAAACTCTCACGTTGTGCGTGTCCCTGTAATCGAATCCTCTACCTCTTGGAGCAACTCACAACCGAATATCAACTGAGTTACGCTCTAAAGGCCCATTCTGAATATCTTTTCAATCGTTCTGTGTGTTACCGCATAGCTTGTTTGCATACGTTTATAAATCACAAAAAAACACACACACACACGCACTGCTAATATTACAATGTTTATGTTTAGCCATTCTCAAAATTTTACTTCAAACAAATCATTATTTGAAGAGGTTTATTCGACTATTGCACCCAATCTCCAGAATCAGCAAAGATGACTTATTTCCCTGTTATACTGTCAAACCATAAATAGAAATAAAAAGTGTAACGTATATATCGCAGGTGAAGCCATAAGTTTACACTAAATGGTACATTATAAAATCTTATGTCAGATTAGATGCCTTCTTAAACATACAATTACAAATAAACGCTCATCTCCTCAAATGTATTCGCGATTATTGCAACTACTAAGAACAAGACACAGCAGAAGACATTCACACCGAGAAAGACAAGAAGCTCAGCAGAAAATTGCAAAGCTCACTTGGCAAGTAATTGAACCCAAAATTTGTTGAGCAGCAAAAAGCAAAAGTACAACAACAACATTATCCCATTGACTTAAAGGCTCCCGCATATAACAGAGTATGGACGTCGGATGTATACAACAATACTATGTGTTGAGCAGCAAAAAGCAAAAGTAACATATTAGAATCCAAGCTGTTCAGAAACTAAACTCTCAGTTTCAAAAGCGATCAAAAGCAGTGAGGCAAGATACGCCTGAAAGATCAGCGTCTATAAAGGAATCCTCATAATAAACGGAGAAACACTACTTTTCTCCCGATCTACGAGTTTTTGACTTATTCATGTGATGAGAAAGGCAACAGTAATCAGATGCAATAAGAATAAATGACAAAAATTTGCATCGCTAAAGCTTAATCTAGTATTAAATTCAGACATGATATATGGTTATCAAGCAGTAGACTCTTTCAGGTAAGCAATGAGATCGGCCCGGTCCTGAGGTTTCTTCAGTCCAGGGAAAACCATCTTGGTCCCAGGAATGTACTGCAACGAACAAAATTTCCCAGTTAAACGTTCTGTCCGATATTGTGAAACAACATACACAGGAGCTTTCCAAGTACAGCAGGAGAATGACGGAAAGCATTCATATGCAGATAAAAAAAAAAGTAAAAATCCACACAATCAGAAGGACACAAGATAAAAACGGATTGGAAAGCTGCAAGTAGAATTCTTTACCTACATGAAAATACAAGTTCGACTATTTTGTTTCATACAGAGAAACAAATGGAGCGCTATCTTTGATTCTATAAGCAATACACCTTTGTGAGGCTTAATCTAGTCTCTGTCAACTCAACTAACAACTACCCCACATATATTCACTACAGAACCGCTCAGTATTCTCATTCACGACAGTCCAATCTCACATATGCAATTTTGCCAACAGAAGAGATGTCTGCAAGACTTATAATTACCAGCGTTTCTCTCCCCTCGACCCAGAAAACAGCAATAAAGAAAAATGAAGAAAAGAAATTGAAGCAAAAAAATCCTTAAGACTGAACCCAAAAGGCCGAAACACACAACAAATAACTCCTGGCATTATGCAAATTTACTAACTGGACGATGCAGACACCTGATGTAACAAACTCCAGAAACTCCAAGTACGTACATGATTCTTATTCACCACAAGAATTAAAAATGTATATGAACAAAGTGGAGAAGTGCGTCAGGTCTTCTTTGTGAGAGGAAATTACCTTTAAAGCTTAAAGGGAAGTTTTATAGGACAACACTAAGACCGGCACTGTTGTATTGGTCCGAATGTTTGACAGTCAATTATGAGCATGAACAAAGTATGCGAGAGGCATAAATGAGAATATCAAGATGAATGTGTCGACATACAAGAAATGATAAAATAAGAAATGAACATATAAACAGAAAGGTTGGGTTGACTTCTATAAAAGAAAAGAAAAGATGAAGAAATCAAGGTTATGATGGTATGAGCATATGCAAAGGCATCCTGCAGATGTACTTGTTAGAAGATGTGAGACAATGAATGAGGTGCATGTTAAACGTGATAGTGGAAAACCAGAGAAGATACGGAGAAAGGCAATAAAAAATTACATGACTTATTTGATAATTATATGGTCAGTGACAGCACAACAGAGACAGTTGCTTCATGCAGCCTATATTATGTAGAGGATAAGATTTAAGTGATAATTTTTAGGTACTTAGGCCGGAACAACGGCTGAGATGATATGATATTTTTGAAAAGATGTATTTTAAAGGCGCATATTATGCATTAGGTACTAGGATACACAAGAAGAAGGTAGGATGTAGGTTACGAATCAAAATAAATATATAAATAAATAATACGCAAGAGAAATTATTGATCTATAAAGCTGATCCGACATGTTGAGAAAAAAGTTTGAGTGACGTTGTTGTTGTGTATGCAATTTTTGGACAGGATCATAAGCCCCTAACAAAGTTCATCTAGATCCCTTCATCACGAAACTTAAATGCACATAGGAAATCAATATTTACGTGTTGTGTAAATACAAACCACCAAGTCTAAGAGACCATGTCCAACGCCAAAACATATGCCAAATTTCTTCAATGAAATGATGGAATGTAAAGGAGCTTATAGTGTAAGATTGGAGGCAAGTACAGCAACCGTATCTAACAAAACAAAGGGGAAAAATCCACTCTCATCCAATTGAATCAAATACATGGAAAGTAGAAAGGATATATTCTTACCTTTTTGGGATTGAGCAAATAATCATAGAGAGTGTTCTCTTGCCAGACCACCGCCATGTTCTTGTTAGCAGCAGAGTAAGAATAGCCAGGAGTTGTACCAGATTGTCTTCCAAATAGCCCATTCAAATTAGGTCCTAATAAAGAAAAGGACAAAGTTATAAAATTCAATTTATATAAGCGAAGGGAACTTATTAATACAAAGATATAGCATGGCATCAAAGTTAAAGACGCAAGAAGAATAACATACTCCAGATGAACAAAATACCATAACGATGAGCACATAATAGCTTATGCAGCTAGAAGTTGGCACCCTAGCTTTGTGTCTAGAAAACAAAACAAAGACATGAAAACTAAACACCCCTTTGTAGACACCAACTCTGAAAGAGCATGATGAGCTCATGGATGATGTCTGAAGGAGATGAATCAATCACATTCTTAGGGCTCAATATTTGGATGATACACAGATTTTACCACACTTGCAACAAGGCAACTTCCACAAACATGTAAAATATTCAGATAGTGCAGTATATGACCAATGATAAATCTTCTTTTGCCCTAAGTTCTAAAAACAGTTTTGAAATAACTTAAAAATGGTACATTCAATATACAAAAAGTAAAATTTCCAAGTAGCTGCATATCCATGACCCTGCACTTCTATAGGCATGTTGAACCATGTCAGGAACCAGTACCATCACAGGTACAGACGTTATCACAATATCCAAGACCAATATCATGCTTCAGAGTTCGATGGATTTAATATACTACAAAAACAACCCAATCGAATAACTAAGAAGGAATGGATCGGCAGTAACTAACTTGTCAAAACATAAAAGCTATCAACAAATAATAACTCTAGTTTCATGCTTTTTTATTATTTCAAGTTCAGCCTGAGATAGTTGCATCTTGACAATTCTACACCAGAACAGTATACTACTACGCATCAACCAGAAATGACTCGGTTGCAAGCCAAAATTCTTTACAAAAACATCCCCTACCACAAATCAACCAACATGTCATATTCGCCAATATGCAATAAGCTCTCTTGCAAAGGATTAAAATTATTTGTTAACAAACAATTTCAGATATAGACCTCTAGATCCAGATTCAATCAAAACTAGCAGGTTATCTTGAATCGTGATATATTTTCCTCGAATCTACCTAAAAATGTTGAAATATTCCACTACATACGAAAACTTTGTGAATCCAACAATAACAGCAAACATAAAACCGATCTCAAAACATACAAATCAACCTACATGACATAACACTATAAACAATTAAAAAAACAGAAACAGAAAAAGGTGAAAAGAAGATTCAAATCTGGACCTTGTTTGTGACCAGCGCCTTTATCAACGGTGTGGCACTGAGCGCACTTAGTCTTGAAGATCTTTTCTCCGGCTTTGGTGTTGCCAGGAGGCGCCTCGTTGAATGTCGCCATACTCCACCGTTATTGTTGGGTAAAGTTTCTAGGAAAACGACTCTTTCTCTTTCTAACTCTTCTCTATTGGTTAATGGAAGGCAACGTCACAACAGGGGCTTTTAGTTTCTGGTTAAAAAACGGCGTGTCGTCAGAATACTTGGTTGGTTAAAAACCTACGGAGATATTTATTTTTCTTTTTCTTTTCTGGGGTTTCTTGTGTAGAACAAGAAGGGCACGGTTGTTAAGACGTCCACCTGTGTCTTAGATGACATATGAGAAGGGTTGTCAAACATGTCGTGTATCGTATTCTGTGTTTTGTGTTTTTCAGGTTTTGTGTATCAAGTGTCATACCCATATCTTACATGTTTGCTTCGCGTGTATGGATATAGATACCCAAACTCGTACATGTCAGGTTTCGTGTCACGTATCGTGTATAACCACGAACTTGACAAGTACAAATATTTCAAGTCGTGTATGGGTCATTTCATGTATTTTTCAGGTATTTTCAAGTTTCATGTACATAAACGACTACTGAAGGTGGATTTGAGCTGAATCCGTTTCTTTTTGAAAAGAAATTATCATTGCTAAATAATCATCAGAAATTTTATGAAAACAGAAAAGATAATAAGTAGACATCTGTTCGTGAAGAAGAAGTTGTTAAGATACTCACCTGAACTGTGGATCTGCCAACGGACGGGCAGAGATTGGAGAAGAAGAGAGATAGCGAGGGGGTTTGCTGGTGGCTGCTGGCGGCGGGGCAGGAGATTGGAGAAGGGGGCAATGAAATTTGGATTTGGAAATGGGGATTGGGATTTTGAGAACGGCAGAAGGGGAAACCGGGGAAGTGATTAGCGATTATGTTAGTATTTTTTTTGGGAAAATTTATTTATTTTTCTTTATTAATTATAAATTTTTATTTAAAATATATTTTTAAATTTTTGGGTATTCCGGGTATAAACGGGTAACCCGCGGGTATACCCGAACACGACCCGCTCTTAGCGGGTATCTTTCAGGTCTTACCCGATTTGTATACGAAATCCACCAAGGTCATACCCATACCCGCGAAAATCGTGTCAGGTTCGGGTCGTGTTTTCATGTCGTGTCTGAAATTGCCACCCATACATATGAGTCTTGTTTTTAATAAAATATCTATCTCTACATAATTATAATTAGAATATGATGGAATAAATCAAAATGACTCAATAAATTAGATGCGCTTCTTATATTGTGAGGTAGCAGTTGATCGACATTGCTTGACGAATTTTCATTATGGATCATCGGAAAGTAACCTCTATACGTTTCTAACACATGTGTATGGTTGCGTACATCAGACTCCTCATACACCGCCATAGACGAGAGCTTCTAATGCAATGAGATAATGTGGTTGTTGTATCTATATATAAATAACTGTGTTGAAATGAAAAACTATCTCACTATTTGTACATTATCTGTAATGTAAAAATTATTTATTAAGATATTAATAATTAATTAATTAGATATGAGTAATTAGTTATTATTTGCATACTAATAATTAGCTATAATTTTTACATGCCAAACATTAGCCCAAACTAACAAAATAACTACAATAGTGCATTATATTAGTCCGAGATTTTCTTTCCCCGTAGTTACTTACACGCGATCCAATGTTACCAATCATGTTTCATATATAATTAACTGTTAAATAATTAACTGTTAAAAACACTTTATTATACTTTATCAAGTTGTTGATTGCTTTCAGGGGGAAAAAGGTGAAGAAAAAGCTCTTAAACTTTTGTTTTTAAAAGAAAATCTTTGTGGCAAAAGGTTAAACCTCAACTCAAAGGTTCTACACTGCTCTAACCCCAAAGAACTGCGTGGAGTATGTAAATCAGGAGTTCAGCGGCCTCCTAGATTGGATGAGAACTTACGCAGTTACCTACACAAGGTGTCCCCCACAAACCAGGTCTTCAGCCTAGCAGCAGCGTAACACTCACACTGTGCGCGTCCTTGGATTCGAACTTATGACCTCTTTGTGATAATCCCCAACCCGAATACCAACTAGACTATGTCCCAAGAGATTTTAAAAGAAAATCTGCGTTCACACGGCACTTCATTTGTTGTACTGAGACTTCAAAATTCAAATGTTATAAGACTAAGTCTTCTAAAAATGTTGTTACGGTTTGATTTTTTAAGTTTCCATTAAATTAAAAGATCAACCATTTATCATCATCATCCGGACTCAATATATCCTAACGACAGAAGAGAGTAAGTGGTAGGCAGACAATACTTCTATTTCAAGAGATAGAGAGTCTGCTTCCAGTGAGACCCCGGGCTCTATATGTACCTGCATAAATGACATGATAATAGAGATATGTTGTGCTAGTGTGTTAGTGAGGAAATTCAAGAAATACAAAGAAATGACTTTCCATATTAAAATACACATTACGTGTATATGTACATGTAATATAAAACAACGGTATAACATACACAACCAAATGGAAAGTCAACCTAGAGCGTAGATAGTGTCTACACCTATCTATGTCCCTAAATATACTCTAAAGTGTCCCTATATATGACCTATACATCGTTAACCTTAATCTTATGTCTCCATAAACTCCTATCCTGGACCATGTAGTCAGAGAGGTGCAAATCTAATAGGTCATGCCTTATCTGCTCATCCCAAGTCAGTTTGGGCCAGTCTTTACTCCTGTTACCTTCTACAATGAGGCTTTCAATTGCTCTGATCACCACCGTTGTCTGTCTCCGCTTGACATGTCCAAACCATCTCATTCTGCTCTCCCTTATCTTATCTGTTTTACTAGCCACACCTACTACAGTGTATACTAAATTAAAAAATCAACTGAAATTATTTTTAAGACAGAAAGAATGTTTGATATAACGTTTTCTAAATAAATCATATATTGACGTGTTAATTAAAATCAACCATTCATGGAATAATGTCATAAACAACAGAGATATAAAGCTACTATTTGACAGATACGAACTCAAGTGTCTAGTTAGCTCCGTGATACTATTTGAAACCATGATTATAATCATGATTTTACAACATCAATCCGTGCTTGGTGCCAGTTTGGGGTGGAATCTCATCATCCATACATAACAAATTGGTGTAAAAATTAGTATTCTTATTGTGACTAAAACTCTTAAAGAAGAAAATAGATTTATAATAGAATCACATATGTAGTATTTACAAACAAAATATTCGATTATTGAGAAAAAATCGGCGGGGGAATAAGATGACACTGCTTTCCAAAAATCGGCTGCTAACAATAGAGACAATTCCTTTTTTGGCCGGGGGATAAGATTCTAAGGACACTGCTTTCCAAAAGTCAGCTACCAAAGAGAGGAACATTCTTCTCTCTCTCTCTCTCTCTCTCTCTCTCTCTCTCTCTATATATATATATATATATATATATATATATATATATATATATATAATTTCTTTTGTGCCTGTCATTTCATCTTTTGGAAATATATTGATCATCTCTTTGTTGAGGAAGCTGATTTTCTTACAGGGCTCCTTACAATAGTTTCCGCATTGCGGCTATGTTCACCAATTGGCGAAAAAAGTTTCTTTGTATTCATCACAAAATCTTCTCCAAGACTCTCCATCACTTTGCAGATTCCTCAACAATAAAGAATCAGACACTGGACAGCACACAAGCAGGCATATGCCAACACTAACACAGCAGAAAAGGGAAATAAATGCCAAAAACGCGGAAGCTTCAAACACCAGGTGTTCAGGCTTGAGAATGACAGATAGACCAAGGAAGAGAACTTGTAAAGGAAAAATAACCAGAAATAGAGAAGATTAATGTGTATACTCTCTTCTGCAGGCTCTTATTGAGTACCAAATGTAGAATACGTCCCCCAAGCATGGACAAGTAAGCAGTTAGTACGCTAGCAAATACACTTTTTTTTATGCTTCTATACCTTCTGCTTTGACACCAGTTTATAAGGACTTGAATCCAATAAAAGCCCAAAAAGATAAAAATGCAGACCAGATATTCATGAACCGAAAACCGAAAACGAAAGCAATAACAAAACTTAAGAAGAATGGAGTTTGAATGACAATAAGCATGGCTTAGGAATAACATAAATAAAATCAGGATGAAGAACAGCACGCTTTCTGAGTATTGATATCCTGAGGACCAACTGTTATAGTCTTCCCTTCTTTGATTGTAGCAGCCGATGGATCCTCTGAATTAGAAAGCGATTTTTTGCTTATAGTTCTATAAATCTCTCCCAAGATCATTTGAAAAGACTTCTCCACATTTACTGCCTCTAGAGCAGAGGTTTCTATGAAAGACAAACCTTCTGTTTCCGCGTAGCCTTGGGCATCCTCTGTAGCCACTGCTCGGAGATGTTTCAGGTCCGTCTTGTTTCCGATGAGCATGATCACAATGTTTGAATCAGCGTGATCTCTCAGTTCCTTCAGCCACCTGCTGATATTGTCAAATGTGGTTGGTTTTGTCGTGTCGTATACCATTAGTGCACCCAGAGCGCCTCTGTAATATGCGCTTGTTATGGCTCTGTATCTCTCCTGCCCAGCTGTGTCCCAAATTTGAGCTTTTATTGTCCTTCCCTCCACCTATAAAATCATCAATTTTGCATACATGTGATGCATTTGGCTGGATTACTGATAGAATGGAGGTAACTAGTGTACAGATCATCAGAACAACCCAAGCAGTCAAGTGTTCAATGAAATAATATAGTAACACATATATCTAAAGCCTAAATACAACAACCCAAGTGCGCTTAAATCTACCCGTGTGTGTAATAAATTCAATTTCAAACTCCACCCGGACATTAAAATGTTCATCAAGGTAGCATCATGATGGTATTGGCAAAGAAGTCTAACTTCAGCCAATCTTCCAAATCTAGAACATAACAGAAACGATCACTATCCTCATCATAACCTGAACAAATTTCAGCTAGCTTAAGCACTGGAAATGGAAATTTTCCCATAAACAACAGGCGGATGTTCACCATAACGTGGATGAAACACCTGACGGCACTAGATAGTTAGACACTAGAAACTGCAGCTCTATACTTGAATTGGAAAAATTACAGATCTGATTATCAGTAAGAGTATATAACCAATAGAAGTAAACCAGACACAAAGAAATCCAGCTTTGCAAAACATGGATTTACCAGTGTATAAAGGATAAACCGAAGGCATTCATTATGGCCAAAACATCCAGGACCAGATAAACTATTTCTCATAACACTCGTATAATAATAAAAGTAATGCTAACGATGATTTGTTTTGAAAACAAAAAAGACAATGGCTAGCTGAGCTTTTGTTGATCTATGATTGGTGTTCGAATTCAGGATCTTCTCCATAAAAACAAATAACGAAACATGATTTCTCATTATCAACAATATAATGCTAACTGGAATCAAAGATATTTAGCAGTTTGAAGGGGAAAAATTTGAGCTGAAATGCAAATGGAAAAAAGGAAACTATACACAGACACACACAAGTTGATTCAACATCATTGAGCATTCTAATTACAGAAGAAAATTAAGCAGTACAGAAGGTTAGCAAATAATCTATTATTAGACATTGCAACCTGCATATCAATTTTTATTTTGATCTACTTTTTTCTGTAAGTAATCTCTAGACTGCAGCTCACGTTAGCACATGAATCGCTAATTAAATAAACCAAGACCCAAAGAAATCAATTTACGAATCATTGTTTCATTAATGGACTAAACCAAAAGGCATCCATTGGCCAAAAACGTGCAGGACTGGATGAGTTGTTACCAAAACTAAAAAGAGAAAAAGAGTTGTTTCAGAGGAACAGTTTAGCATCTAAGTTCTAAGACGAATCTATGACTGAATTCAAGATCTTTGCTTCATGAGCACAAACTAAGAGCAGCAGAACACGAATTCTCATTTACCAACAATCAATTCTCCTCTTAACTCAAACAAAAGATACTTAGCAGTCTGAAGTGAAGGATTTGAAGAAAAAAAGATCTTCACATCATCAGCACAAACTAAGAGCAGTACCAACAGCCAAATGCTCCTACTAACCGCACATAGAAGATGCTTAGCAGTCTGAACTCTGAAGTGAAGAATTTGAACAAAAGAAAGATATTCACATCCTATGCAGGAACTAAGATCATAATAGCATAATTTGTAATTAATCAACAACCGAATTCTCCTATTGATTGCAATGAAAAGATACTTAACATACTAAACTTAAGGATTTGAGTAGAAAAAATGAAAAGAAACCTTAGCAAGCAAATGCATCTACCAGAACTGAGGAATCTAACAACAGCAGAAAATGAAAAGTAGACATAGCTGATAGCTACCAGAAGTGCGTAAAATTGAAGTAAAGCCGAAGTAGACGTACTTGAAGAGTGCGGGTGGCAAATTCGACTCCGATGGTAGATTTAGATTCCAAGCTGAACTCATTTCTGGTGAATCGAGAAAGGATATTAGATTTACCTACACCGGAGTCACCGATGAGCACTACCTTGAATAGGTAGTCGTAGTCCTCGTCAGGTCTTCTCGCCATCTTTTTGCACTGATTTTCTTTGCAGATCGCTTCTTTGCTTTATCTCTCTCTCCTCACTCAAGCTCACAGTGTACACTCTGTTGCTTACAACTGTAAAGCGAGTGAAGAGTATGTAAATGTTTAAGTTGATGATGATATCATTCAATGATGGGGGAGTTTATTTCTCGAGCAAAAGTGAAATCTTTGACCCGCGGGTATCCAGTGTCCCACCACTATGCACCTGCATAAATAATAAATAATGTAACTTAGCCCCATCCAAAGTCTAGTTGATACTGTGAATTGCCAGATTCAAATCCAGGGACCTTCGTGTTCCTCTGCTGCCAGGCATCCAAATTCTAGTTGATACTTGGGTTAGGGATTACCAACAAGAGTAATGATTCAAATCTAGGGACGCTCGTGTTCCTCTGCTGCCAGGCCAAATGCCTGGTTTGTGAGGGCACGTTGTGTAGCTAACTGTGTAAGATCTCACTCAATCTAGGAGGCTGCTGGACTCTTGATTTACATACTCCACGCAACTCCTTGGGACTGAGACAGTGGGGGTCTTTGGGTTGGGGTTCAACCTTTTGCCAACAAATAATGTAAGTTAGGAAAACAACATCCATCTAGGAGCAAATCTCATAAAGTGAAATCCCTTACCCCGAGGGTTCCACCGCCTCAGTTCCAAGGAACAAGTGTGGAGAATGCAAATCAGGAGCCCAGCGATTTTCTAGGTTGGATAAAATCTACACAGTTATCCACACAAGGTGTCCCCCACAAACTAGCAGTAGAGGAACACACCGTGCGCATCCCTGGAATCAAATTCTTGACCTCATGTAACAAATCTCAATCCGGAGTATCAACTGGATTATGTCCTGGGAGCAAAAAAAAAAAAGAACATCCATCTAGATTGATAAGATGTTGGTAGACAACATATACAAGGAGCACAATACTAACCGGAACTGTAACCCAACACTCAATTGGACCAGATTCCGCATCACTTTTGCATTCTGCAACATTTGCATCTTGCGGAGTCTTCGCTTTCTTTTTCAGTTTTGGACAGTCTTTCTTCCAGTGCCCTTTCTCACGACAGAAAGCACACTCGTCTTTGGCAACGGCTCGGCCTTTGGATTTAGACCTTTCTCTTCTTCCTTTTGTCTGGCTTTGCTGACGACCTCTTGCCACCAATGCTTCTTCTGATGTCGTTGATTTGTTTTTTATCTTATCCTGCTTTCTTAATTCATGACTATACAAAGCAGAACAAACAGCATCTAACGACACATTCTCTTTCCCATGAAGTAATGTAGTTTCCAAATGTTCAAATTCATCAGGAAGAGATGATAACAACATCAAAGCCAGATCCTCATCCTCAAATTTCACATCTAAATTCAGCAAGTCTGCTACTAATTGATTAAACATAGTGATGTGTTCATTCATAGTAGTACCTGGTCGGTAATCAAATCGGAACAGTCTTTTCTTCATGAGGAGCTTGTTCTGACCACTCTTTTTCAGAAACTTGTCCTCCAATGCCTTCCACAGTTTGTGTGCAGAAGTTTCACTCTTGAAGGCATACTTCCGCTCTCTGGACAGGCAGGATCGAATAGTTCCGCATGCCAACCGATTGATGATACTCCAGTCTTTATCCTCTATCTCTTCTGGTTTCTTTCCTTCAATGGCAATATCAAGACCCTGTTGGAAAAGAGAGTCCAAGACCTCTCCTTGCCACATACCAAAATGGCCAGTACCATCAAATATTTCCACCGCCAATTTCAAACCGGACACCGGGAACCTTGACCATGATGACGAGGAGGTCGATACCCCCGATGGAATATTTGAGCTAACCTCCTTTGCTTCTTGATCTTTAGTTGCCATTACAGACTCAATATATAGTATTCAATATTACAACAAATTTCAGATAGCCCAAGGGCGAACCTTCGGCTCTGATACCACTTGTTGGGAAAATCGGGTATTTTTCCCACTACGACAACACAACTAGTGAAATGCACCAGTTCAGAACTAATGAACTGGACAGAACACTAACAAAACTACCCGACAAATAATATTGAATACTATACTACAACAGGAAAGAAAGCAGTAAAACAACAATAAAGAGAACAGAACAATAAAAGAGATAAAGAGAGAAACACACCCGAAAGCTTTGCCACTAGAGCTCAGCCAAGATAGCTTGATCTCCGAACACTTGCTGAATTGCTTGCTTCTATTTATATGTAGAAGAAGATACAAGTTTTGGGATGATTTACATAAGAAGAGGAGGGGTTTATTTATAGGTCTAAAATCTCCTATTCACTTCCTTACCACCGATGTGGTACAAAAATAAGCCAACATTTCAACAAGAACAGTATACTACTATACATCAACCAGAAATGACTCGGTTGCAAGTCAAAATTCTTTACCAAAACATCCCCTACCACAAATCAACCAACATGTCACACTCGCCAATATGCAATAAGCTCTCTTGCAAAGGATAAACATTATTTGCAAACAAACAATTTCAAATATAGACCTCTAGATCCAGACTCAATCAAAACTAGCAGGTTATCTTGAATCGTGATATATTTTCCTCGAATCTACATAAAAATGTTGAAATATTCCACTACACACAAAAACTTTGTGAATCCAACAATAACAGAAATCATAGGATCGATCTCAAAACATACAAATCAACCTACATGACATAACGCTATAAACATTAAAAAAGAAAGAAAACCAGTAACAGAAAAAGGTGAAAGAGAATATTCAAATCTGGACCTTGTTTGTGACCAGCGCCTTTATCAACGGTGTGGCACTGAGCGCATTTAGTCTTGAAGATCTTTTCTCCGGCTTTGGTGTTGCCAGGAGGTGCCTCGTCGAATGTCGCCATATTCCACCGTTATTGTTGGGCAAAGTTTCTAGGAAAACTGACCTTTTCTCTTTCTAACTCTTCTCTATTGATTAATGGAAGGCAACGTCAAAACAGGGGCTTTTAGTTTCTGGTTAAACAACGCGTGCCGTCAGAATACTCGGTTAAAAGACTACGGAGATCTTTTTTTTTTCTTTTTTTTGCTGGGGTTTCTTGTAGAACAAGAAGGGCACGGTTGTTAAGACGTCCACGTGTCATTGATGCCATATAAGTCTTGTTTTTAAGAAAATATCTTGGTTCAAAAGTTGAAATTCCTCTGGTGTGGTACGTAGGGGATAGGATCTCCCAACCGCAAAGGAGGTGCGGTAACGAGTGACCGCACGACATGTGGCAGCAAGGAGAGGTGGTGAGTCTAGATAAGGGTCACTCTCATCTAGCCTCACCAACCTCCCTTGCTGACACGTGTCACGTGGTCACAAAGGGGGTGAGGAAAGTTGGGGTGAGTGGATCCCAATCTGGTACGTAGGGCTTAAGTACGCCCCCGCCGAAACGGCTCCGAAACAAACAAAAAGGTGGGGGAGATTCTTACCGTTCCAGTCTTAAGGAGCAGGAGTTAAGCAGCCTTTTAGATTGTGTGAGATCTTACGTAGTGACTCACATAAGGTGTCTCCAGCAAACCAGGCCTTCGGCTTAGCAGCGGAAGAACACCCACTTTGTAAGTGTCCCTGACATCAAACTCTTAACCTTTTGGAGCAAATATCAACCTGAATACCAACTGGACTATCACGTGGAGCATGTTTTCAAGAAAATATCTATATCTACATAATTGTGTTGAAAATGAAAAACTATCTCACTATTTGTCCATTATTTGTAATGTAAAAAATTGAAAATTTGATTCACGGAAATTTGGTAATATATATATATATA
Source organism: Eustoma russellianum (assembly GCA_036186865.1). NCBI lineage: Eukaryota > Viridiplantae > Streptophyta > Magnoliopsida > Gentianales > Gentianaceae > Eustoma > Eustoma russellianum. The sequence continues at coordinate 2,244,489 of AP025055.1, read as the reverse complement.
TATATATATATATATATATATATATATATATATATATTAATAACATATTAATATGAAATTTATTTTAATATTTGTGACGTCCTCTTTAAATACAATACTCTTTCTAGTTTGAACTTAGCATATTTTAACTAGTCAAATTATCTTGTTCACTATTTATATTATATCTACAGTTAGTTAATTGAAGCCTACCAAAAAACTATATAAATTATAATTGAAATGATAGTATGAGAACTTTAACCGTAAATATATTTTCCATTTCTAAATGAATCAACGACACACCCTTCCTTGATTTTAGAATATGATGGAATAAAGCAAAATAACTTACTAAATTGGATGAGATTCTTATATTATGAAGTAGCGGTTGATCGACATAGCTTGACGCATCATTATGGGTTATCGGGAAACAACCTCTGTTGTTTCTAACACATGGGTATGGTTGGGTACATCCGACCCCTCCATATCCCGTTATAGACGAGAACTTCTAAAATAATGAGGTAATGTTGTTGTTGTATCGTTACAGTTAATTTTTCAACATAGTGTAATTACTATAATATTTTGAATCATTATAACAATGTTTTGTGTGTTATTTATTATAATCATGTTTAGAGCCATTTGCTGTAAAGTGTAGGGGATGAGATCTCCTGTCCGCTTTTTCTTTCACCCTATTGTCTATCGTCCGACACGTGACAGCAGGAGGTGATGAAGCTAAATGCGAGTGACCCTCATCTAGCCTCACCATCCCTCTACTACCACGTGTCAAGCGGTGGTTAGTGAGGTAAGGAGAAAGAATGTGAGGAGATCCGGTCTCACTATAGGGAAGCAGTCCATTTTCTTTTTCTTTTATGAGGTAGGGCAGCGCCTCTCTTTTTTTTTTCTTTTTTTTTTTTGAAAATTCGATACAAAAGCAGCGCCTCTTAAAGTACCAATAAGATTAGTATGTCGTCCACATGACATAGCCCAACTAGTTCTGGGCAGGAGTTCTCGAAAGGGAGGTCAGAGGTTCAATTCTTGTCAAATGCAACAGAGCCCCTTTCCAACAAGTGCATAGTGTGGTAGCTTCCTTGGCCTGTAGGCTTGCCTGCAGTGCTAGTGGCTCCTTATGTAGACTACTGTGTATATACTGTGTATATGACCAAGCTCTTGCTAGCGAGCCGTTGGGTATCTGATTTACATCCCTACACTATCTTCGAGACTGAGTGTGGCAAAGACCCTTCATAGCTGGGGTTCAACCTAAGATTAGTATGTCTAACAATTCCGAATTACTGATCCATGCACCATTGACGATATGTTTAGGTTGTTGATCATTAGCTATTATTTCAAGTATACATTTACTGTTGACGTACATCGTGTTCCTGGTTGGTATACTTATATATATATATATATATATATATATATATATATATATATATATATATATTGACACACACACGTGTGTGTTTGTGTGTAGTACACTCCTGATTATTAGCAACTATATGCCACCACTAATTTTCATATGAAGTCATCATTGATGTGAACAAACCCTCTATGTTGTCCAATCAAAATATATTTTTTCATAAAAAATCAATTAGTTCATCAGACGAGAAAATATATATTTTTTATAATGTTACTAGTGGTAAAGATTAATTATCTCTTGTTTAACAAGTCATAAATACAAAATAAATATAATATTAAGTAGTTTATGTTTTCGTATTGGTATAACAATATCAAATATATTGATGTATTTGTTTAAATTATATATAATCGAAACAGACACATGTGTATTCTATCTTAATTTTACTTCAATTATTTGTACATGTCAAACTCATAGATAGTTTAAAAAAGGTTAGTTAGACAACTATTTAATGCTTGTACTTTATAATTTGCAATTAACAGCAACATTTGGTCTTAAATTCCACACAATTAATGATGACATATTAGTTAATTAACCATTTTTCTTCTACTATTTATAGGATGCATTTTTTTTCCTTTTGTTGATAGATAAAAATAAAAAAGTGTGGACAGTCTCTGTGATATAATCATGTGTGTATACATGATCACGAGCTTGACCTTTGTAATATTGTATGCATTTATCTTAAACTTTACAGTAATCAGTAATTAGACATTTTAATAGTTATCAGTTATCACGTATTAAGTGATAAAGCGCATATAAATAAAGAAGAAAAAACTGACATATTGATGGTTACACAAGCCTAGGGTGTTAAGCGAACCGAACAGTTCGCGAACTCTTTATGTTCGAATCGTATTTGATTCGAGTTCATTCGTTAATTTAACTTAAACAAGCCGATTTTGAACATCTAATTGGGTTTGTTTACTAAAACGAGTCAAACTGTTCGCGTACTGTTTGACTTGTTTAAACAGTTATTGTGTTTTCAAGCTGAACTCGAATCAATTTTAAAGCTCGTTACAATAAACAAGCCGAGTCGAACAGTTTGTTTAGCTAAACGAATCTAAATTCGAAAACTTAATATTCGGCTAAATTCAGTTAGTTAACACCCTTACATAGGCCCTAAATAGTCTAAGCATGCTTATTATCCACAAAATGAATACTCAGTCTATGGGATACCATTTCCTTTCACAAGAATTATGGTTTTTAAACTTAAGGATGTTTTCCTTAAATCATTTGTCTTCTTCAGAAATCAAGGAATATTTTTGATACTCTTTTGTATTTCTACCGTACTATCATTGTAATTTGTAAACGGTTTTCAAGATTTCCTTTCAAAGGTTAGTTTACTATTTTTTTTTTTTTGGAATGGAAGGATCTTTTATTCAAAAACAACTGAATGTACACCCGGGTTCTGTCACAAATTACACGTATACATGTCGCCTATCTAGTGCTATCTGCGTTAATGAATTGTTTCAATCGTGCTCTATGGTAGACTTGTTCTCCAACTAAGCGGGGTGGTGGTCTCCGGTTGACATTGCCATGAATAACTTGATTTCGCCAGTACCATACTAGTGAGATGGATTCCCGAAAGAGGTACCGCCATTCTATATTTAGATCTCTTCCTTGTGTGTGATTCTCCAGATTAGCCGATAGCCATGAGATGGTATCGTTATTGCTATAGAATTGCCACTTGCTGGTTGATCTGAGCAGGTGGTCCCAAACGCCTTGAACCCAATTGCAATCTCGGAGTGCATGCATTATGTCTTCATGATGTTGCCTACATATGTCGCATATGGCGCTATCTGATAGCCCACGGTCGAAAAGTAGTTTCTTTGTGGGGAGACCGTTATGACTGATCTGCCAAAGGAGTAGATTAAGCCGGGTGGGTCCGCTCATCGCCCAAATATCTCGCCACGTGTGTGTTGGTGTCGTGGTTGCTGATGGAATTTGCATATTATACGCGCTGTGTACCGTAAATATTCCAGATGTCGTAACTTTCCACTTGATGCCCTCATAACCAGAATGTATATTTGTATCCGTGAAGTCCAGGCCCTCCCGAAGTAAAGGTAGCGTAGCCCGAATGTGCCGCCAAACGGGAGATATATTCGATGAGGTACGTTCGGCTAGCAGTGGTCCATATTTACTTGTTAGAACTCGTACCCATAGAAGATCGGGTTTTGTAAGAATCTGCCATCCCAGCTTGGCCAACATTGCCAAATTCATCTCATTAAGGCGTTTGATACCTAAGCCACCATTCAATTTCTTTGTTAAATATTATTATTATTTTAAAACACCTCAAATCTTCTCTATCTTTGATTATAAATCTATCAAACTATGTGTCGTTTTGAAAATAACAATAAAAAAAGAAATTAACAAAAAAAAAGGGCAACGCAATAGCGATATTACTAGTGATCATTTTAACGATCTCTCAATCCATTGAATATTGCTTTCAGAATAACTTAAAGTTCTACTGTGAAAATAGGAGAGTACAACTATTTCAACTAGCTGAATATGTAAAACATATGCTTCTATACCTTGAGGTCGGGTCTTGGAACTACTGATAAGGTTGATGCTATATGACTTTGTGGTCACATGTTTGAGCCACATCTTACACAAAGTGTAGGGTAAGGCTGCATATATAAAATCGCAAAGCGATCTGATCTCTTTCTGGACCCTACGCAAACGCAGGAGACTAGTACACCGAGAACGTCTGCTTCTATACCTTCTGCTTTGACACCAGTCTATAAGGTCTTGAATCCAATAAAAGCCCAAAAAAATAAAAATGCAGACCAGATCTTCATGAACAGAAAACCAAAAACCAAAGCAATAACAAAACTTAAGAAGAATGGAGTTTGAATGACAATAAGCATGGCTTGCCAAGGAATAACATAAATAAAATCAGGATGAAGAACAACACGCTTTCTGAGTATTGACATCCTGAGGACCAACTGTTATAGTCTTCCCTTCTTTGATCGTAGCAGCCGATGGATCCTCTGAATTAGAAAGCGATTTTTTGCTTATAGTTCTATAAATCTCTCCCAATATCATTTGAAAAGACTTCTCCACATTTACTGCCTCTAGAGCAGAGGTTTCTATGAAAGACAAACCTTCTGTTTCCGCGTAGCCTTGAGCATCCTCTGTAGCCACTGCTCGGAGATGTTTCAGGTCCGTCTTGTTTCCGATGAGCATGATCACAATGTTTGAATCAGCGTGATCTCTCAGTTCCTTCAGCCACCTGCTGATATTGTCAAATGTGGTTGGTTTTGTTGTGTCGTATACCATTAGTGCACCCAGAGCGCCTCTGTAATATGCGCTTGTTATGGCTCTGTATCTCTCCTGCCCAGCTGTGTCCCAAATTTGAGCTTTTATAGTCCTTCCCTCCACCTATAAAATCATCAATTTTGCGTATATGTGATGCATTTAGCTGGATTACTGATAAAATGGAGGTAACTAGTGTACAGATCATCAGAACAACCCAAGCAGTCAAGTGTTCAATGAAATAATATAGTAACACATATATCTAAAGTCTAAATAGAACATTCCAAGTGCGCTTAAATCTAGCCATGTGTGTGATAAATTCAGTTTCAAACTCCACCTGGACATTAAAATGTTCATCAAGGTAGCATGATGATGGTATTAGCAAAGAAGTCTAACTTCAGCCAATCTTCCAAATCTAGAACATAACAGAAAGGATCATTATCCTCATCATAACCTGAACAAAGTTCAGCCAACTTAAGCACTGGAAATGGAAATTTTCCCATAAACAACAGGTGAATGTTCACCATAAACATGGATGAAACACCTGAAGCTGAAGGCACTAGATAGTTAAACTTGAATTGGAAAAATTACAGATCTGATTATCAATAAGAGAATATAACAAATAGAAGCAAACCAGACACAAAGAAATCCAATTTTGCACAACATGGATTTACCAGTGGTATATGTTGGAGAAATGAAATGGGAAAAGATTGGATTGCAAGTGGATTTGTCAAAAGTTGACAACCACCATACTTTGAACTTAATTATGATTAGTGTTCGTTAATCAAAAACGGAAACTAAAAATTTCTAAATTATCTACGTAACGAGTAGATGATTTTTGGCTTTTGAATCACTCGATTCCGATACCGGGTGAATGAGAAATTAATGCTCAAAGTTGGAGTAAAATTGGTGGAAATTAGAAAAATTGGTGATGTGGCCTCTTGAGGAGTGAACACATCACCAATTTGCTTGTATACCACATTGCCCACTTGAGAGAGAAAGGCCACCATATAAGTTTCAAGCTCAGGCAAGGTTCACCACACACGCGCGCGCGCGCCGCCGCCGCCGCCCGCCCGTCCGGCCGGCTCGGCTCGGCTCGGCTCGGGGCTCGGGCGCCCGGTTCTTATCTTTTTGGATAAATTTTCTTTTAAATTTTTCCAGAAAAATAATTACTTGATCCTACGGTCTACAATTTATCTGCGGTGATCCAACGGTCAAGATCAATTCTGATCCTACGGTTTATCTGCGGTTGATCGCAGTTGCTGATCTTACGTCTCAGATTTGATCTTATCTTCGGTTTACTGATCCAACGGCTTACGTTTGTTCAGACAAGGATTACGATCTAACGGTGGAGATCTTAAACTGGTTTAATCCAACGGTCCAGATTCGTTCTGACCATAAACCGACTTCAACCTCCTTCAACCACCCTCCATCTATATATTTTCGTTGCCATGCATGCATACAGAACACACTGTATTCAACACACAGTACCGCATATATTCTTCAAAGCATTCTGCATTCCACTACACGAGAAATCAGTATACCTTTAACAGGTTCGTCGATGTTCTTACGCTGTAGTGCCACTCGTATGAACGAAAACCGTTGTATCCTGGAAGACGTTTGTTCCATCCGGTTGGGCACAGTATACCGGAGCAATTCGTCTTAAGGACAGAGTCCTTACACTCGCCTCGGTTTTGCTTGCGTTTTTGTTGTCAATTTACTCACATGCACACAGTGCACTTCTTCTGATTACAGGTTTAACATTCTTAAGACGAATTTATGATATATACTGTAATCTGGTTCGGTTTCTGTTTGCATATGCGGCTTCTGTTCGTACGACACTAATTGGTTTCGTGTTCTATTCTCTGTATTGCATTTAACAGAAACTGAAATATGGAAGGTGAAAGTTCCAACTCGTTCAACGGTGTGCATCTGGGCATTTCTGAGGAACAGAACAATGTTGTTCCTGTTGCACCCGCTGCTCCAGTCACTGCTCCTGTTCCTGCTGTTGGACAGGTTGAAAAGCCAGAGAAGTTTGGAGGAAGTTACTTCAAACACTGGCAGCAGAAGATGTTGTTCTTCTTGACCACGTTGGGTTTGGCTAAGATGCTGACTGAGGATCCTCCGGAGGTGGTGCCGGTGGAAGACCAGAATGTGAACATGCAAAACAATCTGATTACTGAAGCGTGGAGTTACAACAATTATGTTTGTTTGAGTCACATTTTAAGTTGTTTGGATAATTCATTGTATGGATTGTATTCTACTTATAAAACTGCGAAATCCTTATGGCAGGCGTTAGACAAAAAGTACCGGACTGAGGATGCCAGTACTAAGAAATTTATTATTGGAAAATTTCTTGATTTTCAGATGACAGATTCCAGGACTGTTGTTTCTCAGATTGAGGAACTTCAGATGCTTGTTGCTGAGATGAAAGAGGAGGGTATGACCCTCAGTGAATCTTTTCTTGTTGCTGCTGTGATTGAGAAGCTTCCTCTTTCGTGGAGGGAATTCCGAAGCTATCTCAAGCACAAGAGAAAGGAAATGTCTTTGGAAGACTTGATTGTCCGACTCCGTATAGAGGAAGACAATCGAAGGGCAGACAAGAAGCCGTCTTCCAGTTCTGGCCATGCAAAAGCTCATGTTGCAGAGGCGTCGAAAAAGAAGAGAGGAAATTCTGTCGGAGTGAACGCGAAAGGTAAGAAGATTGCCAAAAAGTTCACTGGAAAATGTTACAATTGTGGAATTCAGGGGCATCGTAGTGTTGACTGCAGGAAGCCCAAGAAAAGGCAAGAGAAAGCCAAAGCCAACCTTGTAAGTGCAATGGATGATTTGGACTTGTGTGCTGTTGTTTCTGAATGTAATGTTGTAGGTAATCCTAGCCAGTGGTGGGTGGACACTGGCGCCACTAGACACGTTTGTGCAAACAGGGGAATGTTCAAGGAATATTCTCCTGCGAAAGACAATGAAAGGCTGTACATGGGAAACAAAGATAGCTCGAAAATTGAAGGTTCGGGCAAAGTGATTCTGAAGATGACCTCCGGGAAAGAATTGACGTTGCAGGATGTGCTGCATGTTCCCGACATTCGCAAGAACTTAGTCTCTGGTGCTTTACTAGTCAGGCATGGATTTAGGCTAGTATTTGATTGTAACAAATGTATTCTGACTAAGAATGGTGTATTTCTAGGGAAGGGGTACCTGATGGACAATATGTTTAAACTTAGTGTTATAACTATTGTACCAACGAAGACTACGCCCGATGAGGCTAATAAGACTGCTTCTACTTCCGCTTACATGCTTGAGTCTTCATGTTTATGGCATTTACGTTTGGGTCATGTTAATTATAAGTCATTACAAAGAATGATTAATCTCGACTTATTACCCAAACTAAGTTTCAATAATGAAAAGTGCCAAGTTTGTGTTGAAGCAAAAATGGCTAAGTTACCATTTCCTTCAATCAAAAGAAACACTGAAGTGTTAGATTTAATTCACACAGATGTTTGTGATTTAAAGTTTGTGCAAACAAGAAGCGGTAAAAAGTACTTTGTGACTTTTATTGACGATTGCACTCGATACTGTTACGTTTATTTGCTAAGTAGCAAAGATGAGGCCTTAGATGCTTTTAAAGATTATAAAAATAAAGTTGAGAATCAACTTAGCAAACGAATTAAGTCAATTCGTAGTGATAGAGGTGGCGAATATGATGCACCGTTCAATGAATTCTGTTCAGAACATGGCATTATTCATCAAACGACTGCACCATATTCACCTCAATCGAATGGTATTGCTGAACGCAAAAACCGTACTCTGAAAGAGATGATGAATGCTATGTTGATAAGTTCGGGCTTACCGCAGAACTTGTGGGCGGAAGCAATTCTCTCCGCCAACGTCATTTTAAATAGAATACCACCAAAGAAGATGGATGAGACCCCATACGAGCTTTGGAAAGGCCATAAGCCTAGTTACAAATACTTGAAAGTGTGGGGGTATCTGGCAAAGGTTGCAGTACCCAAACCAAGACAAGTTAGAATTGGGCCTAAAACAATTGATTGCATATTCATAGGATATGCAACTAACAGTAGTGCATATCGATTCTTGGTGCACAAGTCCGACATTCCTGACATACATGAGAATGTTGTCATGGAATCAAGAAATGCAGTGTTCTTTGAAGATGTCTTTCCAAAGAAAGACGAAAACAGCGAAGAAGCAAGCACTAGTAAGCGAGTGCGTGAGACGACTCCTCAAGAAAGTGAGGAACTGCGTCAAAGCAAACGAACTAGAATACCTACATCTTATGGACCAGATTTTCTAACATACTTGGTAGAAAACGATCCAAGAACGTTTTCAGAGGCGATGTCAACTCCAGAAGCTCCCTTCTGGAAGGAGGCAGTAAACAGTGAGATAGAATCAATTCTTCAAAATCACACGTGGGAGCAGGTAGATCTTCCTCAAGGGAGTAAACCACTTGGATGCAAGTGGATTTTTAAGAAAAAACTCAAAGAGGATGGATCCATTGATAAGTACAAGGCCCGGTTGGTAGCTAAGGGCTATCGACAAAAGGAAGGTTTTGACTTCTTTGACACTTATTCACCAGTAACTAGGATTACTTCCATAAGAATGCTAGTTGTTATTGCTGCAATCTACGACCTAGAGATCCATCAAATGGATGTAAAGACTGCCTTCTTGAATGGCGAGCTGGAAGAAGAGATTTATATGGAACAGCCTGAAGGGTTTACTGTCCCAGGACAAGAAAAGAAAGTTTGTAGACTTGTTAAGTCTTTGTACGGACTTAAACAAGCACCAAAACAGTGGCATTTGAAGTTTGATCAAGCCATGATGTCAAACGGTTTCAGGATCAATGAATGTGACAAGTGTGTTTACATCAAAAACACACGAAACGCCTATGTGATAGTATGTCTCTATGTAGATGATATGCTAATCATGGGTAATACACACGACATCATCTTGAATACCAAGAAGATGTTAACAAGAAATTTTGACATGAAAGACATGGGGGTTGCCAATGTTATTCTAGGAATTAAAATTTCTAGGGTAGCTGAAGGATTGATCATGTCTCAAAGTCACTACATTGAGTCTGTTCTTAAACGATTCAATATGCTTGATGTAAAACCGGTAAAGACCCCACTGGACTTAAGTATACACTTGAGGAAGAACCGAGGTGAACCTGTAGCTCAATTAAAGTATTCACAAGTCATTGGGAGTCTGATGTACATAACAAACTGTACAAGACCTGACTTGGCTTGTTCAGTAAACAAATTGAGTAGGTTCACCAGTAATCCAAGTGACGAACATTGGAAAGCTCTAAATAGAGTGATGAGATATCTGAAATACACAATGAACCTTGGATTACAGTACACAAGATATCCAGCAGTATTGGAAGGATATTGCGACGCAAACTGGATATCAGATTGTAAGGATTCTAAATCCACCAGTGGATACTTATTCACTGTAGGTGGTGGTGCTGTGTCATGGAAGTCTACAAAGCAGACATGCATAGCTCGGTCAACTATGGAAGCTGAGTTTATAGCACTCGATAAAGCTGGGGAAGAAGCTGAATGGCTTCGAAATTTCCTAGAAGACATTCCATGCTGGCTTAAGCCAATCGCTCCTATCAGCATACATTGTGACAGTCAGTCAGCTACAGGACGAGCTCAAAGCAGCATCTATAATGGTAAGTCACGACACATACGTCGGAGACATAATACCATTAAGCAGTTGATCTCTAATGGCGTGATTTCCATTGATTACATAAAATCAAAGGAGAATCTTGCGGATCCGCTTACAAAAGCTTTGCCTAGAGATCAAATGTCAAAATTGACAAACGGAATGGGACTTAAGCCTACAAAGCATGAATCTTTGTAACGGTAACCCAACCTTGTTGACTGGAGATCCCAGAATCTTGGTTCAATGGGAAAACTAAGTTATGAGGATTCAGTTAGCACTTACTCATTCCGTTAAACAAAAGTGCTATCTGCAGAGAACCGTTAGGTTAAGCTAATGCTTTTAATGATGTCCTATATCTTGATAAATCAAGTGGGGTATGGCAGAATACTCTTGATAGGAATCACCTATGTAAGTGTGAAGTGGGGCCGCTTCTATGAGAATTCTGATAGGCAAGAATTCTCTAAAAACACTTTCTGAAACCAGGGTTGTTCATGGCCATAATGAACAAAACCATGAGAACCAAAAGGGGTGTTAAAGGAAATGTTGTGTGAGTATCATTGTCTAGGTTCATAGTAAAGGCTGATAGTTCAAGACATCAGGTCACTACCCAGCTGAGTGGATCCGATGGTACATCACTAAGAAAGGTTCAAGGCCAGAAGCTACCTCTTCTGATGCAACATTTCTTTGTCTGATTTCTCGATAGAGTCTGCATTCAAATTTGCATTAATTTTCATTCATGTGGGGGATTGTTGGAGAAATGAAATGGGAAAAGATTGGATTGCAAGTGGGTTTGTCAAAAGTTGACAACCACCATACTTTGAGCTTAATTATGATTAGTGTTCGTTAATCAAAAACGGAAACTAAAAATTTCTAAATTATCTACGTAACGAGTAGATGATTTTTGGCTTTTGAATCACTCGATTCCGATACCGGGTGAATGAGAAATTAATGCTCAAAGTTGGAGTAAAATTGGTGGAAATTAGAAAAATTGGTGATGTGGCCTCTTGAGGAGTGAACACATCACCAATTTGCTTGTATACCACATTGCCCACTTGAGAGAGAAAGGCCACCATATAAGTTTCAAGTTGGAGCTTTCTAAGATGTGCCCTTGGGCATGAGAAGTTTTCTGACGGAGTCAGGACGCAGCTCAGGCAAGGTTCACCACACACACGCGCGCGCGCCGCCGCCCACCCGTCCGGCCGGCTCGGCTCGGGCTCGGGGCTCGTGGCTCGTGGCTCGTGGCTCGCCCGCCCGGTTCTTATCTTTTTGGATAAATTTTCTTTTAAATTTTTTCAGAAAAATAATTACTTGATCCTACGGTCTACAATTTATCTGCGGTGATCCAACGGTCAAGATCAATTCTGATCCTACGGTTTATCTGCGGTTGATCGCAGTTGCTGATCCTACGTCTCAGATTTGATCTTATCTTCGGTTTACTGATCCAACGGCTTACGTTTGTTCAGACAAGGATTACGATCTAACGGTGGAGATCTTAAACTGGTTTAATCCAACGGTCCAGATTCGTTCTGACCATAAACCGACTTCAACCTCCTTCAACCTCCTTCAACCACCCTCCATCTATATATTTTCGTTGCCATGCATGCATACAGAACACACTGTATTCAACACACAGTACTGCATATATTCTTCAAAGCATTCTGCATTCCACTACACGAGAAATCAGTATACCTTTAACAGGTTCGTCGATGTTCCTACGCTGTAGTGCCACTCGTATGAACGAAAACCGTTGTATCCTGGGAGACGTTTGTTCCATCCGGTTGGGCACAGTATACCGGAGCAATTCGTCTTAAGGACAGAGTCCTTACACTCGCCTCGGTTTTGCTTGCGTTTTTGTTGTCAATTTACTCACATGCACACAGTGCACTTGTTCTGATTACAGGTTTAACAGTATAAAGGATAAACTGAAGGCATTCATTCTGGCCAAAACATCCAGGACCAGATAAATTATTTCTCATAATACTCGTATAATAATAATAATAGTAATGCTAACGATGATCTGTACTGAAAACAAAAAAGACAATGGCTAGCTGAGATTTCGTTGATCTATGATTGGTGTTCGAATTCAGGATCTTCTCCATAAAAACAAATAATGAAACATGATTTCTCATTATCAACAATATAATGCTAACTGGAGTCGATGATGTTTAGCAGTTTGAAGGGAAAAATTTTGAGCTGAAATGCAAATGGAAAAAAGGAAACAATACACAGACACACACAAGTTGATTCACCATCATTGAGCATTCTAATTACAGAAGAAAATTAAGCAGTACAGAAGGTTAGCAAATAATCTTTTATTAGACATTGCAACCTGCATATCAATTTTTATTTTCTTCTACTTTTTTTCTGTAAGTAACCTCTAGACTGCAGCTCACGTTAGCACATGAATCGCTAATTAAATAAACCAAGACCCAAAGAAATCAATTTAGGAATCATTGATTCATTAATGGACTAAACCAAAAGGCATCCATTGTGGCCAAAAACGTGCAGGACTGGATGAGTTGTTACCAAAACTAAAAAGAGAAAAAGAGTTGTTTCAGAGGAACAGCTTAGCATCTAAGTTCTAAAACGAATCTATGACTGAATTCAAGATCTTTGCTTCATGAGCACAAACTAAGAGCAGCAGAACACGAATTCTCATTTACCAACAATCAATTCTCCTCTTAACTCAAACAAAAGATAGTTAGCAGTCTGAAGTGAAGGATTTGAAGAAAAAAAGATCTTCACATCATCAGCACAAACTAAGAGCAGTACCAACAGCCAAATGCTCCTACTAACCGCACATAGAAGATGCTTAGCAGTCTGAACTCTGAAGTGAAGAATTTGAACAAAAGAAAGATATTCACATCCTCTGCAGGAACTAAGATCATAATAGCATAATTTGTAATTAATCAACAATCGAATTCTCCTATTGATTGCAATGAAAATATACTTAACATACTAAACTTAAGGATTTGAGTAGAAAAATTGAAAGAAACCTTAGCAAGCAAATGCATCTACCAGAATTGAGGAATCTAACAACAGCAGAAAATGAAAAGTAGACATAGCTGATAGCTACCAGAAGTGCGTAAAATTGAAGTAAAGCCGAAGTAGACGTACTTGAAGAGTGCGGGTGGCAAATTCGACTCCGATGGTAGATTTAGATTCCAAGCTGAACTCATTTCTGGTGAATCGAGAAAGGATATTAGATTTACCTACACCGGAGTCCCCGATGAGCACTACCTTGAATAGGTAATCGTAGTCCTCGTCAGGTCTTCTCGCCATCTTTTTGCACTGATTTTCTTTGCAGATCGCTTCTTTGCTTTATCTCTCTCTCCTCACTCAAGCTCACAGTTTACACTCTGTTGCTTACAACTGTAAAGCGAGTGAAGAGTCTGTAACATGTTTAAGTTGATGATGATATCATTCAATGATGGGGGAGTTTATTTCTCGAGCAAAAGTGAAATCTTTGACCCGCAGGTTTCCACTGTCCCACCACTATGCACCTGCATAAATAATAAATAATGTAATTTAGCCCCATACATAATCCAGTTGTTATTCGGATTGGGAATTGTCAACAAGAGGTCATGATTCGAATCTAGAGACGCTCACAGTGTGGGTGTTCCTCTGTTTGTGGGGCACCTTGTGTAGATAACTGTGTAAGATCTCACTCAATCTAAGAGGCCATTGGACTTCTGATTTACATCCTCCACGCAGCTCCTTGGGGCTGAAGCATTAGTGACCCTTTGGGTTGGGGTTCAACATAATGTAAGTTAGGAAAACAACATCCATCTAGGAGCAAATCTCACAAGGTGAAATCCCTTACCCCGAGGGTCCCACCGCCTCAGTTCCAAGGAACAAGTGTGGAGAATGCAAATCAGGAGCCCAGCGATCTTCTAGGTTGGATAAAATCTATATAGTTATCCACACAAGGTGTCCTCCCACAAACTAGGCCTTCGGCCTAGCAGTAGAGGAACACACACCGTGCGCATCCCTGGAATCAAACTCTTGACCTCATGGAACAAATCTCAATCCGGAGTATCAAATGGACTATATCATGGGAGCAAAAAAAAAAAAGAACATCCATCTAGATTGATAAGATGTTGGTAGACAACATATACAAGGAGCACAATACTAACCGGAACTGTAACCCAACACTCAATTGGATTAGATTCAGATCTTTGGTCTTTAAATCTAGATAACAATATTGCTCTTACGTTACACGTGTTCTGTTTCGTACCTGCATCTTTGTAGAATAATGTCCAACTCGAGTAACAAATGTCTTATGCCTTAAAAACGATAGGGTAGTTTATTTGTTGATACATCCGGACTTTTTTAACTTCAAAATTTTATTTAAAAAAATTGTATTCTGATTCTAAACTATAAGTGTCTATTATGTTCTCTAAGGTTTCTAAGAAAATGTCAATCAAAATACGTATTCATATAAACCATCTTCTTGAGTTTGTTTTGTCTGCTAGGCAAATCTAGAAGAAAATCTTAATTCAAATCATATCTTTTATGAAGAAACTATATCTTTTATAAAAGAATGTAAATCAAATCCGTGTTCGAATAAATAACTCTCTAGTTTGCTCGTTAGAAAAATCTAGAAATAGTCTAAAGAGCAAGCAATCTCAAGAGACTCTAAATTGTTTTCATGGAACGTTTTGATTATTTATTTTTCTTTTATAATAATTTGACCTTTCAATTTTTATGTTGATTGAATAGATTCAGTTAACTTTTTTTTTAATCTAGCTCTATTTATCTATATTGATGTTAATTCAGTAGATTTGTTAAAGCTTCTTTTTTCATCCTTTTAAACTTACGTATCTTGTTGTTGATTCAATATATTCGGTTAATCTTTTTCATCTATCTCTAATTACGTATCTTGATGTTAATTCAGTAGATTTGGTTAAAACTATTTCTGTTGTTTCAGTAGATTCATTTAACTTTTTTCGTCTAAAGTATAAACGTAATATCCTTTTTTTTGGTGAGAATATCTTATTAATTAGCCGGATAATGGGCAATCGTGCGTCATGTGGTAGCCACCCTTCATACACCTTTTTCTTCTCGTTCCTCATTTAGCCTCAGCACCCATTCTGGGATCACATCACGGACTGTAGGAACGGGAGTGAACGATTTAGGGGTGGCAAAACAGATGTTGAAGCATTTTCATATGGGTTAGGATCCCCTTACCCCAAATCCCTCACTCCACGCATCACCGCGCGACACGTGGCAGCAGGGGTGGGTGATAAGACTAAATACGGGTCACTCTCATCTAGCCTCACCATCCACCCCTACTGCCACTTGTTGTACGATGACGTATAGGGTGAGAGAAAAATAGATGAGTTGATCTCATCCCTTTTCATACACTCCTCTAAGTCTCAGCTCACCGAGTGTTCTTTAAAGCAAAAGCATGCTCATTCGTCACTTTCATAGCATAAAGCTGTCTGCCACCCTTGTCTCCTGACAAACGGGATCTCCTGAACTCCAGGTGAGTCGGTCACAAAAGAACCGTCCGCCACGTGACAGTTTTGGAAGGTGATGAGATTGGATGGTGTCACCCCCACCCAGCCCTCATTATCCTACTGCGGTCGCAAGGGGGTGAGAGGGACCGCGCTAAGACGATCCGGACCCCTCTCCTCAAGGCCGGCGAAGACATACCACTGCTAATCGCGGCCGATATACCGGACCAGCCCTGAAGTCCCGGAAGATCAGAAGCTTAAAGCACCGACGGCAATGGAGACGAAGGTGTTCCGACGGAGTTGATCAGTTTGTTTTTTCTTTCTTTTTAAGTGTTCCGACGAATTTACCCACTAATCCGGCTACTTCATTGTAAGATTGTCACTAAAAATTAATATTACGTTTTGAAGAGTTGTTGGGCAAAAATATTACAAAAATCAAAACGTCTTACTTAAAAAAAAAATAGTTTAGAGAATTCCGAGATTTATTGTTCTGGTCTAAATGTAAGTTATTGACAAGATTCAAATCTATGTATTGACCATAGTATCTATTAGCTTTAAAAAAATGTTGTAAATCGGAATTCATTCAGGTGGAGTTCGGTTCGTGTTTGGGTATCGGAATCAAAAACGGAATAAGTATGATAGTGTATGGGTTTGAGAGTGTGTGAGTTTGGGCGTAAAAGTCATAGTTGTTTTGTATTGAAGTAGGAATGAGTATGATTGACATTGATGGTGTTAATAATGTATCGGAATTGAAATGGATATCGAAAAAGGGCGGCCGGAAAAATTTGACCGGCTAAAATAGTGACCGACCGACTGCAGGCGAACGTCGACGGAGGACTAGCAGCGGACTGCGGGCGGCGTTGATCAGTTCGAAACTCATATCTCCCATTTTTTTGATAGACAAGAAACTAGTATATCAAAAAACGATATCCAGTATTTGATATCAATCCGAAACACATATCCCAATTTTAACAAACAAACAACGTTTATGAGTTTGAATTCCTCCAAACTCATACTCTTAATGAAGAAACCCCAACCAAACACTCCATCAATGACTTGAGCCCTTTGTAATCCTAAAACGGACAAGGTACGAGGAAACTAATCGGCTGTGTCGTAGTTGAAATATCATGCTCTCAATTATATAGGAGGATAAAAAGAGATCAGCCATATAGTTACACGTTGATTAATAAATTGCATACAAATCAAAAGTGATTTACATATCAGCAAAGATATATGTATTTAAAATAAAAAGTCTACCAATTTGTTTCTATATTATAGGTTAATAAACACGAAGAATATTTTTATCCATTACTCTTTGATTCAATAAATCAATCATACCCAATATATCCTAATGGTAGCAAAAAAAATTGCTAAAGTATTACTTTTTGATTATTCTAACTTTTTTTTAAAAAAAGTTAGAAGTTGGATGACTTACTTAGGACTGCTAAATATTTAATCAGCTTTTGCTTATAGCCCACTGTGTTAGCAATGAGACTCGAATGTAAACTTGTTAGCAAAAAAAGGTTGAATCTCAACTGCAGGAGTCCCCCACATTCCGGTTCAATGAGACAGCTGGAAGGATGTAAATCAGGTACTCAGCGGCTCGTTAAAGGAGAGACACGGAACACACAGATCCACACTAGGAGCCCACCCTCAAGACCCACATTGTAGTCTGAAGATAAGGCACACACAACGCATGCTGCAGAATTCGATCTTACACTTTGTTACCAAATCTGTTAATTCGGAACCAACTGAGCTATGTACTGCGGTTGACTCGAATGTAAACTTAGATGAAGTATAGGGTGTTGATCTATATGTAAATATACGAAAGTTGAATAAAATGATCTAATTTTCCCAAAATAAATAAATATTTAATCAGCTATAGAAAGAAAAAAAAAGACAAAAGAGAGAGACCAAGAACTTGCTTCTTTTTCCCCATTAAAAAAAAAAAGGGATGGCCAATTTTATGTTTATTTTGTAAGTTCGTTAATCGTCTACGGGTCCAGTGCAATTTAATAATTGTATATGATCTACACTGTGATTTTCTTGATTTTTTTAATTATTATTATTATTATTATTATTATTATTATTATTATTATTATTATTATTATTATTATTACTACTACTACTACCACCAAGACTAACTCACGCCGAAAATAACCACCAAGATAAATATTTTGTGTTTTTTTTAAAAAAAAAGACTCGAACTCTAGACGTGTTATTATCTAACATTTTTATTGCCCCAACAACCCGCGGGGTATGATTTAAATTATATTCTATTAACATTGGTTACGAACCGATTATTCGGAGGTTATTACGCACAGTTGAAAAGATAAAATTTTAAAATATATTATACTGAAAAAATCAACAAATCTTATTATTAAATAAAATTGTCAGGCTAAGTTTTTTCTTACTGATCTGGATACGAATCTTGGCACTTTACTACATCACATAAAAGAAGAATTAGAATGGAGATACGTCTTCAAAGAAACAGTTCATAATATTTGGTATTGACGTAATCAAATCCTACAAGGCGGTGTGCATCAGCACCTTCTGCCAAATTGTGTCTGCGCTGAGGTTCTATGGAAAGTTAGACAACTAAAATATGTAAATAATAATAATCGCAGTGTAGTACTAAAAAGTTAGAATTGTTTTTCGCTGACTTCAATTATTTTGATGTAACTATATGTTTGTTGAAGCAATAAAGATCATTTTCTCTAAAAAAAAATAGCTATATTAGCACTCTTTACGTTCTTTTCCATTTAACATAGTGGTAAAAACAACATAACAAAATGAATGTAGTCGTAATGACGAACGTATATAGATGTAGATAGTTTAACACCGAATGTAAAGCAAAACTTGTTCTAGGGATGAATAAAATGATCATATCTCTTCGGAGGAAGAAAAAAAACAGCATGTTTATTTAGGCTCTTGTGCTTCCTTCCTGTTCAATACACTTAAAAGAAAATCTGAAAATGCAACAAAATCTCCCTATCTCTAAAATCCATCAAATCATTGTAGGATTTTTTTTTCCGATGGCTAAATCATTATCATTCTATATAAAAAAAATCCGTAAACCAAAATTGTTTGTATATCACTGTAGGCAGCAGAAGTAGCAGAATCTGCGATGCTTGAAAGGGTAGCCTTAAGCCCTTTGATACATCACAGGAAAGCTTTTCATCATGATATGTGCATTGTGTTTGGTTCCTACACAGCCAAAAAAAGAAGATAAGTTCAAGAATGCATCAAAAACATAGTTACAACCACAACAACATTACCCTATTGCTTTAGAGGCTCTCGTCTATGAAGAGGTATGGAGGAGTCGGATGTACGCAACTATATCCGTGTACTATAAGCACATATAAGTTGCTTCCCAATGACCCATAATGAAAATTGCGTCAAGCTGTGTCAATCAACTGCTACTTTACAATATAAGATGCGCAGCCAATTTAATGAGTCATTTTGATTTATTGCATCATATTCCAAAGTCAAAAAAGAATGTGTCCTTAAATGACATAATATTAGCGCTATACTAGAATGATAGAACGATACATTGACATTTCAATGTCGAACTATATACACTATACGAGAAAATATCTAGTCTGTCATGTTACTAAAATGACGGCACATATGGATTCCTAATTTAACCTCCATCTGCTCTTAACTTCAGCAAGTCAATGCATAAACAATAACAACATTATCATATTGTCTTCGAGTCTCTAGCATATGGCAAGGTATGAAGGAGTCAGATGTATGCAACCATACACATGTGTGAGAGACACACATGTGTTGTTTCTCGATGACCCATAATGAAAATTGTCTCAAGCTGTGTCGATCAACTACTACTTCACAATATAAGAAGCACAACCAATTTAGTGAGTCATTTTGTTTTATTTCATCATATTCCAAAGTCAATGCATCTTACGATTAAATGAACATGTGTGATCATTTTAGTGGTATGAGAAAGAATGTTAAAGATTGGGTAGCGTTATCCTTTGCCGGATTATAATACATGTACCGGAGAATCTCACTTAGTAGCCAAACGTTTGACCCATTACTCATTTAACAACCCTTCTTTTTGGATAATGACTCATTTGCAGCCATTCAAGCTGTTGATGACCGACTGATGCCTGTTTCTTTGTAAATTTTTTTAATATATGTTTTGATGACCAGCTGGTGCCGGTTGAATGGCTGTAAATGAGCCATTATCCAAAAAGAATGGCTGTTAAGTGAGTTTCATCAACATTTGGCTGTTAACTGAGTAATGAACCAAACGTTTGATTATTAAGTGAGATTCTGTACCTTGCGTACGCCCGAGCCATCTTTCATACAACGATTAAACTCGAAATTGACATACCTTGATGAGCAAAAAGTGAGAATGTAATCGGTGGAAGAGCAAGTCATGATTGAAAGATCATCATAAGCATAGCTATAAGCAGCAGGGCAAGCAGTCTTGAAAAGCCTTGAATAATTTGTGGGCATACAAGTCATGGGAGTATTGAAGCTGCCTTTACAACAATATTCGTCTGTGTCAAACACATTGCAAGCACTATTGCATGCATGTATATTCCCATCTGATGAATTTTGGGCAAGCTCTGGTGGACACTTTGGCCTCAGATCACTATCACAGCCTGCCAATGACACAGTTACAATTAAATTTTATTAGTTTTTCTTGTATCTCTTTCACGAACACACTACCACACCATATCACTATTATTATATCATTTGTACATGCATATATAAAGTCGGAGGTCTCACTGGAAACAAACTCTCTATCCTTTGGGATGGATGTATTGTTTGTCTGTCTCTCATCCTCCCCACACTCTAGTAATAGCTTTTACTGTCGTTTTGAATATACTGGGTATGTGTGTTACTGTGTTGTTGTAGTATCCCTTTGACATAAAAAATCAAATTTCAGTGAGCCAATTTGTCGAGGAGCCTCTTTCAGGCGGTTGATATAATGATCCAGTTAAACATTCAAGAGAGTAAAGGAACAACAACATTATCCCATTGCCTTAGAGGCTCCTGCCTATGACGGGTATAGAGGGTCGGATGTACGCAACCATACATATGTGTTAGAAACATGTTGTTTTCTGATGACCCATAATGATGCGTCAAGCTATGTCGATCAACTGCTACATCACAATATAAGAAGCGCAATCAATTTAGTGAGTCATTTTGCTTTATTCCATCGTATTCTAAAGTTAAGAAAGAGTGTGACATTGACTCCATTGGAAATGGAAACCAAAAGAGTAAAGGAAGAGGGTGTTATAATTTACCTCTACCAAATAATGCATGCAACAAAACTTTCACAAGAATAAATACAGAGCATGACCAGACAAATTTAATGGACAATGTTATATACTTGATCGTCCCAATTTGATACTTTCTTGTGTTTATATATGGGTTTTTCGGTGCACTAAGCTCCTGCGTTTACGCAGGGTCCGGAGAGAGGCTGGATCGTTTCACGATCTAATGTACGCAACCTTACGCTATATTTTGTGTAAGAGGCTGTTTCCACAGCTTGAACTTGTGACATCAAAATCACAAAGCAGCAGTCTTACCCTATATTTTATAGAATTTCTAAAGTACGTATCGTGTATTTACTATATATGCACTATACATATTATGGGATCTTCTAATAATGTGTTATATGTATACGCGTTTAACATATGTAGTATAATTATATTATGCGTACATCAGATCGCGAAGCAATTTAGACTCTTCTTAAATCCTACGTAAACGCATGAGCTTAGTATACCGAGAACGTACTTTTATACTACATGTATTAAGACCTGAATGAAGTAACATACATTACATGATCTGACCACCAAAATTAAAAGATGATGCAACAACTAAGTACGAAAAAAGAGGTCCATATTTTTAAATTTTACGGGAGAGGTATTTGACTAATAATACTTACGTATAGAATGATTTTTCATACAATTGTTACATAGTTATGTATCCGTATCTATTTTAGAATTCTGTTTCTTTTTCATTTTCCCCTTTCTAAATGACCAATGAAAAATGTAAAAGAAGTACTAGAATAGTATTCAATTATAAAAAGCACTGTACACATATTTATGCATCATAATCAAGTTGTTCTAATAAACTATGAAATAGAGGTTCATAAACATCATATATACAACATGCCCAGCATATCTCAACAACAACAAAAGCTATCACTAGTATTTGGAGAGAATGAGAAGCAGACAAACAATACTTCCATCATAAAAGATAGAGAGTTCGATTCCAACAAGACCCTCGACTCTATATGTACTGGCATAAACAGCATATATAAATAACAAAACTGTACCAAATCATGCCACAAACTTTTATATAGTAAAACTACCTGCTGTGCTGCAATTTCCTTTGCCATTAATAGGTTTCACAACAATTGGTAAATTGAATCCATCCACCAAGCTAACATCATAATAATCAATTTCTCCCAAAGCAAATTGAGCAATGGAAGCAGGTGGTTGTCCAGGACTGCTACATGTAACCGACCCACCGCAGTCGCCGGTTTGACACGGTCCGGTTCCATTTCTGTCAAAACCACAGCCAGTTCGTCCCCATATCCTTCCGCCCCAACCCGCCGGAGCTTCGAAGACGGCGGATTGGCCGGGCTTCAACGTGAAGCCACCACTGTTTGAGTTGTTGATGGGGACTATGTTGTTTGGTGCTATTCCGGGCCAAATTGTTTCATTGCATCCGTTTATGATGGTTATGTTTGTACACTCCGAAAAATTTATGCCTATCAGTATCAAATAAAAAGTCAAAATAACAACAACAACACATACACAGTATATCTCAACAAGCTATTGCTAGGGTCTGGAGAGGATGAGAGATAGGCAAACAATACCCCCATCCCAAAGGATAGAGAGTTTGCTTCAAGCGAGGTTCCGTCTCTATATGTACATAAAAAATAACGTTTTATGAAAATTGTACATTGACTAATTATGTTATTAATTTGACTATAGTTATATCATGTCAAATCGTCTTTGAGAATATCACTGACAAACATGATCAAATAGTTTGGTAGAGTGGCCATGTAATACGCATATGTATTTATCGTACTTATATGGACAAACAAATTCAACAACAACACATACTCATTATATTTTAACGACAACAAAAATCATCGTTAGGGTATAGAAAAGTTAAGAGACAGGCAAACAATACCTCCATTACAAACACATTCACTATTGATAAAAAGGCAGTTGGTGCTTGTAGCAAATATGTATCACGTAACTTTCTCAAAATCTTACACAAACAAAAAACTTATATTATACAATCTTACAACAGATACAAATCATTCATTTAAAACGTCCACTGAATTAAAAGAATGTATTACACAATATGCTAAGATGCATCCCCTCAAATTGGAACCAAACAACAACATCACCCTATTGCCTTAGAGGCTCCCGCTTATAACAGGGTATAGGGGAGTCGGATGTACGCAACCATACTCATAAGGGGTTGTTTCCCGATGACCCATAATGATGCATCAAGCTATGTCGATCAACTGCTGCTTCACAATATAAGAAGCGCAACCAATTTAGTGAGTCATCTTGCTTTACTCCATCATATTTCAAAACCAAAGAATAGTGTGTCATTGACTCCATTGAAAATGGAATATCAAATTGGAACCAAAGAAGAAAGAGAAATCAAGATGAAAAACTACAAAGGGAGAATCATAAGCAAGGTTCCTTTCAAGAAATAGGCAAAACAGAAGCCTTGGTGAAGACTTTACCTGAAGCAACAAGAAGCAAGGCCAAGAAGAGTGAAATTGGATTACAGAAAGCCATGAAAGCACTATTCTGGTGGATGAACTAACAGACAGAACAAATGTATTATGTCTTGGAGTGGAAATGATTGTTTGAATGTGTTTATGTAAGCAAGAAACTAAAGAAGGCTTAGAAGGCGTAATAAGGAGACTAATGCAAAGGCCCATTTGCTTCTTTCCTTGTTTAACAATCAACAGATACTTTGCCTCCATCTATTTTCTTTCATTACTTACTCTCTGCCCCTCTTTCCGTTTACAATAGAGTCAATGACACACTCTTCCTTGACTTTGGAAGATGATAGAATAAAGCAAAATGACTCAACAAATTGATCACGCTTCTTATATTGGGAATTAGCAGTTGATCGACACAGTTTGACGCAATTTTCGTTATTGGTCATCAGGAAACAACATCTGCGTGTTTCTAACACGTGAGTATGGTTGGATGCATCCGACTCCGCATACCTTGCCATAAGCGGAATCTTCTAAGATAATAGAAAACGGTGTTGTAGTTACTCTGTGCCCCCTTTTCTATTTGAACTATTGGGTTGCATATTCTATGCCCCTTTTAATGTCACTATTGATGATAGTGTTTAGTTACTCATATTGCAGATATATATAGAGTCGAATGTCTCACTGGAAGCAAACTCTCTATCTTTTAGAATTGATGTATTGTTTGTCTGTCTCTCACCCTCTCCAGATCCTAGCGATAGCTTTTGCTGTTGTTGTGATATAATGGACATGGTTTTTGTTGTATTTAGTCAGTCATATATGTCGCTAGTGTTACTTAAATAGGTGTTCAAAAGATAGAGCCTAGTATATTTATACTCTAATAATAAGAGACATATATAAATTGTCAACGAGATAAAAATAGTGGTAGTCTGCTCCGAGGGCATAACTCAATTGATATTCGGTTTAAGACATTATAACTAGAAAAGTAGTAGGTTCGGACCGAAATATGTACAGCGTGGATGCAATACTTTTTATCTAGGCCAGTAATGTATTAAGTCATTGTATTTGGCTCAATTGGATTAAAAATTTGTTGATTCAGTTTTCAGTGGACGCATTATGTAGATTACTGATTACGCAATCTATGAAATTAATAAGTTTCTGGTTTATATCCTATACGAACTCCTTATCATTGAGACGATAAAAACTTCATGAATAGATATTTGACATTTTGAAACCAGAAAAACAGTGGTAGTATGGTCCCGCGTGCCGGATGAGATCTGAGTAGGAAAAATATGAGGCAAAATATGAGGACTCCAATCACGCGACGACACGTGTACAAAAGGGCCCACTATTTACTTTTTTTCTTTTTTTAGAAAAAGCTCTTTTTTATACACGTGGCGTCGCGTGATTGGAGCCTCATATTTTATCTTATATTTTACCTCCTCAGATCTTATCCTCCCCGTGCTGAGTTACAAATTGGATCTATGGAAAAGATTATCTTGTTTAGCACGAACATCGTAAGTATTAATACAGAATCTAATGATCAATCAAATACAAAGTTGTAAGGAAGAAGAAAAAAAAACAAAATTATGTAAAAGAGTAAGGTGTAAGTCAAAAATAAATAGTTTAATTGTGTTAAATAAGTGACTACGTATTATATTATATTAGTAGTTGTTACTCGACTAATAAAATATATACAAATAAAAAAATGTTACATCCATAATTTTGTTCTTCTTAAACTATGAATTCCACTCCCTATTTTTAAATGTTTTATTTGTTAATAGGTAGTATTAATTATAACGTCTAATTTTTATTCCTTGATCAATTTAAAGTTTGTTTTCAAAACTTTTTTTTAGTTCAACTCAATTGAATAAAAGTAATGGTTGGAGAGTTTTATCGCTTGGTTGGGTAGAGCTGAGATCCAACGACCAAAAAGTATTGCATTTAAATCTTTTCAAGTCTAAAATTATAGATGTCAAATACTTGCATTTTGTAAATGTGAAATGCAATATTATTCTCATTTTATAAATATATTAAGATAATGATTTATTCCATGATATAAAATAACGTTCCCGATGCATTAAGCTTCCGTTTGTGTAGGATCCGAGAAGAAACTGGATCGACTCTATTATGATGTAGACAGCTTTACCCCTACAGATATAGTATCAATAAATCTTTCTTCTTCATTGTTAAATCATAATATATACAACAATAACAACATTACCCATTGTCTTATAGGCTCTCGCCTATGGCGAGGTATGAGAGGTCGGACGTACGCAACCATACTTATATGTTAGAAACACACAGAGGTTGTTTCCCGATAACCCATAATGAAAATTGCGTCAAATTGTATCGATCAACTGCTAAGGTTGTTTCCCGATGATCCATAATGAAAATTGCGTCAAACTGTATCGATCAACTGCTACTTCATAATATAAGAAGCGCAGTCAATTTAGTGAATCATTTTGCTTTATTCCATCATATTCCAAAGTCAAGGAAGAGTGTGTCATTGACTCTATTGAAAATGGAAACATAAATCATAATATATATATATATATATATATATATATATATATGTGTGTGTGTGTGTGTGTGTAAATTAATTATAAAGGTTAAATTTCAAACCAATAACTAATGTGGTTACCTTCCATGATTTTCTAACGAACTGACAACTGGAATTGTAGGGATACTGATTTCTTTCAACGATTCTTCTCTTGAAATTTCGGATTCACGCTAGAACAGAGAATTCTCCTAATAGCTCTCTGAAGAGCTCCTCATTCCGTTCAGAAAATCAGTGAAAAATGTTGGGAAGATGGTCAAGAGCAGCAGGCACTTGTTCTAGGGTTTGTGCAGCTAGGAACAGTGTAATCAGTAGCCATTCATATCAACCTGTTAGTTATTTCTCCAAGGTGGCAACAGTCTTGGAGCCCGATATTGCTGATACCTTGAAGAAAAACAACACCTCTAATGTGCAAGTAAGCATGAACTTTACTCTATCATTGCTTAATAGTAGCTAATATGAATTGTATATCAAGATTTTGGTTGAAAAGTGATAATTTTTGTTATGATTTGAAAGAAGTTTGTCGTGCTCTATATCACCATCAGTTTGTCCTTTTTCTAATAATGTTTTATGTGGTTTGGGGGGGTGTATGTTAGGAAAGTGTATTATTTCATACCTTAGTCAAAGATTTGTATTTATTGTAAAATCAATCATTGTAATTACTTCCGTGATTGTAGGGATTGACTATGAATACGTTACCATAGATAGAGAGATGCTAGTTGTATAAGAAATGAAGGATGTAACACACTGATGAGTATGAATGAAAATTATCTTCTCAAATATTTTTTGTCTTCATGGTATCAGAGCAGGCATTAGCCTACTCTTAGCTAATTATCGAAGACTGTTTGTGAGTGAAGGCTCAGAAACAGTATCATCATTGCCTTCATACTTACCTGAATTATCCACGGCCATACCCTTCTCGGCCTAGAACCTTTCTCAGCTATTCTCTGGCTACCATCATACCAAGTGCAACACTCACTATCCCCATTTGATTTGCCTTTATCTGTTTACCCGGAAAAAAAAAATGTCAGATCCAGAAACACATGAGCCGAAAACACCCAACCTAACTGATCTTGCAGTCCAGGTAGCCAATATACTCCAGAATACAGTCTCTAAACCAACCACCAATTCAACAACAGTACCTTTGTCTACTGAAAACCTTACCATTTCAGTCAAATTGAATGGTAACAATTATGCAGTTTGGGCACCATTGGTGCTGAGGGCTATTATTGGGAGGGGAAGGAGGCCTCACCTTACGGGTGTTCCTCCTCCACCCCCTTTAACGGACCCAAATTTTCCAGCTTGGGAGCAAGCAGACAATTCTGTCTTCACCTGGATAATACAGACAATTGAACCAACGTTGGTTATGAATGTTACCCGATATCCCACAGCTAAGGCACTGTGGGATGGACTGGCTCTCACGTATGGTTCCGGATCTGACTCCCTCAGAGTCTATGATCTTCATAGGCGAGCCAGTCTCGTTCGACAAGGGGGAGGCAGCATTGAGGGCTGCTGGAACAAATTACAGGACCTGTGGACGGCGATGGATGCACAGGATCCAAATCCTATGACTTGCACCGAGGACATAAATATACACAATAGAAAAATGGAATCTTTGAGACTGTTTCAATTCTTAACTGCAATAGATGACAAATATACTGCAGAGAAGAATGACTTATTAAAGAGGGATCCGCTGCCCTCATTAGAGACAGCGTATCGAGAAATCCGAAGAGCCGAAGGAAGATCTGTGGTGTTACAAGGAATCCCCTCAGAAGATAGTTCATCACTGGGGATTGGGCAGGGCCTAGCAGCACATGGACGTGCCACCAAAGGCTCTGGACAGGGACGTGGCGGAGCGCAAGGCAGAGGACGAGGTAACCCAACACCACCACGCTCCAGCAATCAGCGGCGCGTGGAGGATAAGGAGAACCTAATTTGCAGTTTCTGCGGCCAAAAACGACATACGAAGGACAACTGCTTCAAACTAATCGGGTATCCCGATTGGTATGAAGGACGGCGTCATCCAGCAGAAGAGGACAAGGAAAAGGAGCAACAGCCGTAGGGACGGCGGCTATGGCCAGCAACAGTACCAGTCTGGCGGCCATGACCAGCGGAGGAAACCTAGGCGAAGAAGAAGGAGAACAGACGGCTGCAATGAAAATGCCAGGTAAAAGGGTTGAGGTTTCCCTCAACCCTTATAATCCTTCAGTTGACAATTATGCCCCTTCTGGAATTACTAACTTTGCCCTGCAGGTTTCACATATTAATTCCGCCCCCACAAATCTTTCGGCCCCAGCAAACTTGGTCCCCACATTATCCAAGTTTTTTAAACAAGCCCCCAAGCTTCAACTAATTCCGCACTTGACCCACCAGACTCTCAAAACTTACAAACAAACCCAACACTTTTCATAAAACCCAAATCAGCCCCACTCCATACTAACCCTAGTCTAAATAAATTCCCATGGATCCTTGATAGCGGAGCAACAGACACTATGACCAATAATCCCCATGATTTTGAAACTTGGACAACCCCAAATAAAACCCACATTGAAACAGCTAATGAAGAACTCATTCCAATATCTGGAGGAGGAACCGTTTCCGTTACCCCACACTTACATGTGCAGAACTGTCTTTATGTTCCAGGCCTATCATCCAAGTTACTCTCAATAAGTTAGATTACACGTGAGTTACAATGTGTCGTTCTTATGTACTCTGCTTTTTGCTTATTGCAGGATATTCGCTCGAAGGTGATCATTGGGCATGGCATTGAGAAGGGTGGGCTATATTATGTGACAGATGTGGTGCAACAGGGCCGGTCCAATCTTGCCACCGGGACCGCAGAACAAAGGCTTTGGTTATGGCACCGTCGACTTGGACATCCTTCTCTAGGTTATATGAAAATGTTATTTCCGTCTTTGGTTCAATCCCATTTTACCTTATCTTGTGATACATGTCTTAGTGCTAAACTTCATCGTTCAACGTACAAACCAAATAATACAAGAGTCAAAACATTATTCAGTCTTGTTCATTCTGATGTATGGGGTCCTGCACCTTACAACACTTCACTTGGCTATCAGTACTTTGTTACCTTTGTTGATGATTTCTCTCGGGTTATATGGGTGTATTTTTTAAAACATAAGTCTGATGTTTGCTCTAGATTCATTGATTTCTATCATATGGTGCATACTCAATTTCATACAAAAATTCAGATCCTTCGCTCGGATAATGGAGGTGAGTACTTAAACAGTAGCCTTCAAGACTTTCTGAAAACACATGGCATTCTACATCAAACATCGTGTTCGAATACACCACAACAAAATGGTGTAGCCGAACGAAAAAATCGCAACCTTCTAGAAATGACTTGTGCCATGATGATAGAGTCTCGGGTTCCCAAAACACTTTGGCCCGAGGCTGTGGCAACTGCAGCATATCTCCTTAATCGCTTACCATCTAAGATTCTCGATCACCGTACTCCATTATCTTTACTTGCATCCCATGCCGATGTTCCTCCTGCTCTTACATTACCACCAAAAATATTTGGGTGTTCTGTTTTTGTGCATATCCCCTCTTCTCAACGTACTAAACTCGATGCATGTGCCGACAAGTGCGTCTTCGTGGGCTATGCTACCTCTCAAAAAGGGTATCGCTGTTATAATCCTCGCACTCGTCGTATACATGTCACTATGGATTGCACATTTCTTGAACACGAGTATTTCTACTCTTCTCCGTCTTGGTCCCAGGGGGAGACATGTGCTGAGACCTACGACTGGCTCCATAACCATTGCCTAAGGGATGTGGTTCCAACACGGCAAGTAGGTGACGCCGACTGTGCTTTTCCTGACATAAATATAGCCCCTTCTTCCGCACCAACCAATGCATCTTCTCCGACGAATATTCTACAACATCAGGTACTGCCAAATACACCAAACTTATCTGATATTCCTAATGAACTACCTGATACTGATACTCCTAATGACCCTCCCAGTCTATGTCTAGATATATGTGAAACTGTACAGGACACAGGTAGTGTTTCAGACAGGGGCAGAATACTTCCTCATCGACAGAACAGAGGGAAGCCTCCAAATAGATACTCCCCAACCAAAGTGTCGAAAGGGACGGTGTATCCAGTCAGTGGTGCTAAAGGATTTGTGTTCTCTGCATGTGAGATTACTGTACCCAGAACAGTTGAAGAAGCCTTAAGTCAGTCAGAATGGCGTCAAGCAATGGAGGAGGAGATGAGTGCTCTTCACAAAAATAATACCTGGGAGAAAGTAACCATACCTAAAGGAAAACAACCAGTTGGATGTCGATGGGTGTATACTGTTAAGTACAAAGCTGACGGAAGTATTGAAAGGTATAAGGCGCGGTTGGTCGCACGAGGGTACACCCAAACCTATGGGATTGATTACTCAGAAACTTTCTCACCAGTAGCAAAACTGGACACGGTTCGGGTTCTGTTCTCAATAGCAGCTACAAGATCATGGCCACTTCAGCAGTATGATGTGAAGAATGCTTTTTTGCATGGCGAATTGAAAGAAGAAGTATACATGAGTGCACCTCCGGGGTTTACAGAGGGATTTGCAAGAAATGAAGTGTGCCGGTTGAGAAAGTCATTGTATGGTCTTAAACAGTCGCCAAGAGCATGGTTTGGGAGGTTTACAGCTTTTATGAAAAGACAAAACTATAAGCAGAGTAATGCTGATCACACGCTTTTTATAAAAAGGAATGGACCAAGAATTACTTGTTTGATAATCTATGTGGATGACATGATTATTACAGGAGATGATATTGAAGAATTGGGAGCGTTGAAACAACAGCTGTTCTCAGAATTCGAAATGAAAGATTTGGGAGACCTGAAGTATTTTCTAGGAATTGAAGTAAAACGTTCTGAGTGTGGCATTTTCATTTCTCAACAGAAGTATGTGTTAGATTTGCTTGCTGAGGTTGGGATGATAGATTGTAAGCCCGCTGGAGCTCCTATGTTGGTAAATCAAAAATTGAAGATGGAAAAAGGAAGGCCTAGTATTGATCGAGAAAGATATCAGCGGTTAGTCGGAAAACTAATATATCTGTCACATACCCGTCCTGACATTGCATTTGCTGTTGGTCTTGTGAGTCAATTCATGCATCAACCTCAGGATCATCATTTGGAAGCAATTATGAGGATTATTCGGTACTTAAAAGGAACAACTAACCGTGGGATATGGTTCAGAAACCATGGACACTTGGATATTCAGGTATATACTGATGCCGATTGGGCAGGGAGCCTAGTAGACCGTCGGTCAACCTCATGATACTTTGCTTTGGTTGGGGGAAATTTGGTCACTTGGAGAAGCAAAAAGCAAAAGGTAGTGGCTTTATCAAGTGCTGAAGCAGAATTTCGAGGAATAGCAAAAGGAGTCGTAGAGATATTGTGGCTAAAGAAGTTGATGGGTGACTTAAGGCTCCAGGTCTCGCTTCCAGCAAGGTTAATGTGTGACAATAAGGCTTCAATTAATATTTCTGAGAATCCAGTCCAACATGATAGGACTAAGCATATCGAAGTGGATCGCCACTTTATTAAGGAGAAGATCGAAGAAAAGACGGTTGAATTGCCATATGTTCCATCAGAGGATCAACTAGCAGATATATTGACAAAGGCTGTTGCTGGCAGGGCGTTCGATGATACATTGATCAAGTTGGGCATTGTAGATTCTCCTTTGTATTTATTGTAAAATCAATCATTGTAATTACTTCCGTGATTGTAGGGATTGACTATGAATACGTTACCATAGATAGAGAGAGGCTAGTTGTATAAGAAATGAAGGATGTAACACACTGATGAGTATGAATGAAAATTATCTTCTCAAATATTCTTTGTCTTCAGTGTGTGGGGAAGGGTTGCTTGTTTGGGTAAATTAAAATGCAAAACTAGAAAATGATATTGATGGATTTCTGGCAATTGTTATAGGTGAACCTGAATAAATTGTTTTGGTCTAAGCCTTGTTCGTTAGCGTTGCCACCTGATTCACCACTTAGAATTGAAGATCCAAAGTATGAGGGAATCAAGCACCTCATTTTTAAACTTATGCTCTTCTACAGCAAGCAGAGCAAGTCAATTCGTCAGGCAAATGTCATTTATCGGCGTGTTCTTTCGCAAGTTGACAAACCTGCTATCTATAATGGTAAGCATTACCTATTTTGTTAGATATGGGTAATGAACTGTTATTCAATGTTTTAAGCGCTCTAGTTTTATCCGTTACACTTTCAAAATTTGCCAGCTGAGTCTCTAAAATTTTGAATGGGATTCGGCATGAGTCTGCAGATGATTAAGATATGCTCACGTTGAGTTCTCTTGATGCTCTTGTGCAGTATTTAGCTTAGAGAAAACCTTTAAAACAACATTCTCCTTGCTTGTTATCCACATGTGGCTTTGCTTGCGCCGCTTAAAGGCAGAAGGAAAGGAAGGTATAGACTTGAATCAATATTTGTACGAAATCTACAGTCATGATGTGGAAGTTAGAGCTTCCAAAGCTGGGGTTAGTGATTCATTTTATTTCTATTGATGAAACTCTTGGTATTGTTCTCTCCCTTGCTTTATAGTCTACTCTTTCTTGTCTATTGAAATTTTTGGTGAATATCCTGTTGTAGTTGGTATGATCGGGCTTTTCTTTTCTCATGGAGGTTCCTATGTTCTGGTATACCCACATAGATTATGTAGATGGATCTTAACACACACATGTAGACCCGCATACTCACGCACACCCATATATTCACACGTTTATTTATTGGCTCAGATTCCTTTTGTAGGCCAAATTTGTACAATAAATTTTAGACAAAGGATCCATCAAAATGTTCATTGTTTGTGAAAATTGAAGATGTTATTTGTTTCCCAAGAGAAGAGGAATGAAAGAAAAGAAATATGTTGTTTTTTGGGCTTGCTATACAAAAGAATTATTAGATCTGATAAATTGAATCTCGTATGTGCTTTTTTTAGGGCTTTTAGTACATGTGAAACTAGTGTCTCTTCTTCTATGTCAGTTACTGATGGGACTTCATGGTTGGCCACCAACACAAGCTAGGCAGAACTTTTGGAGTGCCCTTCCACATTTACTAATTGAACCAGAAGAGGATTCTCAGCGTTTCTTTTTTCTTATCCAACTTTTTTCTTTTTTTTTTTCTTTATAACTTATGGTATTCATACGACCGTCTCATTGAGGAAGACACTGGCTATGGCTTCCAGAAGGACAAAGGGTCCGGCTTCTGTACTATTTCTTGAGCTTGTAATGTTCCAACTGAGGGCTTTCAATCCCCAAGGTTAGGTGGTTCATCGCATGGTGATCCTCCTTGCTTTTGTTGAAGTAGCTTTTCTCATGGATAGATCCATGTAATTGCTAATTCCGGAAAACCAAGAGCTTATGAAAGGAGAGTATATTAATGTTTGTGGCTCATGTGTATGTATGTCAGTGTTTGAGTATGTCTGTGTGTGTAGGCTGCTTGAAACCTCCATATAAATAGCTTGCGCTAATTACACTATTATTGGAAAATAAAATCACAACCATTTCAAGTTCTGAAGCCATATCCAATTTTAAAGTAAAAAAGGATAAAGTTGAGGAGTCTTTACATGCATATATCCTAGTCTATTTGATGTCCATATTTTCTCACTGCAGGTCAATCTACTCTTGACCAAATGGGTAAAAGAATTGGAGAAAATATTTTATGGAAATATTGTAGCCTATGATGCTGCCATGCTCCCTGAAGCAAAGCAAGATGAGTTGCAAAATGTAATTTGGAGGTATGTAGGTTGACATGATAGTGTTTCAGGCATAATTGATGCGTAAACATTTTTTGAACTTATCTATTTGCCGGCTTAACATATGGAGTGGGTAGGATGCTCGTGGTTATGCTGCCTGGGAGACTTTTGGTGATCTTTTTAAGACATCAATCTAGTGATGCGATAAATTTTGCATGCAATTATATTCAGCATTATGGTTTTTTTTTGCTGTTCATTCACATGATCTCTGAATTCAATTGTTACCATGGCAAAATTCACTGACTGATATGATAAGAATTCAGCGTAACAGTAACTTAGCTCCTGAAAGTTACCCTTTTGAGAAAAGAATGCTTTTCCTTTTCCTCACAACTTCTTTTCATCTCTTATCTACCTATCAATTGGTGTGATTACATGATCCTCGAGTCAATAATTGTTCAAGACTCCATCATGCTCTTAACTTATGTTTATATATATAGTTTTGGGGGTGGTGGTGTTAGTCACTGTGATTCTTTCAAAGCACTACTATGGTATCAATTGATTGGTCTTATTATTAAATGTGATGGTCTTATTGTTGCATGTGATAGGAATGTCTTCTCTGATGATGGTTCATCTCCTGTGCCAAATGATGCAGCTTTGCTTCCAGTCCAGGTACGTGCTACATGCCTGCTGTTCTCTATGTACTGTTACTAGAATGGGTCAATTCACGTTGCTTTTTTTTCTTGCTGATGGGAGTTGCTTTAAATAAACATGTCATTATAGTCTTTGTTTTCCATTATTCTTAATGGCAATTTCCAGTTTAACAAACTCGTATTGAACTGATGAATAGCCATATGCATCCAGAGTAATTTAGTGCCTAAGAGTGCACATCCAGTGTTACTTGTGTGACGCAAGTATTTGAAGCTTTAAGTGAGTCTTGTTTGCCTTTCTTACCATGATGTAATTTGCAGGCCATGTCAAGGTATGTTCGGCGAGAGTCCAATTGCTTGTCACTTACAGGTATGTCATGAATCTCCAGTTCAGTGAGGTGCAGGTTTTAGCTTTCTTTAAACCCTTGGCAATCCATCTAAGTAAAGACGGAAAATAAATATTACACTACAATATCAAAATGGACCAGCTTCGATGTTTTGGTTTGGAAGAGCTCAGACAAATTATCCTTGTGTTGGTTCCCTTGGTATCTATTTTCTTAATAAAGGATTGGAACTGAGCAACCGGAAAATAAGTGGAAGTCTTGCACGTTTGGAAAAACTCAAACCTCCAAGCTTGAGATCTATAATTTGAATTTTGAATGTTCAAGCAATATAATGATTAAATCCAAGAGCTTGAAAGAGAGGGAGAGGCTGCCTAATCAAAAGCTTTTCTTTTTCTTTACTGCAGTTGCAAAATGATGACTCTCTATCCTTTAGATGGATGTATTGTTTGACTGCCTCTCATCCTTCCTAGACCTTAGCGATAGTTTTTTTTGTCGTTGGAATATACTTGTAAGGTATTGTTTGCATGCCTCTCACCCTCCCCACACCCTAGTAATAGCTTTTGTTGTCGTTGGGATATACTGGGTATGGTGATGGTTGTTGTTTACTGCCGTTGCAATTTTGAGTGGTGTGGAAAAGCACAAAAACAACAACCATACGGAGTATATCCCAACAACAGCAAAAGCTATCGCTAAGGTCTGGGGAGGGTGAGAGGCATGCAAACAATACCTCCATCCCAAGGGATATAGAGTTTGGTTCCAGTGAGACCCCCGGCTCTATATGTACCTGCATAGATAGTGTGGAAAAGCACAGTAGTATTATAATAGCCAGACTCTTGCTAAATGCGAAATTGTGGAATTGCTTAGGATTAATGTTGATTAGAAGATTGTTTATTTCCTTAAAACTCTTTTGTAGGTTTAGAGCTTGAAAATTTATTGATAGGATTATAGGAAGGATGTTGTTACTTGAGCATCTTTACACTTCTAATGACCATACTGAATTTGCAGATAAAGAAGCTGTATTTTCAGGCAACTTCATGTTTACTTCATTGGAGAAGCCAAACAACTGATTGGGGGATAGCGAAAACTGGATCAAATATAGCCTGAAAGAAGTGAACTCCAAATTATGAAAGTATGCCGAAGTCTTGCATTCTTTTTTGTTGGACGGAGAGAAGTTCAGAAAGAGGAAAATTGTAGTTGGTGAAGAAGGGAGCAATTGTTTCAAACGCCACTTTATTATGTCAGCTATCAA
The DNA here is from genome assembly GCA_036186865.1 of Eustoma russellianum. Taxonomy (NCBI): domain Eukaryota; kingdom Viridiplantae; phylum Streptophyta; class Magnoliopsida; order Gentianales; family Gentianaceae; genus Eustoma; species Eustoma russellianum. The sequence goes on along the minus strand of AP025055.1, from coordinate 2,208,439 downwards.
TGACAAAATCCAAATTGGACTTCCTAAATATTGATGATCATTTTTATTATGATACATATGGAGCCGGAAGTGTCACTGGCAAACTCACTGTCATTTGAGATGGGGGTATTGTTTGACTTTCTCTCACCCAATCCAGGCTTTAGCGATAGTTTTTGCTATCGTTGGGATATACTCCAGGCTTTAGCGATAGTTTTTGCTATCGTTGGGATATACTCCAGGCTTTAGCGATAGTTTTTGCTATCGTTGGGATATACTGAGTATGTGTTGTTGTTGTAATGATCATTTTTTTTGAGTCAGCCAAGTGTGGAGAAAATTGTAGGAGAAATGATGCACTTTGTACGGATTGAACCCAAGATCTTTGGTATTTTTTGATTTTATAACAATGTTTTATTGTATTACTAGTTAGTCGTAGTTATTAGTGCTGCACACGAACCGAATCTTAGCGAACCTATCTGGGCTCTAGTTTGGCTTGAATTATTTTCATCAGGATTGAGTTCGAGCTCGTGACGAGCTTTAAATGCAGCTCGAGTTCGAATTCGGAACACTTGGAAAAGGCTCGAGCTTGATTCGTGAGCTTGAATGTGGCTCGCGAGCTTGGTTCGACTCGTGAACTCGAATCTAACTCACGAGCTGAATGGATGGTAGTGATTACATGGTTAGGGATGGACGGTAGAGATTAATAAGAGGGAATATATATATGGACATATTTGAGCCAAATATCGAGCCTTCGTCGAGCTTACGAATTGAATACTAGGATGCTTGAATTCAGCTCGCTAAATATTTTAAGTCCAAAATGTGATTCGAATTCGAATTCGGGCTTGTAAAAATCGAACTCGAGCCAAACCTTTAACATGCCGAACCCAAATAGCTCGTTTTGAGCTTGGTTCGTTTGCAGGCCTAGTAACGTGAGAAAGTAACAACACAAAACTATTTATAGAATTGCTTTTCATCATGAAATTATACTTCGGAAGTGACTCTTAAATGATATGGACTAATAGAAAAAAAAATATGCAAAGGAATATGTTTTTTTCTCTTCGTTCTTATTTTTCGTCTTGTTAGTTTTACGTTATAATTTTATGGATGAAAAAAACATGAATCAACTTTTTAAGATAAAGTATGAATCTTTCACATAGTTTGTTGATAGAAAGTGTGGAGTATTTCATCTTCTTGATTAAGATTGCAATCATGGTTTTTTTTTTTTTTTTTTGCTTTATATTGAGAAATGGTTCATGAAGTGATTAAGACTTCAATTCTAGTTTATCTTGGAATGGGTCTTTAAGGGTGCTTGCATATGATCCTCTCACCAAGGAGAGGTGCGGTGACGCGTGACCGCGCGACACGTGACAGCAAAGAGGTGGTGATGCTAGATGCAAGTGACCCTCATCTAGCCTCACCACCTCATTGCTGTTACGTGTCATGTGGTCACAAAAGAGATGAGGAAAGTGGGGATGAGAAGATCTCAACCCAATGCAAGTGCCATCTCCTATAAATTTTGATCAGCCTTGTCTTTTTCTTTTGTATTTTTCTTTCAGAAGTACCTCAAACGATTTGAAGTTGTCTTTGGATTGACAGATGCTACTCCTATAATAAACACAAATCCCTTCCCTTATGTTTCCACCACCCTACTTTCAAAAAGTACGAGTGTGAGATGTAAATCAGAAGCTCATCGGCTTTTTAGATACTGATCCATGTAGGTGTCTCCCCACAAACTATACGTTCGGCTTAGCAGCAGAAGAACACCCACACTAGAATCGAACTCTTGACCTTTTGGAGCAAATCTCAATTCGAGTAACAACTGGACTATACCATGAAAGCTATTAACACAAAAAAGTCCTTGTTTGACCAGTCGATGTCCTTCCGAACAAGCATATACACCAACCGCTTAAAACCGACACGATATTCGACAAAAACTTGTACGATCTTACCATGAGGAACGTCTCTACAAAAGGACAACATAATTTTCCAATATTACCAAAAAGAGGTCATGAGTTCGAATTCAAGGACGTACATAGTGTGCGTGTTCCTCTGGTGCCAGGGCAAAGACCTGATTTGTGGGAGAACACCTTGTGTAGGTAACTGTGTAAGATCTCACCCAATCTAGGAATCAGCTGGACTATTAATTTACATCCTCCACGCAGCTCCTTGGAGCTGGGGCAGTGGGAGCTATTTGGGTTGGGGTTCAACCTTTTGCCGACAAAGATTTTATTAGCATAGTATTAAGTTTTCCCACATCCTGGATTAATAAAATATAATATCACACAGATCAGAACTTGCTCATGGAAGTCAGAGTATTGGACTTTAACATTGACACAATTTAATAGGTTTTGATACAACCTACAAAATAATATAAGAACTTAATAGGTTTTGATACAGCCTACAAAATAATATAAGAACTTAATAGGTTTTGATAGAGCCTACAACATACCAAAGGTTATGTTATACAACACTGTTTTCCCAACGTTTAACTCATAAAATTGAGAAAATTAGAATGAGGCCCTCATTTGTAAACCAAAAGATGTTGGTTCAAATCTTTGCAAATCAAAAAGCTTTTTCTCACATTAAAGAGGGATCCATATTTTCAAAAGGTTTGACGGGAAACCTAAACCGACCTCTATCAGTCTGTCCTACGACGCGATATGGATGAAAGTCAGGTACTCAAGGCCCTCTATGACAGAGTTTAGACTGTTCAGACAGCCAGCAAGCAGTGAAGCTCCAATACCATGCGCTTACTTGGAAAGAGAGTCGAAAACCTTGTTTGGAACAAAAATCGAGCTCTCGCCACTCTCTCGAACCTCCGCCACCGAAACCATTAGGCCATATCCTGGGAACGGGATCCATATTTTATTGTCCTAAGTTGTTCTAAAATGTAAGACATCTATTACATCAACGTCATTTATAAATACACATTCATTTAATATATACAACCCCCCCCCCCCCCACACACACATATATATATATATATCTATATATATATTCTTTTTTCTTTTTTTTTCCTTTTACAACTAAGTCCCTTAGATGTTCATAAATAATATATATATATATATATATATATATATATATATATATTTGTTTGACCAATGGTAATAATAAATGATTAAACAAAACAAATATTAAAAATAGTAAAAATATTTATTTATCCAAAAAAAGAATGTGTATTATATTGATCTTGACACATCATTATCAATCAAAATGATTCACTAAATTGGTTGTGCTTCTTTTATTGTGAAGTAACAATTGATCGACATAACTTGACGTATCATTTGGGTCATCGGAAAACAACCTCTGTGTGTTTCTAACACACGAGTATGATTACGTATATCTGATCTTTATACCCGTCATAATCGAGAACCTCTAAGACAATGAGTTAATGTTGTTGTTGTCGTCATCTCTATTACATGTATTAGTCTATACGTGTATCAACAAAGAAAATGGAGGAAACTTGTCAGAAGGATCGCTATAACTTGAGAGAAAGAAAAAAGATTATCCAATCATAGAGATAAAGTTTCACTGTTTTAACTTTCTAAAATTTATGATTAAGCCGCCATTAAACAATAGTCAAAAGCTCTCATTGTCATCTCCGGCGACCTCGTGGAGCTAAAGCTTACACTTGTACAGTTACAAAACAAAATTTCTAATCCTTATTACATCATGTTGCTTCTCAGAAACAGCCTCGAAACTCAAGTATGTTGCCGTTGTTGTTTTTTTCACTGCCCTGTCATTGTCCCATATACATCACGCCTAATTTTGTCAAACCCACCAACTGTTTGATTTATTCCACTATTAAATAACCAACAGATTTTCAAGAATCCGGAATGTGTTCGAATTTGTTCTTTGAGCCCACAGTTTTGTATGATCATTTTCTTCTGTGAGAACACCAAAAGATGATCATGAATTCGGAGTTTTTCTTTCTCTTCTTGCTGCTTCCTTTTTATGGATTTGTTACTGTGATTTGTTCATCTCCAGCTTCTAACGGCACCAGCTCATCTGATGCTTGTCCTATGGATTTCAATTATGTTGTCAAAATCCCATGGTTTACTGATGATTGCAAGAACTATCCGAATCCACAGATTTCTAATGGTTCTGATGCAAATGCCAAGTGCTACCAGACTCTTGTTTCTTTAATTGGTATAGCTTTTGCTCAGCGGCTAAAGGAGACGTCTTTCTTTCAACTTCCCAGTTTGGCTACTTCAGTGTCTTGTTTGAATGATTTTCAAGCTAAGCTTGATCTTCTTTCTCTTCCTCATAATCTTACTTCTGCTTTGTTTGACCCTCTTCAGTTTGTGATCAGTCCTAATGTTTGTGCATCTATTGAAACAACTAGAGATTGGGTTGAAAAGCTTGGCCCTTCTACAGCTCTGAACTCTGCTTGTAGGTCTGGCCTCACTGATCTCACTGCTTGTGATTCCTGTCTTGCTGCTGGCTTCAGGGTTCAGTCAGACTTGACTAAACTCGATGGTAATGCATCTCACTCAAAGGAATGCTTTTATTTCGCTATTTTATATGCTGCTGGTGTGATCAATGAGTTTGGGCCCGAAGGCAAGGATGCACTTTCATGCATTATGAATCTTCAACTTAAGTCCGAGAAGAATTTCTTGAGCAAGCACAGGTTTCCTTTGATTTTGGGAATTACTGCAGCTGCTTTTGCGATCTTGAGCATATTTCTTTTCTCTTTTTGGTATTTCTGGTGGGTTAGAAGGCGGAGGATGAACGATGATGGTTTTGATTTGGGATCACAGGAACTGGGGATTACGCCGAAAAAGAGGCCTAATACAGGGTCTATTTGGTTCAAGCTCCATGAACTGGAGAAAGCCACTGACAAGTTTTCTTCCAAGAATTTTATAGGTAGAGGCGGTTTTGGTGTTGTCTATAAAGGGACAATTGGTGATGGAACGGTTGTTGCAGTAAAGCAGATAATTGAATCAGAATTTCAAGGAAATGATGAATTCTGCAATGAAGTTGAGATCATCAGTAACTTGAAGCATAGAAACCTTGTGCCACTAAGAGGGTGTTGTGTGGCAGATGAAGATCATCAAAATGATATACATAGAGACACTCAGAGGTTCCTGGTCTATGATTATATGCCAAATGGAAATCTTGAGGACTATTTGTTTTGTGAGGGAAATGGGAAGCAACCATTAACATGGCCTCAAAGGAAAAGCATAATCTTGGATGTCGCGAAAGGGTTAACTTACCTGCATTATGGAGTGAAGCCAGCAATTTATCATAGAGATGTCAAGGCAACAAATATCCTATTAGATGCAGACATGAGGGCAAGGGTTGCAGATTTTGGGCTGGCAAAGCAAAGCAGAGAGGGAGAGTCTCATCTCACAACTAGAGTAGCAGGAACACATGGTTATTTGGCTCCGGAGTGTGCACTTTATGGTCAGTTGACTGAGAAGAGCGATGTATATAGCTTTGGCGTGGTAGTTTTAGAAATAATGTGTGGGAGGAAAGCTTTGGACATGACCTCAGGATCCCCTCACGCGTTTCTAATCACAGATTGGGCATGGTCCCTGGTAAAATCAGGGAAGACAGAAAAGGTTCTGGATCCTAGATTGCTGAACAATGGAAACTCTCCAAATGCAAATCCTAAAAGCATAATGGAAAGGTTTGTACTTGTTGGGATTTTGTGTGCTCATGTGATGGTGGCTCTACGGCCTACCATTATGGACGCCATGAAAATGTTGGAAGGAGATATTGAGGTCCCTCCAATTCCAGACAGGCCAACACTTTTTCTGCATCCATCCTTCTATGAAAAGAATGCCAATAATTTTAGCATATCCCCTGCCTTAAGTGGCCTGCAGCTAAACCCAGGAGAGATGCTTAGGTGAGTAAAATCAAGTCACTTCACATGCATCCTAATTTGATTTCTGCAGAGTCTTCCTGTATACCTAAGGGAAGTTATGTTTGCTTTTTGTGGAGAGTAAGAAAGAGACTTGGAATTTTGTGCTCTTGGAGGATGTGAATTGGAATTTTAAATAATTCAAGGAGAGAGCAAATGGCTTATGAATATAGTAGCCTGCAAAAGCAAGTAGGTCAGGCCATGACTCCTACTGGGTTCCTTGATGTTGAAGAAATTAAATAAGATTTTTTTGTATCACTTAGAGATTCTAATTCAATTGTATATATATTTTTTGCATTCTGTTGTAATTTCGGTAGCAGGAGTTTGGAATCTTGATGATATTTGATTGAAGATTGGTTAGCTTGATTTTAGGCTATAGATTAGCCCTAGATTATTCTCATCTTGTGAATATACCTTGTTGTACAATTGAAGGAATAAGGAGAAGGAAAATATTATGTGATTGTCATCTTCATCTTTTTTAATATTCCTTCTTTTATCTTTTCGACATGGTATCATACGCTTAGATTTTCTCTTTTGGTCTTGATATAGCCTGCTGAGTCACCTTTTCCATTTTCCTTTAGATGTCATATAAAATCCTGTGCCAAATGGCCCAAAAAACAGCAGTTAGTGAAATAATGCAATGCTCTATGACGAAGACGGATCTTCATCAGTTGTATCAGAGGTGATCCGAAGACAACGTCGTTAGTCTTCTGTTAAGATGCGGAGGTGCTTTCCCACTGGAACCTGCGAAGGAAAGGCGACATTAGAGGCCTAAGACTACTGCCTCGGGGAAAACCATCCAACGCTCAAGTCAGTGTTGGCATGGTTATATGAATATGATTTGGAAGTAGAGGTTGAAGCAACCTGAAAAGTGTTCTCCTTGAGGAGAAGGTGGCTGTTTGTGCTGGGCAGAGCTGGGTATAGCTTTTCTTGGCTTAATTCGCTTGGTCTGGCCCCTGGTGGAGGATGGCTCCTTTATATAAGTTGATGTCGGCGGTGCATGGCAGGAAAGTAGCATGGTGATGACACTCAGCTGCCTTGCTGGCAGCACATGTCCGTATGGCGGCCACGTGGTGCCATATGTTACGATGCATGGTAAAGGCAGCTGGTTGGCAGATGTCTGACTAAGCATGGATGGCTGAGCTAAGGTGATCTCTGAGTAGCATAGGCAAAGAGTGGGTGGCGTCGCCTGAACTGATCCGAGCTGAGCTTGAAGGTGCTGCCCTTGGGCACCTGCCGAGCTTGTCTGAAAACTGATGCTCTGGCATGTTGGCCTAGAAATTACCTTTTGGTTGAGCAGGAACAACGTTGAGCAGGTCTTGGCAGAAAAGCTATGCCCCTGAAGTCTAGCGACATTAGCTGTCATTGGCCGGGGTGAGCAGGAAGGCTGAACTACCCCCTGGGCAGGTGTGCCGGGCTGGAAGACTGAACTGTCCCCTGGACAGGTTTGTCCTTATACCAAGTAGAAGATTTGTCCTGCCACAGATGACGATAAATATTTTGGCCGAGTTGAACTGATCGTGACCATCTGGGATAAGCCGCCTTCTGAGTCGAGCAGGAGTAGAGTTCAGCAAGAGTAGGACTTGACATGGGCAAGGATGTCTGTCACCTGGCGTGGCAACGCCAGTAGTGGGACCAAGCAGTGTTGACTGTTATCTGCCGAAGTGGAACCACTTGTCGTATTCAGCACACTCCATAATGTTATTTCTACAACAAAGAACTTCATCTAGTAAACTTGTACGCTTATGCCTATGCAGCATCCATTAAGATGATCATCTTACTGATGAGCCGCCATCAGATGATGTGGCATAGGAGGAATGGCTAAGGGAAGGCCAGAAAATCTTTCTGCAAACTCATTACTCTACTGACAGTGATATAATTAGTTTGATTAATCATTGTGATCTTTAATTGGAGTCCATCTATGTCCAGGAGAGTCGATTAGAGGACTAAAATCAAGTCGCTTGACATTTATCCCAAATTGAACATTGGAAGCATAACTAACCATCTTTCTGCTGATTAAGAGTCTGCAAAGCTGAGAGAAGTTTCATTTCCTGTATGAGGAAATCAAGAGATGCTGAGAAATTTGTGCTCTTAGGAGGATGCGATTTGGAGGGCGTTTCCGGTGCACTAGGCTCCCGCGTTTGCGCAGTGTCTGAGGAAGGGCTGGATCGTTTTGCGATTTGATGTACGCATTATGCTCCCGTGTTTGCGTAAGGTTCAAGGAGGGGCCGGGCCGCTTCGCGATTTGATATACGCAGTCTTACCCTGCATTTTTTTGCGCAAAAGGTTGTTTTCGTTGCTCGAACCCAACAGAAACCTTACCACTTGAGCCCGTCTTCAAAGACGTAATTTGGAATTTTAAGTAATTCAAAGGGATGAAAGAGTTAATGACTTATAAATATAGCTCCACACGAAAGCGAGTAGGTCAACTCATGGCATATCCTATGGCCGCCGGCTAAAAATTTCCTTGAGATATTGAGCATAATTTAATGTACTGTTTTATATAGGAACTTCGGCAGTGGATGGGTGCGCATATGGGGGAAATTCTTCAATTTTATGTAGGAACAACTTTAATCCAGCATTCATAATTCAATGTACTATTATTGATGTTGAGTAAACATCTCACAACAACTACAATCTAAATCGGATGATAATTGCCTTTCAAAAGGAATTGCTACTCTTCATTCACTTTCATCCAGACCAAACAACAACATTACTCAATTGACTTAGTGGCTCCTACCTATAACAAGGTATGAAGAAGTCGGATGTATGCAACCAATACCCATGTACGCAACTAATTAAAACCGATATCGCCCACACCAAAGAGGAAAAGGTTTAGTGTAGCGTGTGTTGATTACATTAGACTGGAACTCAGATAATGTCTTCCAATGACCCAGCAAAAGTAATGCTCACAAAGAACATTTGTAATACAATGTTATACTACAAGAGATCTGTTGATCTCAGTAAACAAAAAAATGACAACAGTTTGCATGTCATGGTGAACAACTTAGTGAAGTGCCTCTTATGCTTGCATTGCAAACACCGGCTTCAGATCTTCATCATGTATAAGGTACTCACTGATCTACATCCATGGACCATGAATCACCAATGAAGTGGAGTGAATATAAGGTTATTTCTTTCTCAAGGATTCAGCTACACACCCAGTTACCACTAGGTGAAACTAGATCGACGAGATGTTCTCAGTTCTCACATATCTTGAGATGTCCTTGAGCATCCTCCATAACCTGAAAGTGTAGCTATGGACTTTACATTTTATGCTTTCTACCAAATCCCTTCCAAACATTCAACACCTATCATCATCATCATCATCATCATCATCATCCGTACCTAGTATATCTCAACAATAACAAAAACTATCGGTGGGTCTAGAAATGGTAAGTGGTAGGCAAACAATACCTCTGTTCCAAAGGATAGAGAGTCTTGCTTCCAGTGTCTCAAGCATTCAACACCTATAGTATGACATAATCAGCTCCCAATACAGTAACAAAATCTGTAGCTGGAAGTACAAGCCTACAACAACAACAACAACAACATTACCCCATTGTCTTAGAGTCTCCCACCTATGCGGGGTATAGGGGGCTTTGGATGTATGCAACCAAACTCGTGTTAGAAACACACAGAGGTTGTTTTCCGATGACCCATAATGAAAATTGCGTCAAGTTGTGTCTATCAACTGCTACTTCACACTATAAGAAACGCAACCAATTTAGTGAGTCATTTTGCTGTACTCCATCATATTCCAAAGTTTAGAAAGAATGTGTCATTCACTCCATTCGAAATGAAATTTAGAAATTACAAGCCTAACCACGGGGAAATGTTAATCTACTAAAGAGTCCTCGGTGATTAAGTTCTAGTCCAATGGGCAACAAGCCACAAGAAAGATGGAACCTACTCCAATACATCAAGTTTGACCAATAGGAACATTGGTGCAGTACGCCACATTCTTTCTGTAGCTTTTACTTTCCAAAGTAGTTGTCTAGAAAATCAGACATTAATAACTAATATAGAAATCTCATTTCAGATGGAACTGATAAGAGTCAATACAATCTGACTGGTTTTTCTACTGTAACCTTCCCTAACTTCCTGTAATGCAAATGGCACGTAAGATTATGCATTCCCACCATACACAGGTTACTAATTAGAAGAGTTAAGCCGTAACAACAACATTACCCCATTACCTTAGAAGCTCCCGCCTATGGTAGGGTAAGAGGGACAGGTATACACAACTTTATCCATGTGTTGGAAACATACAGAGGTTGTTCCCGGAGTTAAGCCAAGGTACAACACACAAAGTAGTTGAAACTACGAGCATCCGTTACAGAAAAAGTTGTGGCCAGCAAACAACATTCTTACACATCCTTTTTACAATCAGATGAACTCCCCTTTGGATGTATAAGCTCATCATATATTCAAATAACTCATGAGCGTTGCACATATCCTAATGACAGAGAGACCTTGTTCAGGCTCACCCTTGGGGAGGTTTGACCCTTAAAGTGCAAAACTTTATTCAGGTTAAAAAAAAAAAGGAAAAGGAAAAGAAAAGAAGCTAAAGAAGAACTTGCACACTCAAAGAGGCATAAATTCCAACTCACCAAATATCATCTCCTAGAAGAACCCCAAAACTTTTAGTTACCACCTGAACAAAAATCCAAAACTCCATATTGGAATCCTTTCTCCTAGCTCAAATGCACAGAGATTGCAGTTATTGACAATTACACACAGCTTTAAATGCTAACAGCGCACATACCTTGAAAGAAATAAGTGGATTGAAGTGACACTTATCAGATGTACTAGAGACCAAAGGAGTCTTTTCCTAGTGTTTCTTCAGATAACAAGACCCTGAAAACAGCATAGTGATGATTCAAGCTCCTCTCTCCTTGTAATCTGTGAACACTTCCAAGGGCACCGGCACTGGGATTGGGAAGAGCAAAAAATATACGCCTAACTCTCTGATGCACTAGTGCCATCGCACACCTAACATCAGCAAACAAGATTTAGAGAGAAGATTTAAGATATCTTTTAGTCAAGTTGTTTTCTTCATTTTGGTTGTTGGGGGGTGGGAGGTGGGTGGGGGGATTTGCATTTTGGTCTTAGCAAAAAACCAAACTCTTGAACTTCAAAAGAGTGGAGATGCCACATGAATGCCGGTGAAAAGTAGTGCTACGTAAAATACATGACAATTAAGCAGGTCCTATGAACTGTAAGATTATAAAATGTTTTGATGATATAAAAAGATGTTTGTTAAAGAGCTAAGATTTCACACCTTAAGTTCGAAGTAAATTAAACATGTGCGGGACGTAAATCTCTCATAGACCGGTTGAAGAACACGTCATCACCTCAGGTATCACATGGCAAGATCCTTGAAAAACTTGGAAAACGTTTGAGATCTTAGATCCACGTCAAGAGACATGGATCGATCGACGTATAACTGAGAGACGTAGATCTCTCAGTATAAGGTATGTCAATCGATCGACGTCTGACTGAGAGACGTCGATCTCTCAGCAGACATACGTCGATCGATCGACGTCTGACTGAGAGACGTCGATCTCTCAGCAGGCACACGTCGATCGATCGACGTCTGACTGAGAGACGTCGATCTCTCAGCAGACTTACGTCGATCGATCGACGTTTGACTGAGAGACGTCGATCTCTCAGCAGACTTACGTCGATCGATCGACGTCTGACT